>JAHVYC010000002.1:930515-1349699 GCA_020623665.1 Calonectria multiphialidica
GGGGGGGGGGGGGGGGCGGCTTGTGCGACCAGGAGGAGGCAGATGTGCCGTCTAGGGAGGGGCCTTTAGTTTGGCAGGATGAGCGGCTCGTATCTATCGTGCGGCACACGACGTGGAAGGAGAGGATATCTACGATCTGGAAACCCTAACAAGCCGCCAGTATCAGAAGCGAGGAGCCACCGACAAAGTGGATGGATCTGGTAACTCCCGGGGACGAGTGCCAAGGGAAACCCAAAGCCCAATGCGACCCAACGCACAAAGGGCGCACAGAGGGCGGGGGTGCACAGCAATGGACGAGGCAAGCCAGAATGAAGTCATGGCGACCTGTGGCAACCAACAGGCGACGTCATTCCGCCTCGTCACTCAATCAAGATGTTGGGGTCGGTGATGTTCCCTCTCACGGGCCGCGTGCTCCGCCAAGCCGCCGCCGCAACGGGAACTTAGGAAGCGCCCAGCCGCCCCATCTTTTGCGTATCCGACACCAAGTCCACGGATCCGGCAAGCTTTTTCAGCGGCAGCGGCAGCGGCAACGGCATCACATAGTTCACGGGAAAGCAAACTCGAGAGGCAAAAGAGCCGCCTTTGTGTTACGCGGGAGCCCTTGTCGATGGGGCCCTTGGTGCGGTGAGGCTTGGTCCAAGAGACACCACCTAGAGACCCTTGAACAACCGGCCCAACCTTAAAGTGCCTAGGGTACGTGAAGAGAGGTCAGCTAAGTTTCGATCGATATTAACTCGCCAACTAAAATTAAGAACTAAACTGCCGAGTGTTGAAGAGCGGGCACGAGCCAGTCCGCCAGCGTAGGCCTCCACTGTCAATCCGGGCTAAATGGACGCTTGCGCCATCCTCATCTCAGGAGAAGGATGCCCCTGGTTGGGACTCGAAGAAAGTTTGACCCGACAGACGGGTGTGTGTTGGAGCTGTCTAGTCGGATCAGCGCGCCGCCCACGCCAGCCTTGTTCCTTGTCAGGAGACTTAAATGACTCGGCGACGTCGACGCTCTGTCTCGAGCCCCGATAGCGTTGCGTCGCCTTGGTTGCGTCGCTTTTTTGGAGAAAGTGTGCCCATCGCCGGATACAAGCCCGAGATAGATCGGATGAATCTGGACCAGCAAGCCCTTTCCGTCTAGAACAAGAGGGGACCGGGAAGCCACTTATCCACACACACTCAGCCGCTCTCACTGAAGGCGAAGGAGAAAGAGGGGAGTAACAACAGCGACAAGGACACGACAGGGAGACGGCAATAGCGAGTGGACCTACTGTTACCTGAGGCTTCTTGGGGGGCAAAACCACACACGCGCGCAGGACGGCTAGAACACACTCGATTCTGCCGCCCTTCTCCCTCACACACACACACATTCAACCCTCTCGGACCCCATCACACACCACCACCACCTGGAGGACATTATTCTTCTCGCTGCACCCCGAAATTGGATGTGGACATGGCCAAGCCGTCCCTCGCGCCCCATCTCAGCGACAAAGACGGCAGCATCAACTACACGGACAGCAGCAAATGGAAATCATCACCCCCCAGGATTACCAGAACAACGCTCGCAAGCGGCAGCGGCGCAGCCTCCGGCCCTGCGACGCATGTCGCAAGCGAAAAACGCGCTGCGTGACGAAGGACGGCGACGGCGACTGCGTCCATTGCCAGCTCCGGGCAACGGCCTGCACCTTTCACCATGACCCCCCGGAGCGACAGGCCACCACCACCGCAACCACAAACGGAGCTGGCACCTACAGCGGCGACGAGCGAGTTGGCCTGGACGACGCTCAGGGCCCGAGCCACCCGGTGCAGCCCTCAAGTCGCAGCATCAGCCAGAGCCGCAAGGAGTCGCGAGATGAAGCTCGAACGCTAGTCTCGGAGACTCAGTCCGTTCAATCTTTCCTCTCGCCCGCAGAGACGCGCGCCTCGGCCGACAGCAGCCGCCATCACCAGGCCCCTTCTGTAATCGTCCCTGAGCTCATCGAGCCCACGCCGCTCGAGCAGACTCTGGGATGCTCCACGGTCCGCTTCGCCGAGTTGTACGGCTTAGGGAGCGACATGGAACCTATCTTGATGCGCCACCGCCCTTACGACCCCCTCACTCATGAGTTCAGCCTGGAGACACACGCAATCCGTCGTGTGCTGGAGCATGATGACGGCCAAGAGTACCCCCTGACCTTCCACCTGGCTGCTGACGAGAAGGCCGTCGAGTCCGACCCGACACACTCCCTCGCCGACGCCATTGAGGCTTGCGTACGGCCTCACGGCCCAAGCCTCGTTGAGCTGTTCTGGCGTCACGTCCAGCCGTGCTACCCCGTCATCTCCAAAGACGCCTTCATCACCGTCTACAGCCAGTCCTACCGCGGGATTCCTGCCGCACTGCTTGGCGCCGTCTATCTGTCTGCCCTCCGCTGGTGGACCTACGACCCTGAGCTGTCAATCCGCTCACCTCCCGACGTAACTCTCCTCCGTAACATGCTGAAGACTGCTCTACCTATGTCCTACCACCGCCCCAAGCTCTGTTCCATCCAGGCTTGTCTCATCCTTCTTCAGTGCCAACCGGAGGACTCCTTAAACCCTGACCACACTTACCAATGGGGCCTGACGTGCCAGGCTCTGGCCATCGGCCAGTGTCTCGGGCTTCATTTGGATGCAACTAACTGGACCATCCCGCAGTGGGAACGAAACGTCCGGAAACGTCTGAGCTGGGCCCTATATATGCAAGACCGGTGGACGGCACTAGCATACGGGCGCCCAGTACACATTCATGACGATGACTGGACGGTCCAGGATCTCACACCCGCTGATTTTACCGACTATGACGGCGATGGGTCGATGCCAACCCCGGGTCCTGATGACGATCGCCGATCAATAGCAGCAACTGGCATGGCGCAATACATGCAGATGGTGCGGCTAACACGGATACTCTCCGACATCTACAGGGACTTTTACACTGCCCGTGCATGCCGACAGCAGGATACTATTGTCCTCTACGAGAAGGCCAGGTCGCACATTGAGAGCCTGAACCTCTGGTATCGTAGTATCCCACCCTCGCTCCAAATGACCATCATATATCAACGAAAGCTCTGCTTCCATGGCTATCTCCACTTCTCATACTACGGTGTGGTCATGACGCTCCTCAGGAGACTAATTCGATCCACTGCATTGCCCCCACGCTGCACAGACGATCGAGTTCTGTCTGAGATACGAAACTTAGCTTTACAGACAGCCCAGAGCGCCATCGGGTTTGTACACGGTCTTCGACCTGACCACCTGGAGGCGTTCTGGTACTTTACGTCACCATATCTCTTCTCTCTACTCGGTTCTTTCACAACTCTTCTCCTCGTGACATCTCTGTCATCACAAGAACGGAACTTTTGGCAAGAAACATTAAACTCGTATCTTTGGAACCTTCGAATGATGAGCAAAAGCCATCAGCCGATGCAATATGCGGTCAACCGCCTGGAGGGAGCGATCTTGCGCGGTTTGGAACATGCTCTCGCCGTCAACCTAAACGAGCCCGTCAACGACAAGGTCAGCCCGATGATAAGCCACTATGCTACCGATGTCTACCAATATCAAGATTTCGGCGACTGGGATTTGGCCGCAGGAGTCAACGGATCCTACGATCTACTTAACGGCATACCGGTCCAAGCAGATGCCATGATGCCCCCAAGAGATGATTTGGGATGAAATTACACAAGCCAGGAGAGAACTGTGGAAAACAACAAATACCCATCCTTACTCGTCGTCAACGACTACGTCGTCGGCATCAGAGGCACCGCCCTCTTTGATTCGGTGCCGGACGGAGATGTTGACGATGTCAACCATTCCATCCTCAACAAACCACGCGAATCTTCGCACCTCACCTTCGGGTTGGTCTCGACTCAAGGACTGCGGAATGGGCAGGCGGAAGCTCAGCGACCGACCGCCGCAGAAGGCCTCTATAATCTGGCCCCGCAGGAAAAGGAATACTCCGTCCACCAAACTAACATTGTCATGACGGACGAGTTCAGGCCCATCGATTGGTCGTGGGAGATACAGGCGGTATTGATCTGCCCAAAAGTCGTCGAGAGGAGGGAAATCTGTAAGAAGGGAAACCGAAAACAGTCCATTGCCAGAAGGGCTGAACTGTAGGCGGTGACCCTTGCCTGACTGGTCTGGTTGGAATATGACCCCGAAGCTGTGGGCGTCGCAGGCGGCCACTTTGAAATCTATAAAGATGTCACGCCGCAGGGCGATGGATCCAAGCTCTGGGAAATGGGTAGCAGTAGTCCCCAGCGAGCACATGTACAGGCTGGGGGCGGCGTTGCTGGGGCAGACAGTCTTTGAGGACCGCCAGAGGAAATCTCGTAGCTCACGGTTAACTTCAATCCTCAGATAGCCATTTATATCCGCCGACATTTCCCGTGGAATGCCCAGGTTCCCTCCCCATAGCCACTTGTTCTCATCGTCCGCGTAGTCCCCCACCCACCCAAAGCTGATTCGCTTGCGAGCGTCTCCGGCTTTTGGGCACGATTTGGCAGCGTACCAGCGCCGCCCGTCCAGCCGCCCGTGCGAGCCGTCCCTCGGAATCCGGAACGGACCGCGGGGTGTGTCAGCGATCCGGTACACGGTGCCTGCATTGGGCGCGTGGAAGCGAGAGTAGACCAGATACCACTTCCCGTTGGGGAAGGTGAAGAGCTCCGGGCACTCGGGGCAGAACATGTCGTTCGGGGCGTACAGCGGCTCCGGCGCAACGGCCCAGACGTCCAGGTCCGACGAGGTCAGCAGCGCAACGCACCCGCGACTCCAGTGCGGGCCCGAGGCCAGCCGGGTGCCCACGAGCATCCAGTACCGCGACTCGGCCTCGTTGTAGAATATGTAGGGGTCTCGGAAGTCGATCTCCTCGTACTTGGCGAGCCCGTCGCCCGAAATCGTGATGGGGGCCGCCGGCTTCTCGAAGCGGGTGCCGTGCCGGTCCCTCGACCTCGCGTGCAGGATGACCTGCCGCCCGCCGCTCGCGAGGTTGTAGCCCGTGTAGAAGATGTGCATGACGTTGTCGAGGCCCAGCAGGGCGGCCCCGGTCCACACGCCGTCGGCGTCGGGGTCTGCCGGGTCGCCGCCGGGCGCGAGGACCGGCTCGAGGTCCCGCGTCCACTCGATCAGGTTCGGCGACCGGATTCGAGTCCACGAGGAACGGAGCCTCTCCGGGTGGTGCTTGGTCGCGGGCGGCGTCACGAGGTGGAACAGGTGGTATGTGTCGTCGACGAGGACGGGGATGGCATCGGCGGCCGCCTGGTCGGTGTACGGGCGGCTGTAGGGGCAGCTGTCGGGCGGAGGGGTCACATTGTGCTGCTGGTCGAGCCGTCGCATCGGGGGAGGCGCATTGTCGTCATAGTATTCGCCAGAGGCACGATGGAGGACCTGGTGGCTCATGTTGGGCTCGTGAGGATCGTAGTCGACCGCAGTGAGGCGGACAATGTCGAAGGAGAAGGCGCCATCTTGGGGCTAGAGGCTCAAATACGCCTAGATTCCGTGTGCTATTATACTCAATTCCCGTTTTCGAAAAAAACAGCTTGCTACCACCAAGGTATACTTTATAAACGGACTTGCCAAAAAAGCTATATCCACATCTGCGCACCGCACTTCCTCGGCAGCGCCCAAAACCAACACATTCCACGCCGACGGCATCTCACGTGTGCATCTGTGTCGCTTTGCTACGTCTCGGGGAGCTGTCAATGGCATCTCTGGCCTCGGCGCGCGGCGTTCCCCAAGCGGCAAAGCGCAGCCCAGAGGGGATCCAATATGCTCCATTTGCGACAAACCTTATTGTAGAGAGACCCGCCCCTGCGAGCAGAGGTAGAGCCGAGCAAAGGGCGGCGGGAAAAGGGGGGGTTTCGTCGGATAGCCTGAGAGTGAACCACACAATCCGCCTCAAGCCTGCGTCGAGAACCGAAAACCGAGAAAAAAGAAAGCCAAATCCGGGGTTGTGGGCTTCGCCCCGTCGCTCCTGTCTCAAGCCTAACTTCCTTCGCGCCGGCTCTATCCAGACGCTAACTAGACTACCGCTCATTTGGCTCCCGTCAATCCCTGGCGGTACTGGGTTTGCTGGAGTACGAACGAAACAACCGGTTTCTTGGGAGAAACCAGTTAACCAATAGAGCTCAGCTGGAGAAGGAGAGAGAGAGAGAGAAAAGAGAGAGAGAGAGCTGGGCTCCTCCCTTCACCTCCTTTACACGATGCTGGGCATCAAGCACCCCTACGTGTGGCTGTTCTGTGGGTTTGCTGCCCTGGGGGCATGCCTCTATGGATACGATGGAGTTTACTTCACAGGAGTATCGACTCTCGGTAAGTTGGGGAGAAATACAGGTCGGGCACCAGAATACGCCATGACATGATTGCTTTTTTTTCTTCCTCCTCAACAACCCTGGCTAGACAAGCACGGATAGAAACGAGCCCAAGCTAACGGAAACTCCACCAAGATGTATTTCTCCGCGACTTTGGCGATCGAAACGAAAATGGCCAGTACAGCATCCCGCCGGCGACCCTGTCCATCATGACGTCCATGATCAACCTCGGGGAGTTGGTCGGATCGCTCGCGGCGGCGCCCCTCAACGACGAACTGGGCCGCAAGGGCGTCTTCCTCGCCGGCGCCGTGGCCATCGTCGTCGGAGTCGCCATGCAGCTCGTGACAACGTCGAGTGGAGCGCTCCTGACGGCCGGCCGGGCGGTGCTTGGCTTCGGCGTCGGGAACTTCTCTGCCACCTCGCCGCTGTACATGGGGGTGAGTTGAGCGAGCGCTGTCCCCAAAACTTGGCATGTTGCCGACTGTTCCTTTAGTCGCAAAAAGAAGGTTGGAAAGCGCCGCGGCTAACACGTTTCTTTTTTCTTGCGGCTGTCTAGGAAATCGCGCCAGAGGCTCTTCGCGGCCCACTGCTGATGTGCTGGCAGTTGACCCTGTCCGTGTCTCAAATCATGGCTGCGGCAATCAATCGAGGCGTTGTGGACAATGACACCTCATTCGCCTACCGCTTCCCCATCGGCTTCCAGCTCCTCTTCCCGCTCCTGGTGCTGCTTGGAATCTGGTGGGTGCCCGAGTCGCCGCGGTGGCTCGTCCGCAAGGACCGTCCCGAAGACGCCGCACAGGCGCTGCGGCGGCTGCATCGCGAGCACAGGGACTACGACGTGGTGCCTGTCATGCGCAAGATCGAGGCTGATCTCCAGAGGGAGCGCGCCGCCAAGGAGGCCGGGGGGTGGGTGCAGCTCGTAGCTGATCCAATCGAGCGCCGCAAGGTCGTCTATAGCGCCGGGGCTCTCGTTGCGCAGCAAATCAACGGGATACAGTGGTTCTACTACTTTGGGACCGTCTTCTCCAAGGCCATTGGCCTCAGCGACCCGTTCCTGATGACACTCATAGTCTTCATCATCCAGGTCTTTGTTGTCTTCGCCGCCGTCTTACTGGCCAACAAGCTGCCCCGGCGGCCCCTGCTCATGATCACGACCGGGATCATGACGGTCTCAATTTTTGTAGTCGGATGCCTTGGCATCCCAGGCGGCACGCCGAGCGAGGCCATCGGGAAGGTCATTATTACTTTTGTCATCGTCGAGATTGTGGCTTTCAATTTTGCATGGGGACCCCTGGGCTGGACAATTGTAGGCGCCCCCTCCTCCTTGGCGTTTCGGTGTGGTGTGGTGAAGGAGAGAGAACGCGCGATCCTACACCGTGCTAAACTAACATGTGCCAAACTCCCACAGGCTTCCGAAATGGCGGTCGGTCGAAACCGCAACAAAATCTACGCCGTGGCCGTGGCCTCGTTCTGGGTCACAGTGTGGGTTACCGTGTTCACGCTGCCCTACCTGTACTACTCGGCGGGCCTCGGCCCCAGGACGGGTTTTGTATACACGGGCTTGTGCTTCGTGACGCTGTCGTATGTCTACTTCTGCGTCGGCGAGGTGACGGGACGCAGCATCGAAGAGATTAATGGCTTTTTCCGCGACGGAATCCCTGCGCGCCGCTGGAAGGACCAGCCGCGGTTGGATCCCATCGGGCCGACAATTTCGGCCGCGAGTAATGACACGAGCGTCCAGGTGGTGGAAGCCAGCAAGTCGGGCCAATGAATGGTGTCGGGCTACCAACTTCGGGTAATAGTCTGTGGTTTATTGGCACCGGGGTGTCATCGGTGACTGACCAATCTCAGCCCCTGCAGGATCTGCGTAATGCCTTTGTAATATTCTGCTGGAACGTGAACACGCTGACAAGATCAAATTTCCGCACTCTATGGACAACGATGCAACTAACTGATGCCAAGCTGGTCTATGATTTACATGTGCTGCTTCGGTGAGGCCGGCCTTTCCCAGTTGGGTTTGCCCGGCTTGCCGGATCTCTAAGACTGTAGTGCCTTGGCCCTTCTGGTATTCTCTGTACCGGTACCCTAAATGATGTTGATGTTGAATACTCCCGCGGTCTACGGATTTTCGTATTCTCTGTAACCCGGACGGCGTCCCGTGCCTCCACCTCCCTAGCCAACTCCTCGGAGTGCCTCTGTTCGCCGAATAGCGGCTCCAGCGGCTCTGGTTCATAGCTGGCACTTGTACCATAGCCTCGAAACCCTTTCCCGAGTGACCTCTTTACAAAGCCATCCGAGAACCCCACACTTCCCATCCAAACGTCACCACTGTCCTGTGACGAGCACGGAGAGTAGTCTAGCCTCTGTTCTGTTTCCGAAAGAGTCGGCATAGCGTTAGAGTAAACCTGTTTCCGTGGTGCCGAGTATGGTTTGCAATGGTTGAAAGATTTGCGAGCATAATTTATAGGTTGTTGCGGAATAGGGTAGCCTCGATGTGCCGTTGGATACCTCTGGCAAAGTGGCCGAACTTGTCTATCGTTCCGATAGGGTTCTCTTTGGTAGTGATTTGGTTTGACGAACGACATTTTAATGAACTCAGTTAGAAAGCTGAATATCTACTCTGAAAAAAAAAAAAAAAAACAGTTGATCAATCCAGAGATTCAGAACTCTTTTATATGAACATTTAGAGTTCGCAACATGATGTTGCGCGCGTGAACAGTTGAACACCCTGAGGCTCCTTCCTTTCTGACGCTTGTGGTCGTTGTTTTGGCTTGACTTTGTTTCCCGCGCATCATGAACAAAGGCAGGCCCCTTGAACAATTGCTTGGTTCGGCGGCCACGTGGAATCTAATTTAGAACTTCGTATCGCAGCGGCAAGCCAACTTCTTTGTTCTGCTAACTCGACTTGGCCGTATCGGAGTTTTGTCTCAAAGAACTCAAGAATAGAAACAAATGGCGTGAGATCGGGAACCGCATGGTTTGTTTCACATTTGTTTGAAGATCTGAACAAACCATGAACATCATCAATAGTAGTAACTTTTACTCAAACAGGCATCCCTAGAGGGGCGCCTATACTGGGCCGCAAAGGTAGTCCAGCCAGCAGGCAGACACAGCTATTTAGTTTCAAACAAATTTGGTTGGCTTCTCTTATTCGATAGTGGGTTTATTTTCAATATTCTTAGTTCATGTCAACTACCCAAAAAATGACATTTTCGCTCCAAACAACATTCTTTCAAACTCATCATATTCGTGATTTCATACTCGCTCCTCCGCATGCTCAATCGCTGAAGCCTTGTCCACAGCCCTGGTGATATCCTGGCTGCCGTCTCGGTCGTGAACATAGCCACTTTAAAGTGTATTAGTACCAGCGCGAAAAAAAAAAGGCTTTTTTGGGGGATTGGTGAAACTCACAAAATGACATCCATTTCCTCGAGAGTGCGACCCTTTGTCTCGGGCAGGAATACGAAAGCCCAGACAGAGGCGATGAGCATCCAGCAGGCGAAAAAGAACCAGGTGCCGTAACCGAACGACTTGAAGATGTAGGGTAGGGCCTTGGTGATTGCGAATTGGGTGAGCCACTGAACGAGGGCAGCGTAGGTACCAGTCAAATTTCGCAAAGCACCAGGGAAAATCTCGGCGGAGACGATCCAGGGGATACCGTTGAGACCAAAGGACCAGCTGGGGGGCACTGTTAGTCATGCGTTGGACCACATGGTTCTCAACACTTACAAGACGGAGTAGATCATAATCATGGCAGTAGCGGCCTTGCCTCCAGCAGATGTAGATGGAGAAAGCTCCCCTCCTGCGTTGATGATGTCTGCAGGGTGGCCAACCTTGACATAGGCACCGACAAACCACAGGCAGAGGGAGCACATGAAAGAAGAGATGATGGTGGGGTATCGTCGTCCCCAAATATCAATCAGCGCACCGTAAAAGATGATGGACGCAACAGCTTGGAAGTTGTCAGTACGCGTGACCATGATTTAAGGGTCTGTATAAGTCGGCACTTACCCTTGACGAGGCCGTAGATGCCGGTATACAGAGAAACGTCGCTGATACCGAGAGAACCGAAAAGGGTGGGGGAATAGTAGTTGATGGCTTTTACGGTTAGACTTGCAGTTATTGTTGATGAAAGGATCGAACAAACCTGCGGCTCCAGACATGTTTTGCAACGCAAAAGAACAGAAGACAAGGAAGACACGGTTCCTCATGCCCTTGCGAGACAGCTCGGCGAGAGCGCCGCGGAAGTAAGCGACAGGTCCGTTGCCGTATTTGGCAGAGATTGCAGCTTCGTCGGCAAGACGGCTTCGGATCATCTGAAGATCCTCTTGAAGGTCTGGGCATTATGTATGAGCCAACTTGCACCAGGTTTGACTATATTCCAACTCAAGCACTCACAAGTATGGTCGCGGGGAATCTTCCGCAGGCTCTCAAGAGCCACAGTTGCCTCCTCCTCTCGGTTCTTGCGCATCAGCCAGAGAGGGCTCTCGTGCAGGAAAAAGCCACCGGCCAAAAGGATTCCGGCGGGGATGATCTGAACGGCCATTGGCACACGCCAGCTGGCCGACGAACTCGCATCCATGTTTTGGTTGATGCCATAGTTGATCCAGAAACCGACCAGAGAGCCGACCTGGTACGCGACTTCGAAGAGACCGGTGAGAATACCTCGGATGGAGACGATGGAAAGCTCGGCGATGTAGCTGGGGACAGTAGCGGTGATGGCACCGCATGCGATACCGGTAAGAACACGGCCAGCGTCTACAAGTTATTAGACGCCATTCCCCCCCCTATCATGAAGAACTCTGAACTTACAGATGTGAGACAGCTGTCCAGTCGCGGCAGTCATGAGAATGGCACCGACAAGGAAGACGACTACATTGGACTGGAGAGCCCACTTGCGGCCAACCTTCTCCGTGACTATTCGTGGTGGGTTAGCTATGGCACAAAGCCTGGAGCCCTGTCGCGTGACGTACTGAGGAAGCAGAATATGGCGCCGAAAAACGCGCCAGCCTGGAAAGCAGAGGTGATGTTTGAAGAAATGTCGGCAGAATTCGAGGCGCTAATGCTGAAATCTGACTTGAAGCTCTTCCTGGCAATCGTCGTGCCAACAAAGGCGGAATCGTAACCGAAGCTGTTGAAAGTTAACTGGGCGCCCACGGGGGGGTTTAGCTTTTGCCGCAACTGCTTACAGCAACGATCCTGTGGCGATGATGGACGCCTCCGTGTACAAACGCCAATTGTACACCTCCTTTGGAGTTGGCCGGTCCTCGACAGCGCGAAACCCACCCATTGTCGATGTGGTCTGCTGATGCTATACCGAGTCAAATCTGCTGTTCAACGTCCGCCGGGCTCTGGGCAGGGATCCAGATCCAGACAATGCAACGGGATCAAGTTATATGCAAGAGACCTCGAAAAGATCAATCTGCGATTGACTCCTCGTTGGCGATCCTTGCCACTTTCTGACGCTGCAAGTGAGGTAGCAATTTTTTGATAATGCAACGCCGGGAGAATGCGACGAGGCACAGATATTTATCCCGACACTCGGTCCAAGGCCATGAGTCGCGGTCCTCCCCTGCGGGGATATGACATTGGAGGAACCTTGGAATCCGGGGGTGTGTGCGCGCGTGAGGGTCGGCTTGGCTTGACAGCGGTCTCGCTTCGGCGTGGCCTGGGAACGGGTGCTGCAAGACAGGCAGGCTACCACACACACCACCATTTAGCAAACCCGCAGCCAGCTGCAGGCCAGGGTGTGGGTGTGGGGAGCTTGTGGGGATAAATCTGGGGGATGGTCTGTCGTCGCGGAGGAGTTGGAGAAGAGCCAAAACGGCATTGCATCCCGGGAGACCGGGGGGTGGGAGAGACGATTGCTCACGAGAACGGAAACGCGCCACCTTGGTTCATGGCAACGGGTCCGGAACACACACGATTGAGCGACTGAAGAGAGGTGCAGGCTCTTTGCGACGGGAGCCGACCATCTTGGCGGCAGTTGGGGCCTTCATCCGATACGCGAGCCGACGCGACGGAGCGAGGCGATTGGACGAAGCCATGGCCAGGCCCCCGGAAATGGAGGTGGGGACGCACCAAGCAGGACCCGATGACGATGACGCGGAGGTTTACGGATATACACGTTTGTAATTGAGAAGGAGAAACGACGATGATAATCTGACTTGTTGATAAAACCGAGCGAGAGATGAACTGAGCCAAGTTGCCGCTAATTGAAGTGGCACGTTGAATGTGCTCACTGCATGAACTACTGGTAGATGGAGTGGTTGGCCACAAGGTTGCAGCAGGAATGTGTGTGTGTGTGTGGGTGTGTGTGACTAACGAACTCGGGCTTAACTCTCACCTCACGTCGCTAATTGAATGTACCCTACTTGAGAACTCGATTGATGGTAGAGATTGATTAGATTTGAGTTGACTGCTGCATACTGGCAAAGTTCAATTTAGCCGTTATGCTGCACCAGACGAGAACGAGTAAATGGGTGGCGTTTGGAGTATTTTTCCCCAATTAGGAAATTTCTTCATGATAAACCACACGCACACAGTTTACACGGAACACCCTCAAAGAATCATTATCAGACGATTCATACATGATGCTCACCGGACCGGCGTTGGCTCTATAACTCCTCGCATATTACGTTCTATCCCGGAGCTAGCGAAGTTTCCTACTATTGTTGACTGATCATCTTGGCAAACATCCAAGTCGCCTGACCTATCTTGTTAGCCGAGTCTAATGTTTCACAGGGGGGAGGATCACGATCACAAAGTATAGCATCATGTCCATCCACTTCAGCCGCATTATCGTCACATCTGCAAGTTCGTCACGGCCGGACCCGGTGTTGCGGTAAGTTACAATGCATGCATGTCATTCAATTCCGTATACGTTCGTAGCGCCGTCCCCTACCCGGGGGCATGCAAGTCTATAGGTACAGAAACAATCCCACAATCATCCACCTCTCTCTCTCTCTCTCTATCCGTGCTATACTTACACCCCCCTCTTGCTGATACCCTGCTCGACGACTGACAGAGGCTCCACCACCTTCAGGATCCATGCCTGCTTGCTCTCGTCGTCATACTTGGGGTAAGGTCGTCGGCAGTGGCAGCTCTCGAGCGGGTATCCTCGCAGCTTGGCCACCACCCACTTGGTTCCGTTGATGCCGCCCTTGCCAAAGCCCCATTCCATCTGGGCAAGTCTCAGCTGAGCAGCCTCGGCCTCCTGCAGCTTTCCAGCCTTGTACAGGTCGAAAATCTGCATGCAGACCTGGGGGTACAGGTTGGCCACCCCGGTAATCACGCCGGTGCTGCCCACAGACAGGGCGGGGAGGAGCCAGTCGCTCTGACCGGCCAGGGCTGCGAAGTCCTCGGGCTTGTACTGGGCTGTCACGCGGGCGACCTTGGCGATGCCGCCGCAGGTCAGCTTCACACCGACAATGTTGGGGTGCTGGCCCAGGCGCTCCAGCATCTCAGAGTTGACGTCAAGGCCGGCAACGACGCCGGGGAAGTTGTAGATGAGGACGGGGACGGGGCTGGCATTGGCCAGCTCCTCAAAGAAGGCCACGATGGCGTCCTGGTTCATGGCGAAGTGGAAGTAGCTGGGGACGAGAACGAGCACGAAGTCGGCGCCGGCCTCCTTGGCCAGCTTGGTCTCGGCAATGACGTCCCGAGTGCAGTGGCCGGAGGTGCCCATGGTAATGGTCACATCGGGGCGGCCGACTTGAGCCGCAATCTCACGCGTGGTTCGCACTAGCTGCGACTTCTCGTCTGCCGACAGGGTAACTGCCTCACCGTTGGTTCCAGCAATGACAACTGCAATCCGTTAGCCGCCGGCGTCTCTTGCTGGGGAGAGAGGCTGTCGCGGTACATACTTCCGTCGAGGCCAGAGCTAATCAAGAACTCAATGTGCTTCTTCTGGACGTCCCAGTCAATCTCTTGGGTGGCGTCGTCGCGGAACCAAGTCAGAGATGGGACGTGGATTCCGGGAGGGTAGGCCTTGCCCTTTGCCACAGAAACAGAGCCCATTTTTGTCTATAGATGCTTGATTATGTTGGTATGTATGAAAAAAAGACGCTGAGAGGCCGCAACCACAATTTCGGATCGAGAAACAAAATGCTTTTTAAGTAAAAGGAATTGGCGGAAATGGGGACCAGAAGGCAATGTGGGAACGGCGGTCAAGATATTCCATTGTTCGCGTGCTGGACGCAGAAAACGCCCCCACGACAACTCCATCAGCGACTCCATTAAGGGACTCGGACTGCATCATGCCACATCCCGAGGCGCCGATGAGCACAGCAATCATGACTAGCACGCGGCAACATATTGGTGGCGTTGGCCTTGTGCGGGGGAAAAGTTGGAGAAGGGTGTGAGGAGACCCGATCGGCACGAAGAGAGTGTGTGGGGCGTCGAGCCGAGACGCCTGCAGGCCGTGCTGGGGTGTGCCAGCCAAGTCGCATCACCAGTGCGTCTCGCGGTGGATGTCGAGATGTCATGGATGCCGCCATTGTGCAATGACTCGTTGTCCTTCAAATAGAATCATTTGGGTGCCACCAGAGCCGAGTGCAACTCATTCGTCGGGCCGTCGGAGCAGATTACCAGGTATCCGGCTCCCGGATTAGACGATGGCAAAGCACGAGTTGAAGACGGCATGCATAACAGCCCGGATGTCCATTCGGGCTTTAGCTGCTTCTTGTCTAGCCTGAACTTCCTCCAGGACTTGTGCTGTAATGCGAGCGTTTCCAGCAACCTTTTCCATCCGGAGGATCTGTGTCTTGATCCAGGCCTTTTCGTTGGGGTCCTGCTCTTCAACGCCTAGCATCAAAAGAGGCCAGAGCATATTGACCGGGAGCGTGTCTTCGGGGTCCAGGTCTGCCACTATTTGTCGAGCGAGTTTTCTGATCTGATCCAACGCCTCAGACGCCTCCTTCGTAAACGGCAGCGTCTTATAAGCTACCCGGTGGAGATGCACTTTGCTCGCATAGTAGTTGGAGAGGTAAGTTCGGAACGCGCGAGTAATGACAAAGGCCAGGTGCTTCGAGACATGCGGCTCCGTGAGCTTCCCGGCCACAGCATAGTCCATGAGCGGAGGGCGTTGCTCGTATAGAGTGCGCAGGTCGGCCGCGATGGCCGCGCCAATGTTCATTACTTCAATCTCGTCCTCGACAGTGCCCCGAGACCGATGCCAGGGATCGATTTTGGAGATGCGCCCCATGAAGCTCTGCACTTTTTGGTAAAACACAACGCCAGGGTGATATAGAACCTGAAATAGGACATCTTCAATATCACCTTCACCAGCTTCATGTCTGGAGGCATCATCTGCATCTCCGTCGAAACTCGCGGGCGAGGCCTCAACAAGGAGCACCTCGTCATCCTTGGTTAAAAACAGGCCATCGCCGCCCGCCGAAACGGCTCGACCGTCGAGAAGACGAATCCAAAGCAAGAGCTGCTTCTCAACAGAGGAAAAGCTATTCTTGTTGCTACCTTGAAATAAGAGGTAGGCGCGTTTGAGGTTGGAGTGAGCTGCGTCAAGTCGACTCTCAAGAATGTCGATGTAGCTGACAAAAAATAAGGCGGCCAAAAGATACTCTCGGCCGGGGCTGTGTTCAACCATAGATTGGCCATCGCGGCTGACCACCTCTGTGATCGCGTTCTCGTAGTAATTTTGTTCCCCCGTGGTCCAATTTCCATCCTGGCGACAGAGCAGCAGATTGGAGAAGGCGAGTATGGCGTAGCGAACCATGGAAGAGGCGTTTGCCATCTCTACCACCGCCTGGCGTGTAGATACCCATTTCTTTTGCGTTTCCACCTCTGATATTATGGGCGGGTTCACAGAATTGACAAAAAAGTCCATCAACTTGTCGCTGCCCTGGGGCAGGACAGTCTTTTCCTGCTGGCTATCGTTGCTTTGGGATAGCGAGGGCGCGGGAAACGGGTTGGCAAATGGCGTCCTGTCCGGAAATGTGATTTGAGAATGTGCAGCCTGTGATTCGCGAGTCAGTAGGCTGGTGGCAGAAGAGAGCGCCCTTGCCATCCGCCTCGCATCCCCTTGACGCAGGCACCGCCCAGTCACGACACCGAGCCGCTCAGGAACAGCATCCCATCCCGATAGATGCACGGCAGTGGGTAGGCAGGGATGATCTCGATGCATGCAACGTGGAAATGGGGGTCGGACTTACCAACATGTGTGCCTCGAGTCCCACATTCTGGTTCATGTCTGGGCTCACTTGCTGCCAAAAGTCGCCCGAGTCCCACATGAAGCTGGCGTAGTCGAAGACCTCGTCGACGGCGTGCGCCGGCTGAAATACGGAGTTTGCAGGTGAGGCATCCGTGGCGGGCGAGAGGTTCTGTTCGGGACCTGTGCCGCTCATGTCGTGGGCAACATGTCTCCTCGAGGCCGCTGGCCGAGTCTGGGGTCGCCATTTGCATTCCATGTTCAGTCTCTCGCAGTGAGAGCATCTTGGCCGCTGCTCATCGCATTTGACCTTCCGGCGCCTAAGAAAAAACGCGTGTCAGTTTTCATCCAGGGGCAACACGTTCTTGGCTCCTCATACTTGCACGTAAGACAGCCCTCACGCGAGCGGATATATCTACGGCCAGATGTTGCCGGACGAGCATTTGGAGCCCCTAGAGACTCATGGGAGGTCATTCCGGCGCTTATACTGGTTCTTCCGGCTCGTGCAATAAGAGGGCGTCCGTTGCTGGCATCGCCTTGCAGCGTGTCTCTATCATGGGAGGACATGCTCTCTCTCTCTCAGTCAGCGTCTCCACCCTCTCCCGTCGGCCGTGGGGGACAGTAGACGAATTTTGGCGTTTGCATCAGTCTGTGTGAGACGCTGCCTCCTGGATCAAGCGTTCAAGCAGTCGGGCAGGAGTACGCCGGCATAGTCGGAGGCATCAATTGAATCTCATTACGGCCGTGGTTGGTGATCCGGGGTGAACCGTGAGCTTGAGCTGTCACCTGATTGACGGGATTGCGGGGCATGCAGCGACTTTTCCATTCAAAGATGACCTCTCGGCAAAAGCCAGCAACGGCACCCCCTCCCCCCATGCGATTTTGACTCACTAGTTTGTGCAGCCCAGCTGCCCTGTCGCAGGGATGTTGAATAATGGGTGTCGGGTGCGCCGAGCAGACAAAAAGACAGCGTTCTATAATAAAAATATCTATGCCCCCGTCCCAAGGCAGTCCAGTTCAAGAAATCGGAAGACGACACGATACTTCACTTACACTTTTTTCGGATTTCCTCATCCAGACGAGACGCCGCCAATTGCGGATTTTACCCCAAGTTCCCCGCAAATTTCGACCCCAACCAAGCTTTGACGCCCGATAATGTCTTACCTGTCATCCCTAAAATTGCCAACATGGAGTCCAATCGCATTGGCGCTACAATACTAGTAGCGAACGAGTTCACTTGTAAATAAACATCTTTGGGGTTGACATAAAGGATATATGGTTTTATCACTATCAGATGTTATACATGTATCTTCACACCCCCGCCCGATATTAATCCAGTCATGTTGGAATTTGGGGGGGTGAGACAGCATCTGTAGCCATCAATTCCGCAAGCTGCAAAAAGTAAATGTTTGTTTGACATGCGTTCTTGCACCAACCAGGCTGGTTGGTATTTACCTACCCATCAGATTAAAAAACCACACTAATATCAGGGAGAGAAGCAAAAAGAGAACATCCTCCGGTACAGGGAATCGAACCCTGGGCTCCGCGGAACTGATCTCTCAAGTTATGAGAGCGCGAAATGTTAGCCACTACACCATACCGGATGTGATTGTTGAAATCGGGTCCACAAACCAACACTAAGGGAAGTTACCACTGCAGAGGCTGCTGATCCCTAGCTGCTGCTCCTCCAGTTTGTGTCACCTTCCACTTGGTGCGCCGGCTCTGCGTTGGCAAGTGATGCCGATTACGTCAAACAACATGTAGGCACATTTGTTTGCCTTGGGCTTCCTCGATTTCCCGGACTGCATGGTTAATTTCTTCGTCCTTCATCGCCCACCCTGCAACATCAAGCAACCTAACACTCTGTTTGCAAGCAGCACCAACAACTAGACCAAGCAGTTTCAAAATCATCCTATGTTCTGGATTAATTCCAAGCCTCCAAAAATGCCCACTCGCGAAGTTCTTTCGGAATTTGCCAAATCTGAACCGGATGCTACGGGCATCGGACCCGTTCACGAGCATTCAGACCCTCTTCCGCAAAGCCTCCTGGATAGGCACAAGAACCTCGCTGCAAAGCCCAACAAACCGACATCCCACTCTCCACCATCACAGGATAATAATCGAGTCCCAGAGGTGCAGGTCAGTTCAGATAATCCGACGGTGAGGGAAATGCTAAGACTGGGGCAAACAGGACCGTGTCAGAAGCACCGGAGCCAGGACTCCTAGCTCCCTTGCAGCTGAGATTCAGGCGCGGATTAAGCATGCTGCAGATGCTAGCGAGGTGAATCGGGATGAAGGACGGGGAAATCAAGAAAATTCCAAAGTCAAGGTTTCGAAAAACTGATCTGAATTTGTGTCACCCGTATTGAGATTGTATTGCAATTCTGCCGCTCCCCGCCTGTGCCAACTTTCCCTCTTGGCTCATGTTCCGCATACGTTTCATTGTGTCATGATACTTCAACTACCCTAATAAACTTGTCCCTAATTATTAACCACATGCCTGTTCTTATCACAGTTTTTGAACATGAAGTGCGTTGTCGGCATATCCTCTTGGACAAACCCGCCCTGATACTGTCCTTCTGAGCCTACGTACCTGTCAGCCCCTGGGATAATCAAGTAATCTACCCAGCATGGATTTCATTTCAATGCAAGCTCTTCTTCCTTGAGACAGCTATTTCCCATACCATGCAATCATCTACGAGAGCCTTGGCAATTCAATTCACATGCAAATTGGGGTCATCGGATGATTTAGCCATTATTAACCGCAGTTATTAATTCACCCAACTACGGTAATATACCTCCCTCTCAAGAACAATCACATACTGTGCTTAACGTCCTGCTGCTCCTCTCCCTTTTCGTTATCCGAAGACTCGGCACCCGCATGCCTGTACCGACCTTCGTTCATCTCCTTGGTCATACGACGAGCAACAGCGACGGGGTTTTCACCACCGGAAAAGAACTTGTCCATATCCTCCAGTGAAAAATTGCTCGTCTCCGGAAAGAAGAACCAAATAGTTGGCACAAATACATAGTTTGTAACCATGAAGATCAAATACGCCCTCCAATTTAGGCGGTTGATCAGAACCGGAGTGATCATGACGATGAAGAAGTTCCAAAGCCAGTTCGAGCTAATCCCAATCGCAGTCCCGCGAGATCGTGCTTTGAGAGGCAAGATTTCCGGGACGTAGACCCAGGGGACCGAGTTCATGGAAAAGCCAAAAATGAGCTGGTAGAGGAAGAAGAATGCCACGGCAGCTGTGGCACACTTTTCGCCATTGGATCCGTTGTTTGCCTGTGACAACATGATGGCAACCATCATCATGCAGAACCCCAGCCCAAAACTTCCCCACATCATAGTCTTGCGGCGGCCCATTCGATCGAGTGCGAGGGCAGGCAGGATAGCGCCGACCATGAACATGATTTGGATACAGCCGCCCAGAATTTGTGCCATCTTGGCTGTTTGACCCACGTTTTGAACAAGGACAGACGGGACGTAGTACACCACCAGATTGATGCCGCCAATCTGGTTCATAAACTGCGCTCCCCATGCCAGAAGCACACGGTTTCCGGTCTTGACACGGTCATTCTTGAAGCAGTCGAGCAAACCGACTTGAGCTTCTGATTCCAGTTCGATGGCCTGCTCGATGGCCTTGACCTCCTGGATCACCCACGTGTCTGTCGGGTCCTTGTCGAAGACATGGCACATGACCTGAATCGCCTCCTCGCGGCGCCCACGGGTAAAGAGCCATCGCGGGGAATCGGGGAGAGCGAATACCAGGACAACAACGACGAGAGCGAAGACAATCTGAAAGGCAAGAGGAAGACGCCACGCCATGGCACCGCCGGCATAAGACAGGCCGAAGTCGAACCAATAGGCAAATACGATGCCGACACCGACAAACAAGGACTCGGAAGCGATGAGGCGGCCTCGATACTTCGCCTCGCAAAGCTCAGACTGGTACCTGCAAAATGTCAGGAGTCTTGTTACAGACGACATATGAATGAAACTGACATGGGGACCGTAGAGGTCTTCATTCCAGTGCCGAAACCCGTTACCACTCGCCCAATGACGAGATGGGGGATGTGGAAAGCAGTGGCCTGCAAGATTGCACCGATGATTACAAAGGTCATGGCAACCCAGATGGTCTTTCGGCGACCTAGGATATCAGCTGTAAAAAAGTTGACTATCGGGGTGTCAGTGGCTTGGCTATAAGCTTGCAGCACTACCACAAGTAGTGCATCACAGGCGAAAGAGGAACTGACTGATGCATCCCGTCAAACAGCCCAAGTTGTAACAAGAGACAATGATTCCTGTTTTTGAATCAGATGGGTGGCCGAATTGGTTGAGCCAATCCTCGTTTTGAAGAATGCCCCCAAACACGCCCTGATCGTATCCAAATAGGACAAATGCTATCAGGCATGTGATGGTAATCCCTATCCGGACACCCTTTCCGCGCCCAAGCCAAGTCTTCATCGCGAAGTGGTTATACGGAGCCCAAAATAGAGTATGTAGTGGGTTGGATATTGTCCCAAGGCAGGATTAAGGTGCAGGAGGAGGAGTCAGATGCTGAAGATATGAGAGCCCTGTTACTGCCATAAAATGCTTCCATGGGCCCGGTATTTAAAACATTGGCCATCTATCCACCCCACCATGAATCCAGGCCATCCACAGTATACATGAACCCACATACATGATGTGAGTCGAACGGCTCCGCACATTCTGAGTACGTATCACTGGGAGGAGCTCCATCTTGGTCTCGGGGATTCGTCTCCCATTTCCCCTAGCGAAGTCATGCGCGGGTGCTGATGCAGGCGTGGACTGTCGCCTCCTTGAGTCAAGGGAAGGGCCCATTCGTATGGGACCATGGTCGTATGGTACGCTCGACGGAGAGGGGGGGGTGAATGGAATCTGGGGACGATGATGATGGAGATGGGGAAAGGTTGGGGCTCCACTGCGGAGAGTGAGTGATCGGCCTGTCGTATACTGCTACGGTCAGCACTGTAACTGCAGCAGGTGTGCCATTAGGTGATTTTAGTGGTCTTCTTAGCCGGCCACAACCACCGTATATGCTTTATTTCCATTCGATGAATTAGAGCGGGAGAGCGACGTAAACATGAGCTTGTTTGGGGCGTGTTGCAGGGAAGGGTCTCACATTCGCGGCAGCCTCTCCGGTTGTTCTAAGAGACCTACGACGCCTAGTCTGATCATGCAAATGCGAAGAAATATTGCTCTCATTGCCCATTTTCAAGAGGTATACCTAATCGTGCCAACTAATTGATCTTACAGGCCTCCTTTGCACAGCACAAAGACACAGATGGGGCCAAATCAGGTCAGACTGTCGTGGGCCGACACCTTTCTGTACCGCAGCATGTAGTTGCAGTGCCAAATCAGTCTAGGACAAATTAGGTTACCAGCAAGGACCGATCTCGTTCTTCTGCATATAAAACCGCGCCTCTTGATGTCCTATGATTGTGGACTGTCATTGTGGCCAAGGGCATCTTGAACGCGCATCATGAAATCAAGCCACTTAGAGTGACCTCGCATTCTCCAAAGCCCCCATTCCCTAGTGCCGAGTCGACCTGCAGCTCGCTCACCCAGATCTATTTAGGCAAAATGCAGACAGCCATTCAATTAGGCAGCAGTTTAACAGATGCCGAGCTATGCCGTACCCTCCTCTATCAGCGTTCAATAACCTAGAAAAATAACGACATGACAGTGATCCCAAAATACCACAAACAAGGTATTGGGCCCTCTGTACAAATATTAAGACATATATGATGCGATGGAACACATATCTACCACCTTATCTCTAGCCCAATTCCTCGGTTGTTCTGTAAGACATTCTTGTCTTGCTTCTCAGCAAGTCCCAAATCCTGCCAAGAGGTGCTAAACTAGAACCATACGAAAATCTGTAATTTTTCGCATAACCTCGGTCAACTTCCAATCCCGGTAGCCCTCATTCATCAGAGGGCAGAGAGGACGGGATCGAGAAATGAGACAGAGAGAGAGGGAGAAAATGCCTCTCAATCGCCATCACCAGACCCCTTCTCCATACTACTTTACTAGCTTTTGCTTCTTGGCTAGTCCATGTCTATGTCCCCCTCCAATTCATGCAGCATTTCACTGCATTCCCCAATCCCGACGTTTTTAGTGTCGCAGTGGTCAGTGTCAGGAATGGGGGTGTGTAAGGTCGTGTGTATGCGCTCCAATCATAGCAAAGCGTCGCCCCAAGCAGCGTCAAGCCACCTACCCACCTCCTAGTTCGCGCTGGGGAGGACTTGGTGTCGGCTGGTTGCAAGGAAAATCTGCTGCAACGGAAGCCCACACTGAGGGAAGGGGGGGAGGGCAGCATGTCGGAAACATGGAACTGCATGGGAGCCGCAGATTAGTTCGACACGGCGCTACACTAGGGCCGGGGATTTTTGCGTACTTCAGCCTCATGACTAACTAAAGAGCGGGACATGTTTTTCTCTCTCAAACGCCCACGATAGCTATCGGAAGATTTTTACGTTTTGCCCTCTTGGAATAGACTTGCGGGGTGCGGCTGTGCCAAATTCAACGTCCTTCTGTGGTCACATAGCACTCGTACCCTGTTCTCATGTTCATCCTATAGCTAGACCATCTACAGAATATAATTGGTACAGTATGAGGTCGAGAATTTCACGAATCAAATATGTAGGCCCTTCATAGGCCTTCCATTCGTCCATCAAATTGTAACCCCCGCAAGGGTTCGGCCCTTGCTCGCTCATGGTGACATCCATTACCATGACAAATCCAAACCATGCCTTTCATTCCTTAGACTGCCGTCACATCGCCACTATCCAACTCTAACCCACCCATGTCCGTACTAGTTTGCCCGCATACTGAACCCATCATCTGCTTACATGCGACCCAGCCAAGACATAGCCATATAAACCACACCCATCTCGACATATTCTAATTCCTGTATGCGCGCCAATAGGATTCCCGCGCTTCTTCGCCATCATTTCCTAGTCGTCAGACATGATTGCAATACTCCTCCATCAAAATACCCAACCCACACTATCGTTAACTCCAGCTCAAATGGCTGTCCAACTCCAACCCATGATACAAACATCCAGAATTCCCCCGGATGCGCCCCGAACGTTTCCCAAGCTAATTTTTCGCCGTCAATTCGTCCCATATCCCTTTGGCCTCATGCAGCTTCCCAATCCATAGGCTCAACCATCCACTCCCACTCGTCATCCCTATCAGCAAGATCTCCCAGGTCAATATCACTGCCGGGCACGATTTGAGTCTTTCCAGCTTCCTGCTCTAGTTGTTCTTGAACTCGTTGGCCAGCCAGCCTATAAGCCTCGTCGAGTCCAAACAGGACCGTGGTGACGATCCAATTCAAGTCATACATCTTGAGCGGTGGTGTCTCCCGGCCTTCGGCCGCATCCTTCCATCGATTTCGTAGTTCCTTGGCCTTCCATAGCGCCTGGTTGACCTCGCCTCGCCCCAGGCAATTATTCACAGGACAGTCTTCCTCTTCGAGTGCCTTGAGTACATTGTGATGGTACGCGTGGGTTTGGCTGCCAGCGTATCCCGTCCGTGAAATGTTGATCCCGAAGATCAGCAGCAGCAGCACAATTGCCTGCTCGATCCAGACGTAGAACTCGTGAAAGTCGACCTTGAAGTTGCGCTCAGCGTCGGCTTTCGTAAAACCATACTCTTCCGGGCTGGTGGCACGCTGATACGAGGCCTGCAGGTCCAAAAACTTCCACCGCAGTCGCTGGCACGCCTGCTCGAAGCGGTGAAACGCCTGGGCCGGTGTAAGGCGTGTTCCGGACGAATGCGGCGCCGAGGGCCCTGGAGCATTGATTACGGGAGGTTTTGGAGGCACAGATGAGGGCGTGGGCGTCGAGGTGGAGGCTGACGTTGACGAGGCTGGGGCAGAGGCGACGCTGGACAGAGAGACGGAGGAAGTCGATTTGGGCCAGGGCCTTGGCAGGTGATGGGACTTCCCAGCAGACCACATCGAGGCACCCAGGCCATTTGAGGATTTTGTCATGATGAGACTATTTGTCTTTGCTTTGATTGAGTATATCTGGTGGCTCAGCGCCTCACTGCCTCGATACCACTACACCGAGTGGCAGACGATACGAGTGCACCTCAGGTAAGACCTATGTCGAAGTCCAGGGTAGCTTGCGCCCGTTTGACACACCAAAAAAATGAATAAAATAACGCCCAGTATTTGATAGCTACCGATCTCAGTCAGATAGACGCGATATATCGTGTCGTCTAGTGTGTGTGTGGGGGGGGAGGGCAGACACGTTCTATGGCAGGGTCGGGGGCGCACACTACAAAGGGACCAGCCCGTCAAAGAGACCGGTGAATATCAGAACAGCAGTGAGAGACTCGAAGACAGCGCAATGTTCTTTGTCTCTGCGCCAATCCGTCGTCATTCGCGCTTTGTGACAAATCATGTAAGGTTGGAGTTTCGAGCAGCTGGCCAACCGCTCACCAAGCCGGCGAATGAGCAGCGTCAAGAGAGAAATGGGTGGATCACCAACGCAAGGTCGCGATTGGTTGCGCGCATGGCCAGAATGTTACAGCGTCGACAAGGCTTGGGTGGCTAGGACATCGTAAGTGGCTGCAGATGTACCCACACGCTGTATGTAGGAGCCCCGCGTGCTCTTAACGGGCGCTTATAAACTGACGACCCGACGTCAACTGCTCACCATCATGGCCAGACTCTAAGTCGACCATATCAAAAAGCAAATTTATTAACGGATGAGGGCAAAATTGCGAAATGATAGTTGTATCGGGATTTATGACAAAAATGCAAGAGTAAGGGGAGGCGATAGTTTCAAACAGGGAACCAATCCAGGGTAGGTAGTCTCGATTATCCCCCTCCCTCCCCAAACAGCACTCATTTTGGACCACGAAGATTCGGCAAACCAAATTATATGTAAATCATAGAAACGTTCACAGTCATTTCCATATCGATATATAAAACTCCAAAGGCAAATTTACAATCCATCAACCCAGTCGTTTGTCCGTGGTCCTTTCTGGAGCCAAAAATCATGGTTGTGTGAAAACAATGGGAATCAACAGCAGCATCCAAGCATATATACCAACTCCTGCCAAGACAAATGCGTCTTATGCCGCCCGGACTCCTTTAGCATGGGGTTTTAAAAACCCCATTTTCCGCTATACCATTTCGCCTCCCGGCTGCCTCAAATTCAGCTTGTGATTAACGTCAATTACTCCAGCACTCCTTCACCGTCGCTCTCCAACCAGCGGGAACGACTCTCGCTTGTGCGAACCTGAAACTCCCCTACGAGTCACACTTGATCTTCTTGGTCGCCTTGGCAGTGCCAATGTGTGTGTTGTGCACCTGTGGCATTTGTATTAGCGATTTGATACAAGACAAATGTTATCGAAATAGAAAAAAAAACGTACCTTGGTCGCGAATCGAAGACTGGTTAATGTCTCCTTCAAGTGTGTTTCTAGCGGCGATACCATGACAAACATCAGAGTCTTGCTGTTTCCTCCCAGACTGTACTGGAGCAGGTGGGTGAGTTTGGAGTTGCGGTAGGGCACATGGCCAGATCCGCGACCCAAGGCCTCAATCACGTCGCCGAGGCAGCTCAAGCTCTTGTTGATGTTTTGCGTCTCCTTCATTCGCTCGCCTTCGGCTTGTGAGTGCTTCAGACGCTCCGAACCAGCAAGATCCACAAGATTGAGGGTGCCTTCGCAACGCTCGCCGGTTGCGGAGTTCTCACCGATGAGCTTGAGAATGAAGATGCTGTGAGATCGCGACGACCGCTCGTTGGCCTTGGTGGCTGCGACTGATCGGTTGTTTTGCGCCTCCTCCAGCATAATTTCTACGCTCGCAGGGCTGTCTAGTCGGACTGTCTTGCAGTTCATGATGTTTGTCTGCTTGCGGGCATCGTCGTGTCGAATCTCCAGCTTTCGGGATAAACGGTCGTTGGGGGTCAGCAAGTCGTTGAGTTCCTCGTTGTAGACTTCCACGAAGCAACCCTCCATGGTGTACTCCCAAGACTTTTCCTTCAGCTTGGTGATTGTATCGTAGATCATGTGGGTAGCCCGAGGGATCATGCCGTCTTGTGAAGACATGGTATGGGTCTTTCCGGAACCAGTTTGGCCATAACAGAAAATGCACACATTGTAGCCGTCGAGGGCGCTCTGTACTAGCTGCGAAATCTCGCCGAAGATTTCCTCGTTTTGGGTGCCGGGAACAAACACACGGTCAAACTCGAAAGGATAGTTCTTTCGCATCACATTGCCCAGACTGCTCCTCTCCTCAGGTCCGGCGACGACAATCTCCGAAGAAGTCTTGTCATCAGGGAACGCCATTCTGGCTTGTTCACCTTCGCCGTTGCCTAGCGGAGGCCGCACACGACACATGACTCGAATGTTGCCCTTGAGCTCCTGATACTTGTTGAACAGAACCCGTCGCTCTGTTTCCTCCTTGATGAGCTTCTCCTGGGCCATCTCGGCAACTCGGAGAGCCTCCTGTAACCTGGACTCCATGTTTGCAAAGGAATCTGACTGGGCCTTACTGTCAGATTCCAGGAACTCGACGTGCGATTTCAGAGAGTTGATCTTGGCTTCCAAGGTGGTGTTGGATGCAGAGAGCTCGGCAATGTTGGCCTGAAGGCTGTTTGTGAGGGCCCGCTCCCTTTCCAGATCCCCTCGGAGACCTTCTGCGTCTGACTTGGCTTCTTGAAGCTCGCGCTCTTTTCGCTGGAAGGCAATGTTCATGTCCTGATACTCATTGCCCATTCGGTTTCGCAGTTCTTGGATTTCTCGGTCCTTCCTTTGTCGCTCGTCCTCAAGCTGTTGCTGATGTTGCCGGTTCATGCCCTCAATTTGCTGCTCATGTTGCCGGGCCTCTTGGTCTCGTAGACGATCAAGCTCTCGGCTCAGTTCGTCCACAACTGCTCGGTGCTGTCGGGCTTGATCATCTAAAGTCTCTTTGTGCCTTCGCTCAACATCATCAACTTGTCGTGTAAAGTCCCATTTTTGTTTTTCCATCTCATGCCTCATTTGTCGGCTTTCCTCTTTGGCCGAGTCAAGGTCATCCTTTAGAGACTCATTCCTCATCTCTAGCTTTTCTCGATCTCCCTCTAGCTCCTTGACTGTGGAAGAAAAGTTAAACAGAGCCCACAAAGGATATTTGCAATACTTACCTCGAGTCTTGGCTAGATCCAGGGCGTTGTCCTGACCCTTCTTTTCGCTGAGGGTGGAATGGACCATCTCCTTCAGCTCCTTAAACTGCGACTCCATGTCACCGACTCGACCGTCAACGTCCCAGGCTATATAAGGAGTAGTCAAGTTAGAATCTTTTCTCAAAAATTTACATGGTGAAGGGGACTTGGTAGGGGATTTGTAGCGTTTGATAGGAGATTGTGATAGAGATTCTTCGAATTGGACAAGCTTACGCCGCAACTGCTTGTCGATTGGTGTCATCAAGGAGACTGTCTAAGTCCCTTCTGTTGAGGCCGAACGGGCAGTTTTGACGGGCTTGCATTCCAAAATGTCTCTGCTTGGGCGTTTGAGAGTGGTGATAGTTGGGAGAGTGGTGCTGGGTGGTTGTGCTGTGATGGCGGGTTCAGAACACTGACGCGTTTTGGGGTGGGACATCGCTTGACTCCCGCCAGGCGCGGAGGTCTTGTCCTCTAGACTTAGTTGGTTCATCCTCGTCGTCAGAGAACTATCTCTTTGGATCGACGAGACGGACCTAGATCGCCTTCTCCGCACTTTGCTGTGTTGAAGAGGCGGCTGGAGATATTGAGAGGCTGCCGTACCGTTGCTGTTGAGCGAGATGTCGCAGTCTTCGGTGCGTTCGCGATGGCCGTAGGCGGTTCGAGGGCGTGCTGGGGCCTGGCTCTTTGACCTGGAGTGACCAGGTCGGCCAGTTTGCCTGGATGTCTGGGGTCGCTCAGTGGGAGCATATCTGCTGGCACCGACACTCTTGCCGAGGCTGTTGGCAGAGGCGGATGTTGAGATGCCGGGTTGGCGAGATTGAAACGATGTGGGTTGTTTAAGCTGCAAGGAGTCAACTGTTAGCAACACTTCAAGCCGCAGTTGCGAGCGCTAAGTACAAGGAAAGGCCCATCAGTTTCAGTTAGCCTGCCCGAGATTGTCGCATGCCGTGTGCCGAAGAGATAACGGAAGTGGTTGTCTTCGTCTCGTCGATGGAAGCCAAAGCCTAGACGGAAGTCGTGCAGCCTTCCGAAGAGGGGTCTGACGTCGCCGTTCCAGGGGTTTGTCTTGAGTAAGGCCGAGGCCGAACTCATTCGCCGTAGACGGGACGGAGACCGCGTTTGTTCAGTGTTGATGCCGAATGAACCCATGATGTTGTGGTTGATCCATGAACCGCCTGCGGAGAATGGAAATGGAAAACTGAGTCGTCTGGAATATGTAGAGCATGCGAAAAAAAGTGGCCGGCCACCAATATTAAAATCGAAGTGGTTGTGGGCGTATCGTCAGATGCCCATGCGGATGCAGGCGGCTAAAAGTGACAGGGCTGGGCTGAAACGGGCGCCATGTGCAGAATGGCCTGATGCCATCTGATGTGATGGGGCAAATCGACACACAGAAAGGAAAGTTGACACAACTTACCCCCGACATTAGGCTCTGGGCCTTGACTGCCGTTCGACTTGTCGCAGCGGCAGTCGCGACGGATGCTGCTTTGGGTGGGTATTCCCCAGCGCGGGCAGAGAGTGGAATTCGCTTGGCCTCGGATTGTGAGGCTGTTGATGATCCGAATACGCATGTCAGCCGGAGCAGTCAATGGGTGCATGTAGCAGATGGAGAAGACGGTACCTGGCTGAGGAGGCTCACGTTTGAGAGTCTTGTACGATGTCGGCGCAGCCATCGACGATTGAGGACGGACGTTGTGTTGTGAGTCGCTCCATTCCGACAGACCGGCCCCTATCTGCGTGGGCGCTGGCAGTCGGCTCAGCTTTGAAGCTCGGAAGGTCTTGTTCGACAGGTCAGCATGGGAAAAGTTCCCCTCACAATTGAGGGACGGCGGCGCGCAGAGGAAGCTCCAACCTGGTTTTCGGAGGTGGTCTCCATCGTGGAGAGATTGTGGTGGTGGGTTCGCAACAATAATACAGACAAGCACTGGCAGTATGAGGAGCAGAGCTCCGCTTCGACGAACCGCGGTTGGTGAAGACGTTGCAAAGATTGAAGCGAAAAAAGCGCGCGATGGGCTCTTGTCTCTGGGACGCGGGACACGGCCGGGCCTCAGCTATTATTTGGGGTTGCTTGGGTGGACTGCTAGCCCCGGAACTGGCCAAGACCTGAGATTGACGATGCACGCCATTGTTTATCTGGTGGATCCAAACTGTTGCCGGGACAATCGCGGGGCTGGTGCTGTGGCGGAGCCAGAGCTGTGGCTGATAGCTGCATCAACTCTTAAGCTGAGTCAGCCGCTGATCCAGGTCGAAAAAAGAAACGTCAACGTTCAACGCCGACGTGGGGCTTGCGCTTGACTGGTGCGAGCCGGATCTTTCACATCTTCACATGTCATCCTGGCCAAAAAATATCCCCGGCTGATGACACGACATCCTGCGCGCGCAAACACCTCTTGATCGTCATCAAGCATTGCTCCTGCACACACTGAAACAATTGCTGCATGCCAACTCCTTGCGCTGCGTTGTCGCCAGTCGACCCTCGTCGTTCGCCTCTTGCCCATGTCTCGGTAGCTTAGCTTAAAGCTCTAGCTCCTCTCCGCCACCTTTCCTTCTTTGTCCCCCTCGCCCAGTTCTTCAACCAACTCTCTTGAGCCCGGCGCCATTCGCCATGGAGAAATTCAGCCAGTTCCGCGACAGAGGTACCTCATTCACCTCTCCCGCCCCGCCGCCCTGCTCTTTGCAAATGCGCTGACATGTTGCTTTCTGACAGCCACGGGCATTGCGCCCTTTCTTCCCGTCGCAACGCCGCTCTCCGCCTTCTCGACCTTTATCCACGGCTCCATCTTCCTCTTTCGGCTGCCGTTGTTTATATTTTACGCACTGGGTTACTTCCTCGTCTTCCAATACCTTCCGCTGCCCGTCATCTTCCGGAAGGCTGCATTATGGGGACTGATGGCCATTCCGGGCATATGGTGGATTGACCTCCAGCTCGATGGTGTCAAGCGTGGCACTCTCTCCGACCAACCCCGTGAGCGGTTCCCACATCCCGGCTCCGTCATTGCCGCCAACTTCACGAGCCCCATCGATGCCATTTATCTGGCGGCTGTCTTTGACCCCGTCTTTACCGTCTCGTACCCGGACACCCGCCAGGTCCAGCGCATTGGCCTCTTGCGCGCTGCCATGATGGCCTTGTCGCCCGTTCACATGGCCCCTCCGCGTGGAGCCAAGCTCGTCGAAGTCAAGGACCTGCTGGCTCAGTACCCTGGCAGAGTTGTTGCAGTTTTCCCCGAGTGCGGCGCTACCAATGGAAAGGCCATCTTGCCCTTCAGCCCGAGCATCCTTCAGTGCCCTCCCGATGTCCACATCTTTCCCGTCAGCCTCCGATACACCCCTCCCGACGTCACCACCCCGGTTCCTGGCAAGTGGCTCACGTTCCTCTGGAACTTGCTCTCCCGGCCAACCACCTGCATCCGAGTCCGCATCGCCCAGGGTCAGATGAACACTGCTGCCGCGCAGACGAACGGTGGGTCGTCGAGCAGCGACACCGAGCTGAGGCGTCGCAACGAAACTAGCTCTTCCATCACTGGGGAGGAGCAGAAGGTTCTCGACCGCATAGGTGAGGCCCTGGCCAGGCTCAGCCGCGTCAAGCGAGTTGGGCTCACGATGAAGGACAAGGCTGCCTTCGTGGACGCCGTCAATGGAAAGAAGGCGTAACCTGTAAACGATCCCCTTTAATTTTGCGTCGTTTCCGTGATGGATGATTAGATAGTGCTCCAGGAGGACAGGGTCACGCTCGTTTCCCCGGGGCTGGACTGGGAGTTGCATTGCGAGGAGCCATTTGCGATTGAATCTTTTGTAATGCCGGCCGACATTGCCATCGCTTGGCATTGTTCTCTGGAATTGGGTTTATTGGGACAGCTTTCTGGTGTTTGCTTCGCGGCTCTTATCTGTAATGACATGTACTTCAACCACCTATGACTTTTAATGCAAGCTACTGTACCACTATTATCTTGGCAGCGGGCGGAATACCCCGCCATTTACATGCACTTGAGACAGAACAGCAAGACAATGGTTTAGATGGAAAAAATTGTATTCAAATCGCCTTTTCCGAACCGTGATACAAAACGTGAAATATGTATAATATAGACTAAAAACCCCGCCCGAGCGCCCTTTATAGGGCACCGTCGGTCACACAGCCTGCGCTGGCGTCTGTCACAAGCGCAGCGTACTTCTTGAGGGTACCCCGGGTGTAGCGAGGAGCAGGGGCCTTCCAGGCCTTTCGGCGGCGGGCGACCTCCTCCTCGGGAACGTCGAGGTCAATGACGGCCTTCTCGGCGTCAATGACAATTCTGTCGCCGTCCTCGACGAGGGCAATAGGGCCACCCTCCATGGCCTCGGGGACGATGTGGCCGATAATGAAACCGTGAGAACCGCCAGAGTAGCGGCCGTCGGTGAGAAGGGCAACGTCCTTGCCAAGACCGGCACCCATGATGGCGGAAGAGGGCTTCAGCATCTCGGGCATACCGGGGCCACCCTTGGGGCCGTCGTATCGGATGATGACGACGGTCTTCTCGCCCTTCTTGATCTCGCCGGCCTCGAGGCTGGCGACGAACTCGGGCTCGGAGTTGTAGACACGAGCCTTGCCCTCGAAGCGGAGACCCTCCTTACCGGTGATCTTACCAACGCAACCACCGGGAGCCAGGGTTCCGCGCATGATCTGGATGTGACCGGTGGGCTTGATGGGGTTGCTGAGGGGTCGGATGATGGTCTGGTCCTCGGGGAAGTCGGGGGCGTTCTCAACGTTCTCCTTCATGGTCTTTCCGGTGACGGTGACGCCGGAGCCGTCAATGATGCCCTCCTTGAGGAGGAACTTGAGAATGCTGGGGGTACCACCGATGTTGTGGATGTCGGCCATGACCCACTTGCCAGAGGGCTTCAGGTCAGCAAGGAAGGGGATGCGGTTGGAGACGTCCTGGAAGTCATCAATGGTGAGCTTGATGCCAACGGAGTGGGCGATGGCGATAAGGTGGAGGACGGCGTTGGTGCTGCCACCGAGGACGGTGGTGACAATCATGGCGTTCTCGAAGGCCTGGCGGGTCAGGATATCGCGGGGGCGGATGTCCTCCTTGAGCAGGTTCTTGATGGCATCACCGACGGTCTGGCACTCGGCGATCTTGGCCTTGGAGTCAGCAGGAGAGCTGCTGCTACCGGGAAGGGTCAGACCCATGGTCTCGATGGCAGTGGCCATGGTGTTGGCAGTGTACATGCCACCGCAAGCACCCTGTCCAGGGCAGGCGTGTCGAATAATGTCATAACGCTGCTCCTCGGTGATCTCGCCGCTGATGTATTGACCGTAGGCCTGGAAGGCAGAGACGATGTCAATGGACTCGCCGGACTTGCTGCAACCGGGCTGGATGGTACCACCGTAGACCATGATGCTGGGTCGGTTGACACGGCCCATGGCAATGGCAACACCGGGCATGTTCTTGTCGCAACCGGGCAAGCTGATGTTGGCGTCGTACCACTGGCCGTTCATGACGGTCTCGATACTGTCGGCAATAATCTCTCGGCTCTGGAGCGAATAGCGCATACCGGTGGTACCCATGGAGATACCATCACTGACACCGATGGTGTTGAAACGGTAGGGGATAAGGCCGGCCTTGGCGACGGACTCCTTGACGACCTTGGAGAGGTCCATCAAGTGCATGTTGCAAGGGTTTCCCTCGTACCACACGGACGAGATACCGACCTGAGCCTTGTTCATGTCGGCATCGTCGAGACCGGTGGCGTAGAGCATGGCCTGGGAGGCACCCTGCGACTTGGGCTGGGTGATGTTGGCCGACGTCTTGTTAAGCTTGTCATCTGCGGCGCGGATGGCGGTGGTGGAGAGCAGGCGACTTTGCGGGGGAGATGGGTCAGCATGATTTGTACATCAATTGCCCGGGCAGCACAGCAAGAAGCCGCCGAGGAGGAACGAAAAAATACATACGCATGGCTCCTGGTGGCGGAGAGAGCTCCAAAGGCTCTAGGCCTCAAGGGCAGCGAGCGGAACAGCATCGCTAAGGTGAGGTGTGGGAGGAGACAGGGTCGACAGGGATGGGTGTAGAAGCAAGATCGAGTCGATCAGAGCCAATTGAAGGCCTGAAGGAGATCTAAATTGGTTGAAAACTGCTGCTTCGAGGCCAGAGCCCAGTGGTTTGCTCGACCAGAGGTGTTGCCAATTGACTCAGAGGCGGAATGTCGGTAGGTTTGAGTTTCGAAATTGCTTGGTGCGATGTCGGCTGCTTTCTACCCAAAAATTGCATCCTGTCACAGGGATAGTCCTGTGATTAGGAAGTCGGACAAAATAAAGCCCACACAGGAAAACGCCAACACAAATATCCAACCAGGGCCTAGCATAAAACTCTAGGCACAGGTGGGTGAGTTATTTTGTCCTCGCCTACCGACTCCCTGTTCCCAGTGTGCCATTTTTTTTGCGACCCGCTTCTCAGAGAACAGCTCCCCGCATTACAATTGCCTGCTGGTCATTGGCTCGCTGGATGGCTACCCCAGCGCAGCACCCACCAAACGGGAGCCGGGAATAAACCCACCAAACTCACTGTCGATGTCTTTCTTGCGTTCGGCCCGAAGGCGACCGAAAGTAGGTGTAGTCAAAAACCAGGGGAGGCATTAGTGGGGTGTAATCGAGACACGGCACTTTCGGATCTGAATTGCCTTACCGTAGTGTGTTAGTTGTCAAGTTGACGATGGGGGAGAGCTCTCAAAGGCCCTGCTGGAGGCAAAGGGCGGGGCACACAGTCAGAGACGTGGCTGGTGAACCTTACGAGAGAGCCGGTGGCGCACGGTGTGCCTCACGTAATATGAGTGAGTGATGAGGGTGTTTGAGTTGGCCAGGTTTGCGAATCCTTGATTTGATGCAGGATCACGAAGAAATTAAGACATGTATGTGCTTGTTGCGCCATTGGTTCTCCCGAGTTGCCTGTTCAGGTATCGTGCTGCTCAGATAGTCGGCTGTTTGGCGATGTGCCCCAACACGAGCATTTAACAGACACCACACTGTTACCGCCAGATACCGTGGCACTATACCTCTGGGACCACAATTTTCTGACCCATAATGTGTATAAGCGACCAGTGAAGAATCCAAATGTATTGGGGTAGTTTTGGCTGCCTACAGCCTCTACCCGAATCCCCATCTATGTCTAGCGAGAAATGCCTCCTGCTCGAGGAGCGAATTACAAAAAATGAAACCAAACTTGGCAGCCCACACCACGCCAAGCCGGGGAGCTTTTTCTTCCAAAGTCGGATCTCCAACCAAACTCTATTAGTGGCTCAAGTTTGTACTTGATACTGCCACCTCAACAAGCTGCTGCCCACTCCACCATCTCCAAATCCTCTAATGCTGTCTTTATCGCTGCTGAAATGCCTGGGATAAACTCGAATGAAAACATGTTAAAGTGATGCCCGTTCACGTCCACAACCTCTGAAAACAAATCCTTTTCGTACTGGTCCCAGCCCAGGTGTCTGTCGCCTCGGTACACATCCACGAAGCTGATTGTCCCCGGGGCATCCTGAGGGACATGTTGGATGGCACGCAGCAGTGAGATGGGCGGCCGGCGCCCGGCCAGATGACCATCCCAGACAGGAAGAGTCCATTCGGCAATCATGCGCCGTGCTTCTTTCATTGCCCGCTGCGAGAGAATCTTGTTCCTGGGTTTGTCCTCTTCGCTGTAATCCGGGGGCGCTACCCGGAGGCCCTTGGTGGGCCTGAAGGGATACACGCTGTCCATCATCAGGATACCGATGATGTTGATTTTGTGGTCCTCAGCCAGGAAGCGCGAGACCTCCAGGCTCAGGAGCCCACCCATACTCCATCCACCAAGGAGGATGTCGACGCCTCCATCCGATTTGCGCTGGCCCCCAAAGTCTGGCTCGGCGACGGCGCTCTTGATGAGGTTGGAATAAAGGCGGCCCATTTCGGGAATACCCCCCTCAAACACATCTTCAGTCTCAAAGTGCGGGTTGAAGATGCCATAGACTTGGCGACCGATGGCCTCTAGGCAGTGGTAGGCAAATGTTGTGCCACCGCCATCATGGATGAGGAAAATGGGCACTTCTTTGCCTCGTGCGTTGGGCTGAAGCCAGTCTTCGGGCTGGACGAGCTCCGGGTTACTGTCCATCACCAAAGTGGTTGGGAATTATGTGCCTTGTATGATGTTGTTATTTTTGTTGCCGTTGCCGTTGCCGTTGCCGCCGTCGCTGGGCCGCGCTCGTGCCAAGCTTGGAGTTGTTGAATGGGGTGAGTACAAAGGAAATTCACCGAAGACAACCGAACGCCCGGCCGAGACGCGGCTTATTCTAGCGGGATGATCGCACTGAAGGTACCACCGGACTAGCTGCGCCAGCAATGCACTAACCAGCCAAATAGAAGCACAAGCTATGATTCAAGGACACCTTTTGGGAAAGAAATAGCTTTTCCCAATAACCGGGGCTTTAGGGGGCCATCGGAGTCCGAAGGTTGAAGCTGAGGTTGACCCACAAGCGCCAATAAAATGTATTGAAACTCCCCGACGGGCAACGGCCCGCTTTAGGCGCTGCCTCCGAAGGTGAGGCCGGAGGTGAGCCGCCTCAAATCGGCCATGGGCATACGGACGTCGGCGTAGTGGGGACGGAGCTGTCAGTTGTTATAGGGGGTAGCTATCCGGTTGTTGTACACATTTTTCTCTTTTTTTTACTATTTATTCCTTGTCTGCTTCTTGACGTTTTGTCTCAGCCAAGTATCCCTGCAATCGCCAGAGAATCAAGTGCAGTTTCCTCATGCTCTCGCTCTTCCAAAGCTTTAGGACTACAAGATTGTTGCTCCTGAATATTTCTGATGAGCTGCGCAGTCTTTCCACCTCTTGCTCTCCCAGGAGCCAGGTCAGATTGTGGACTGGCATCTTGCTCCACCATTGGGCGCCCTCAATGTCCAATGTTGCAAACGAGTCTGCTAGGGGATCTATCTTGTCGGAAAACCACAACACACACCCTCTTTTATCGATGTCTTTTACCTTTTCCCAGCTGTCAACAGGCTGCAAAAAACGGAAATCTGGTTTGGTGCTTCGATTTGCACGGTAAATGAGAGCATCCCCTGCTGTGCGTCGCAGCTGTTTGAGAACAAAATCGCCCATGTCTGTTCGCCACACGCTGTTTTTCAACGGAACTGTGGTCGCAGCCATACCGTGGCGGAGAGCGAGCATGCGTGCTAGCATCCTGCGGTCGGTCCTTTTAGAACTAGGGCCGCCAGAGATTGCGTCCAGCACGCCCTTCCGGGACAGACAATACGTAGTCAGAGGCGACTGTTTTTGCCTCTCTGGCACCACATATGAATTTGGTGTATTTTTTGCCTCTAAGACCGTAACCTCTGTTGCATCGGATTCGCCCTTGAGTCCTTCAGCTGTGCTCTCTGATACCGGCTGGGCGTTTTTTAATTCGACATTTCTCGGATCTGTGTGTGCTTGACCCGTGGGTGACCAGGGACCAGACTGATATACCGGGACTACAGAGTCAAATGAATACGTTCCCGGTGCCAGCCAGGTTTGGTTCGGCTTCTTGGGATTATTTATGACCTCGAAATCTTGGAGGAAATATCTAGGTAGGTACGAATCGGTGTTGAAACATTTTCGTAATGGGGTCATGAGAGCATGGGCTACACCAGTGTTAGACGGCCGCTGAAATAAAGTCAACGGGTCAATATCCATACCAAATGGATTATTGGCCAGTTTCTTGCGAAATTGGCCAGAAATCTTTCCAGGTTCATTCTTCCTTTGTCGTCGCCTGGCCTTCATCCACGCCGGGTCCATGATGGGCGAAATGGGGAGATCCCCGGCCGCTGTCGTGACAGTCTTCGCATCGGGATCGACTCGGAGGGGATTTCCGTCGGCGTCTTTTCCTAGCTGCGATTCGACTTGCTCCAGGAGAGCGTCTTGGGTGAGGGCGGATTTATCGTAGGAGCGCCATCGTCGAGGCTGGATTTGAACGCCGCAGCGGGCAATTGGGAGACGGCCCGCGCAGGCAGCCGTACATCGTTTCATCGCCAGTCTAGTATGCGCGGCCGAGTCATCATCCGCAGGATGGGTGTATGCGCTGCGTGTTGTATTGTCGCAATCGTGGCGAGCCCAGGCAAAAATCGGAGCTCATGGATCGTGAGGCCTGGAAATTCTGGAACGCGCTGAGCTAGCTTCCGGGGCGGATCAATCATGCCCCCACCCTGGCTCGTCGCATAGCATCGCATCACTTGACGCTCCTTCGCAGTTCCAACAAAGCGTTTTGACTTCAACTGATACCATGCTACGACCTAGACTTTTGCCCGCACTACGCGGAATTTCGCGACAGCATGCGAGGGCCTTTGGCTTCTCCAGCTCCGCTGCGCCCGGATCGACACCGCCCATGGGCAACATCCCAATGCCATACATTGAGGAGACGACGGTGAGCTCCGACGTCGCCTTGTCATGGACCCTGCTTGCTAACAGCTCTAGGCTGGTGGAAGAAAGACATGTTGGCATATATTCAGCACAATTGGTTGGTCTTGAGGCTAATTGATCCCAGGGGACATCTTTTCCAAGCTGCTGCAGGTACAGTCAAGGTTGCCAGTGGTGAGCCGTCACATGCTAACAAGGTAGGAACGTATCATCTGCCTCAATGGAGAGGTAAACGATTACATGTCTGCCTCCATCGTATCGCAACTTCTCTGGCTTGAATCTGATACACCCGACAAGCCCATTATCATGTATATCAATTCACCTGGCGGTTCCGTCTCGTCAGGTACGTGTGCTTATTCCCTCGCTTGACATCCGCGGCTTACGGTGATTAGGAATGGCCATCTATGACACCATGGAGTACATCAAGTCGCCCGTTTCCACAGTCTGCATTGGTAGCGCAGCCTCCATGGCTGCCATACTGCTTGCCGGAGGCGAGGCTGGAAAGCGCTTCTCGCTCCCCCATAGTTCCATCATGATTCACCAGCCGTTGGGAGGCACTCGGGGACAGGCGTCGGACATCCTGATCTACGCGAACCAAATCCAAAAGACTCGCGAGCAATCCAACAAGATTATGCAGTACCACCTCAACAAGGCCAAGGGCCACGAAAAGTTTAGCCTGGAGCAGATCAATGACCTGATGGAGCGAGACAAGTACCTAACTCCAGAGGAGGCACTGGAACTAGGTGTTATTGATGAAATCCTCTCGAAACGAGGAGATGCCGAGGGCAAGAAGGATAACTGATTAGGTGGTCAATAGATGCTGTGCAGGCCCGATTAGGAGAAATCCCCGAAGCGCATTGGACGACTTTCAGCTGGGAAATGGCTGGGCCATGTCCATATGTTCGTGCTTGGGCATTGACCTCTTTTTTTGTAAGAACAAAGTTGGGACGAGCAGCAATGCACAGTAATAGGTTTGGTCATGGCCATGTACTGAAAAACAATGACTCGTAACCAACCACCGTTGCGACCCAATGTGATTTGTGACCAACGAGGAAGTGTTTTGCGAGCTCGGGATCAGCCCGTCGCATTCCGCCGTGCAAGACATTGCGTCGCACCATGAGGTTCGGACGAATAACGTTCTGTCCTTTGTTGAGCGATATAATGGATCAATGCCAGGGGCTGAAGCACCGTTACAACCAGCTCTCAGTTTTTAAACCGCGCCACATGTAGCGTACGTTTTAATACGGCTGTCAGATTGGACGAGCAAAGGCGAGTGGTTCGTTCTATCAATAGAGTGGACCAGCCGTGGACCGTTCCCCAGCCGATGGCGTCTTGCGCGGTTACGAGTTTATCACGGTGGTTTAAAGTTGTAAGGTAATTTCGGTGGCCAACAGCGGATTATGGGAGAGGTTTGCGAAAGGACATGCTCTGGAGAGGTCTAGAACACCTGAAAAATAGCGTAGACCAATTTCCCGTCTCCCAATAACCGCAAAATTCCCCTGAGTCCGAGCTGACTCGCAAACATGTCGCTATCCAGATCAGCACGCTAACGGGGCTTGACGTCATGCGTATATCCACAATTGCCCCACTATCCATAATGTACCTGCCCCGCGGTGCCCCTCCATCAACTATTCGAAGCAGGATCAGCGAGCCAGAGTCAAGTCCGACGAGTCCCTTAAAAGCCATCCGTGTCCCTGAGAACGATCAGCGAGCAATTTTTGTCCTGACAAGCCCCTCAGAGCAATTGATTCAAGATGGAGTTCGATACCAAGACGCGTACGTCACCCTGTGAGCTTTGCGCGCAACAAAATTAACAGCTTGTATCTAGCTCAATCCTACACCAACGACCCCAAGTCGTTTGCCCACGAATCGGTCCGCAAGCGATGGCCTGTTATTCTGGTAGCTACCAACCGTTATTCACAGCCGTTTAGGTTTCTAATCTAGCTACAGACCGGTGCCATTGATGACCTGTACCGTGCTACTTCAGCTGCCACCGATCCCGAGGCACAGGCTGAGGGCAAGAAGATTATCGAGCAGCTCGCCGGCCTCAAGTACGAGGTTGAGCATGACCGTCCTCTCACGTACGACGACCCCCCAAGACACGGCGAATCGAGAAAGCTAACAAGCCAAGTCACATCCCCGATGATGGCTTCACGGAAGAGGTTGCGGCATACAACAAGGAGGTTGATGCCCTCGGCGGCGGCAACCCTCCCACATGGTACAACGTCCCATGGCTCTTTTCTGAGTGCTACATGTACAGGTAAATGCCTCACAACTCATAGTTGGGTTTAAAGCATGGCTGACTTTTCGCATAGACGCATGAGCACCTTCTTTACTCTTACCAAGCACTGGAAGAACTACGATATGTTCGCCCGCCAGAAGATGGACACATTCCGATCTTCGCGCAAGGCTGTCCTGGAGCTTGCCAGCAAGTACAAGGAAATTATCAACGAGATTCGTTCCGGCAAGGATGCTACTCGCAACGCTGAAGCTGAGAAGATCCTGTTCAGCGAAGTCTTTGAAATCTGCTTGTGGGGTAACGCGACCGACCTTTCGCTCCTCACCAACATGACCTACGAGGACATCCAGAAGCTCCAGGGTGCCGAGGCACGAAAGGCAGCTGAGGCTAACATTCTTGTTAACGACCTCCCCCGTGCTTATGACATCCTCAGCAAGGCTCGGGCCGAGGGTAAGAAGGAGCGACGTGTCGACTTTGTCCTTGACAATGCTGGCTTCGAACTGTACGTCGACTTGGTCCTGGCCGGCTACTTGCTGTCTTCTGGCCTCGCAACCCAGATTGTTCTCCGTCCCAAGTCCATCCCTTGGTTCGTCTCCGACGTCCTTCCTAGTGACTTTAGCGGACTCCTCAACGCCATCGCCAACCCACGTGCCCTCTACGAGACTCAGTCAGAGGATGAGAAGCTGCAGGACAAGAACCCTGAGCCCCTCTCTGATGAGGCCGAGAAGGACCTCCAGTTCCTGTTCGCAGAGTGGGCCAAGTTCCACAGCGAAGGCCAGCTTATTCTTCGCCCTAACCGATACTGGACTGCCGGTGGCAGCTACTGGCGTCTCCCGGGCGAGAACCCCGAGCTCCTGGAGGAGTTGAAGCCCGCCGAGCTTGTTATTTACAAGGGCGACCTCAACTACCGAAAGCTCACTGGTGATGTAAGTTGCACAACGGCACAATTCTCATACAGCACTAACCCGGTTATAGGCTTGGTGGGACCCCACTACCCCTTTCAGTGAGGCGCTTGGTCCTATGGGACCCTCTTCCGGTGTCAACGTCCTGTCCCTGCGAACATGCAAGGCCGACGTTGTTGTCGGACTTCCCGCCGGCAAGGATGAGGAACTCAGGGCGAAGGAAGGTGGCGGCGGCGATACTGGCGCTCGACGATGGGCGTGGCACGGAAAGTGGGCGGTTGTTTGCCTATCAGAGGGCCACTAAAAGTTGGATGATGGATGGTTTAATGCTTTGGATGGAATAAATAGAGTCACGATAGATGCACGATCTACATTTACAATAGATGGATAGAAGAGCCAATACAATGGCTTCCCGAGCCTCGGACTTGGAAGCGCTCGGTATTGCCCCATAAAGGATCTGCACCCTTGCTCAGCCCTTTGGATAGCGACTTCTGATTCGCCAGGCTTGCGGTGGAATGCTGACAGTGGGTCCATGAAACCGATGGCTCATACTGACTGAGTCCGAGGCGCATCCCCTTTGGCTTGGCAATAAAAGAAAACGAATGCGCAGGGCTTCAGGCAACGATGATTCTCTTGGCCTTTTGTGCCGGAAGCATATGATGTTATCGCAACCATGGGCATCCTCTTTTCGAAGCTGCACGGCGATAACTCGTTGCCTTCTGGGGCATATTCAGCAGGAAACTTGACATCCGTCAATGGTTCCACCATCGCACCGTATCTCGGGATCAACACGGGTTTGTACGGCGATATCCCCAGCAGCAAGCTCCCACCCATCCCCTTTGAGTGGATGGTATCGCCAAATGAAATCCGCCATGGCGATACTTGTCCGACCCCGTCCCAGATCCTGACGGCCTTTGCTGTGGCTGAGGCCGTCATTGTCGTCTTGATACCCCTCGTCGCTTACCGTCCTTTCGTCCATTACCTCTCCCGCGGACGGTTTGGTCGACGCGTGAAGAGTTCAGTTTCGCTGACTTGGACCTTTGTCTTTGCCTGCCAACTCCTGGCCAACGCTGCCATCGCCGGCATGATTGGAAACACGCCCGGTTACAAACATCTCAACATGCTGCACATTTTTACGGTATACATTGCGCGGCCACGGTTCCACATCGTCATCCTTGGTTTGCTGAGAAGTATTGTGGGGATACAACGATCGCGAGAATATGAGAAGACGCGCATCGTCGACAAGAAGCTAGACGACCGCATCGAGTTCCCCTATACCGACGCCTACATCACCTCGGCAATTTCAGAGCTCCTCTTGTTGCTCATCGCTGCCATGTTTACCGGCGTGACGTGGCATCGGATGCCGAAAGGTTCCGCTGCCGCCGATTACATTGACGACATTGTCAGCTTCATGTCGAGCACACCAGCTATCATGCTTCTGTGCATGGTTGGCTTCGTCCCTGTGTACAAACGCTATGGCGACGCGTTTCCAGTAGACGGTCGGCGATATGATCTGGGACGACGATGGGTTGTGTCAGTGGCGCCTGACGGGAGGACGTCGTTGAGGGTCCAGAGCACGAGGAGGAGGAAGGCCGCAGCCAAGAGAACGGGAAGCGCAGTTGCGGCAGCAGTGCTCATGGGTCTTGTGACTTTGGTGCAGTGGTCGTACTGGTCCAGTTTCCTGCAGATGCCGGGTGTCTTGTAAGTTGATTCTTCATGGGCTTGGGATGTGTGATCCTAACCCGTCCGCAGGTTTTGCCCGCCAAAGTTGATCCAGACTGGTGTCATATGGGCTTTATTTTCAGTGGCAGGTTCGTGATAAGTCGAATAAATTACAGCCCTATTATTGTTGCTAACTTGTGAAAGGGATCATGGCCGGAGCTGCATCATGATGTTAGCATTTTTGGACAAACTATTTTCGCAGCCGATGACACTTTCTCTCCATTTTTCAGTGTTACTGAACACAATTTCCCACGTCTGAGAATTCTTGTACAACCTTTTCCTATTGTTTTCTTGCTGACATAGTCACGGTCACTATGAGTGTTTCCTTATCCTCACCAATCCGAAGAGCCTGCCACCCACCATCTGGATATTAACTTCAGCCACCCCCGTGAATCATGAAATTTTCATCTTATTTATTTGTTATCATCGGCAAGATACTAGCTGCCGATCATGTATATAGATCTGATGTGCAGCGGACACTACCATCATAGCCGATGACAAGCTAAGAAGCGGAAGGCTTTCTGACATTCGCCACAGATGTGGTATTTATGACATACGGAATAATATTTCACGTTACAAGAATAAGTTCGCATATTATTTCCGTGATTCAATTGTCATACTACGCCAAGTCCGCTCGTAGGTATATAAGGCCGAGTCGCATTCAAATTTGGCATGTCTTCATTAGTGCATTTTTATTCAAAAAACACCCAACTTTATTTAGCAAATCCCGACAACATGTCTATCAATAAACAGCACCTTCAAAATCTCTGCAGCCGCCTAGTCGCTGCAACTAATGACATTTCTTCTGTGGACGAGGACAACAGTAATTCCAAGTCTCGACAGGATATACTTACCCTTTCCTCCGAAATATTTAACCACGCAGTCCTGCCCAAGGAAGAGTGGATAGAAAAGCTCAGCACTGTCTGTACCATGTCAGCAACAGTTCTATACATTAAATGGGGCGTGTTTGATATGATCCCATTGAACGGGCACGCATCTTTTGAGGAGCTCGCAAAGACAACCAATGCCGATCTGTCTTTGATGAGTGAGTTTTTGACATAAGATATGTATTGATGATTTATTCTAATTCATAAGTTAGGGCGGATTGGTGGCGTGCTCGTGGGACACAATGTGCTTGAGCAAATTGGCAATGATCACGTCCGCCATACCTCAAAGTCTTTGATATACCTCGAATCCAGCCCCTATAGATATTTGGTTGAAATGGCGTAAGTATAAACTAGAATTTATTGTTTCTATTGCTCTCCCTCCTACAATTACTCACTCTCCTCGAAGCTGGGATTCGATTCTCAAAAGCTGTGCATTCCTCCCCGAGTACTTTGAGTGGTGCAATCGAGCCGAGCCTCAAGGGACAACCGGATGCTCGTACAGCTATGCTTTTGGCAAACCTGACACTTCCATGTGGGATATTATGCACGAAAATCCAGGGCGAATGCGGGCATTCATGCGAGCTATGGATACCGTCGACACTTTCATGCCGCCCACCTCCGAGTACGATTTGGGGTGGGTCCTAGAATTTGTGTCCAAGGACACGAGTCGAGTATTGTTCGTTGATGTTGGTGGTGGGAAGGGTCATGTTGTCCAGGCATTGTGCGATAAATACAAATGGCTACCAAGGGACAGGTGCATGGTGCAAGATCGAGAAGAAGTTGTCCAAAATGCAAGCACGTTGAACAATGCCGTGCCCGATGAAGTCAATTTCATGGCACACGACTTCAGGCTCGCGCAGCCTGTCCAAGGTATGCCCAAATACCACCGCGTCTGTTCATGTTGACAATCTCAGGCGCCCTCATTTACCATATTAGACGTTGTCTCCATGACTACGGGGACGAAGTTTGCACCCGCATTCTTGGGCATCTCTCAGGGGCAATGGTGGCGGACAGCCGGTTACTTCTAGTTGAACAAATCCTTTCTAACCCCCCGTCAATGAGAGATGCTGAATTTGACTTTAATATGATGACTTTAGGCGGCAAAGAGAGATCTATGGGTGACTTTGAGAAGTTGGTGGGGAAAGTTGGGCTGAGGATTCTGGACATTCAGCGAAACCCAAACTCGCCAATCGTCATTATCGAGTGCGGGAAAGCTTGAATGAGAAAACTACATAGGCTATTCAGCCTCCTGATCTTGCCACATACGACCACAGCCCTCAGAAAATACTGGATCCCGTTTGCTCTCCGAGCGTCAAGCTGAGGAGCGCTTGAGTAGTAGTTGGGTCGGTGACGACCAGCGAATGCCGAGTGTTGTATGTTTTTTGTCAGTTTATTTTTGATTTTTTAATTTTAGTAGCTGGGAAATATCATTGTTGAATTCATTTGAAAGTCACATGTTTATCCTATGTCGGTTGAGGTGGTTACAATTCACAGGTTTTATCCAAATGATCATCAGTGCACAATATCCATTCAGTAATTAGCTAATCTCCGAAATAAAGAAATTCAATATCTCAAATAAAAAGGAAAATCAAAGATGAAGGCCAAAAACGTGTTGCTTTATCCAAATATCCAACGTGTTGTTTCAATAACCCCGAATATATCAACGTTTGCGTCCATAAGAAGGGAGGTTGTAGGGTGGGGGCTGATAGTATGGGAGCGGGCCTGCGGATGTGGGTACACCCTGGGAGCTAGTTGCCACAGAGATTATGTTAGTCTTGCTTGTGGTGAGGAGCGTCGTGGGTGGAGAAGTAGAGGAAGTAGTTTCCGTCTCGATTCCAGTACTGGACTCAGTGTCGAGGGTTGAAGTAGGCCAGGCGCTAGTGGTAGGCTCAGAGGTCGATGCGACCGTCGTGCTTCCAGAACTATGATCCACTTCAGATGAAGTAATAGACTTGGATTGTATCGAAACCTCAGAAGTACTGGGAACCGGTATGGAGGAAGTGGTGGCTGTGGATTGGGAGGAGATTGGGAGTTCGCTAGTGCTAGACCCAACCACACTGATGATTTTGCTAGACTCCTCAACACTCGTTTGAGATTGCTCAGTGGAGACAGTTGATGTGGTGACCGCAGTTTCACTGGTGTGATCTGATGTCCTGATGGTAGTTACACTGCCAGTATTTCCTTCCGATTCACTGCTGTATCCAACACTCCCGGAAGACGTGCTTGCAATTGTGTCAGAACTGTCCAGAGATGAAACAATATTTTTGGTAGTCGTTTCTACAAAAGACGTTGAGTTTTGAATGCTGTAAGACTGCGTTCCTGAGGACGGATTAATAGGCGTGTTTGTTGACGAAGCGGTTTGGATTCTGATAGTGTCGGATGTAATCAAAGACGATACAGTGGTTTGACTCGATACAGGCACAGAGGATTCGAAGGATTTAGTAGAACTAGAAGGCAAAACGCTAGTCGGAATAGTTCCATAAATTTGCGATGTTCCTGTAATCGCAGAGGATTGCTGCAGGGTTGAAGATGGCGGGACTACAGAGGAACTATCCGAGCCTGGAGTGAGGACAGAAATAGTATCAACACGAGAGGACACAGAAGTGCTTGTTGGTGGCCTTGTACTGCTTGAAGTTTGGCTCTGAACTGTGTTGCTGGACGGAGAAGTAGATACTTCGGACGAAGGGATTTGGAGGCTAGTTATGCTGCTCCGACTGGACTCAGTTTGTATAGAGAGAGTTGTATCAATTGTTGTCAAACTCCCGCTGATCGTGTACAATACAGTGGAAGAATTGGAAGGAATTTTGGATACAGAACTCTCCTGTGTGGTCGTTGGATTGGACTGAATCGTAATCAAGGTCTTGGATTCGCTTTCAGGTTGAGATGTGGTGATTGTGCACTGACCTCCAGCTGCGCAGAAGAACGAGCCCCCACTTGTTGTAGACGTGGATGAGGCAGCGCTATTCGAGAGTGTTGTGCCGTTCTGAGATGCCGATGTGACAACAGGCTGAGAGCTCTGCGGTATATCGGACGTGGTTGTGGATTCTGGGATGTCCGAGGATGGCTTATTTGTGGGAATTGAGGTTAAGTATGAAGACCCTACACTGGTCTCGGTAGTGGTAATAACAATATGCGAGGAGCTTTCGATACCAGTGTAGGAAACTCCCTGAGTTGACGAGTTTCCTGGGTAGGAACTGGAGTGGAAGCTGATCATCACGGTAGGCATTGTTTCCAAATCTGTTATACTCTGGAAAGATCTTTTGGTCTGGACAGACACAATCGGGCCACATCCATAGGGAATCGTGCAATTCGCGTTGGCACTATTTGTGGTTGCTGGTTGGGTGACCAAAACAGAAATAGAACCGACCCTAGATGATTCATTGGCTGTGGTTGGTGAAGAGGACTGTTGGGTGACCTGTGTAGAGTTGATCAAGGAGGCTACGGTCCTTGCCGAGGTGCTCGGGACCGAAGGAATGGGGTAAGATGCAGTCGCAGTTGTCAAATTCTGAGAGCTCGTGCCAGTAGTCCGGTTAATCACAATGATGGACGAGTTGCTTCCAATTGTCGAGTGAGTAACAGAAGCGTGATCAGTTGTCAACACTTGGGAACTGGCCGAATTGCCAGCGGCTCCGGTTGTGGTGCAGTTCGAGGCAAAGGAGTAGCAAGTAGAGGCACACGCAGTGACCGTCTCCGTCACGGTCATGACGTACGTTTGGGCACGAACAAAAGATGCCCTAGTATGGATTCAGCACAAAATCTAGAAAACCCGTCAGACAGAACTTACCCGAGCCCTAAGAGGGCGAAGCAAGCGATATGGCACACCATGACGCAGGATAGATATCCGCTAGGAACGTAACAAAGGCAGAGAAAGACAAAACGAGCGACAAATAACCCAACCTCTCCTCGGTTGTTGTAGTCTCACTCACTGATAGATTCATTTTCACAATTCCGTTCATCCTCTTTATACCACCTACTCAGAGCTTCGATATTTCACCGTACCTTTTCTCGCGCAACCTTGCCCAGTTGGGATGTTCATCTAATCCCGACCGCCTCTTTCACTCTGCCACCGTCGTACCTAGGACAGCAGGCGAGGACGGGCTGGGCGGTACGGGCGGTGGAGAACATCTCGCATCCATTGCTTACATGTTTCTCAAAGGCTTGTTTGATGAGTCCTGTTTGCAAATTTATGTAATTGGCCTCGTATATTGCTATCTTGAATCGATAATTTGGGTGGCATGTGTCTACTGAGTAACCAAGACAAATGACAAAATACCCACCTGCGTCCCAACCCCTACTGCCACTATTTCTTGCCATCTGTTATGCACTAAGGCTTCTAATTGAATCTTCAATGGCTCTAACGATGCTCTCAATTACTTCCAGTCACCCCTTGCTGATGGAGACACCGCACAATGTGATGGCTGACTCTTTCCCAGGACCCAGCCACGGATCAATTTTAACCAGCTCCAACAACTCTGCCCTGGCGTGGGTGGATTCACGAGACATGTATTAATTCTATAGTCGATATCCAAGTATGCTACAACGTGTATTACATTTCACGTATCTTGAACCATGGTTATGGATTAGTCTCACAGTAATAAATTTGCCAAAGTATTCCCACGCCCTCATACAGTACATGCACATAAGAACCTGCATGGGGCGGCCAGTTGTTGTATCTGCACTTGTCCGTTTCCGGCTCTCAGGTCGATGCACAGCAGTTTCACAAGGGTGACTATTACGTCGCATGGCGGATGCCTGGTGGCTGTTAATAATGCGAGTAGCACAAAACGCCATCTTTCTGGGCTTGCTATGCATTCAACCCAGTGCGGCCTCGACCGGCTCATTCTTGCATACAGAAGACTTGGAAAGCTCTTATCACCGATCGCCAGGACTTCCATGGGTCAGCCGCCCGTGCTTTCGCCAGTCTTCCTGCGTGCGGGTGCCAAGCATAACGGGTACTCATCGGAATATTTGAAATTGATTGGGAGCCCACGCTGAGTGACGGAATTACAGGAACAAAAGGAGCAGGGAGATGTGACAACTCGTTTCACTTCGGCAATAGGAATAAATGAGACACGGGGCGCACGAGTGTGGCGAGAAGTATGGCGGCACGCATGAAGGTGCACATGGCACGACATTGCCGCCCCTAGAGACATCGTGTTCGGCGTGGCGATGGCACAGGTAACGCAGGAAACGGGGGCTAGCCGATTCTTGGATCAGCACGCAGCAAGCAGCTGTTCTCAATGTGGAATATGTGGGCCTGTCCTGTGGTGCATTCATTCGCTGCGATGGAAGTGATGGAGACCGCCACGGTTGCACAAAGTGGCGGAGGAATTGGATGGCTCACACCTGGGAGTCATTCCACTACCGAGTGACCCGAGACCATTTCTCTTGTGCTGGGTGGTTCGGTGCAAGATTGGAAAGCCCTATGGGCAGTCTGAAATGACGGAAAAGCCATGATTCAAATGGTCATGGTTATTGTGTCGCATTGGCCTGGGATGGTGGCCTCACGCTCGTGGAAGCCAAACTATTGTAAGCCGGCGTTATATTAATGCTTTATCAGAGAAATCATAGGCCCGATTTGGATTATGATCAGTCATGTTTACCGCCAAGATTAACGCATGCAAATCTGATCAAGGAGGGGCTGGGGTTCGAGGCCGATCGAATATGGTACGGTTGCAAACGCTCATCCCGCACCCCATTCCACGCCCCATCCCACGATTTCGTGTGGCCCGGCTATTCTACAGCAACCTAGTGGATGTGACACATCCGGGATATCCACTTAGTAGACTCTGCTCCTGGTGCGAAGCCTATCCTATATATGTATATATCGTCGTCGTGCTTTGCGAAATCCCGTTTTCCGGTTCGCCCTGGGCGGGGTTGGGACCCCTCAAATAGGAAACGGATCCAGAGGCACTCTGAAAATAAATGAGAGTGCAATGTGGTTTCAGTGGTGCAAGTTGATAATGTACATGGCCTAAACACACATGGAGCAGGGTGCAGGTTAGGACAGGGCTCTAGGATTTACACATCCCATGCTACAATTTGGATGCAGGATTTGAACGCAGTTTTCGAGTGCATTTGGCGGTGAAAAGCGCATGTTGATGAAACCAGCCCTTGGTCCTTCGATGTTGTACAAGCCCCTCTTTGGAGTCGGTTGGAGGCACAAGCAAGGATTACACTACAATTGGGTACCTATGATACCAATCACAAATGGTCGGCCCTCATGGTGGCAGCACCATCATTTCAGTTTAGTGACATGTGCAATGCGTCGCTCGAGAAGAGAGTCAAAACGAGCTGCGGTGCGGAGCAGTCTGATTTGTCCATACGGTTGCAATCGCCAACAGATATGCAGAAACAGATTGGAAAAAAGAAAGCATGGTCAGACGACTATCGAGCAAAACGAAGTGAAAAAAGTACAAAAAGCAACCACAATCCCACACCAGCTTCCCCGCTTTGAGCTTGGTTTCTACCCAATAAAATTAGAAGATAGACCTTCGGTGGCCTGCAGCATAATTGACACTGCATAAACTACCTGCGATGGCAGGCCAGATCCAATGAGCGGAGCCATGTGTCATCGCTTCTTGCACGACACGAGCAACGGTTCTGTCGAGGTGGATGCATACCTCGACGGTATATCAAGCCGTGTGCCACCCAGAATGTATACGATGAGGATGAGCAACACTTCCACCTTCTCATTCAAGCGCGTTCTTTACAAGCCGCAAATATGCCTGTTTCCGGATACAAACAGCTAAAGTCGCCGCCTCCTATTCCACCCCCTCCATGTGACGATGTCGGCTGGATGAGTTGTATCCTAGAAGACGTAATTAACGAGGACGGAGATTCTGAGGATGACTTCACGGATAAACTCTGTCGCGGTACAGAAGGGGTAAAAACTCACAAAGACTTTCTCCATCCGAATGAAGCACGTCGTCAGTCTAAAGCAACTTCAAAGAGAATTCTTGCCAGTTACGATACTTTGAAGAGCATATTGGAACGCCATGAAAGCTTTATTCAAAAGCGATGGGCCAAGAAAACTAGGCCACAGAGACTCCGAATATTGCTCAAAGCCTGGCCTGATATGCCCGTTCCCCATCGACCAGACTACTATTCCAAGAAGAGCGACAGCGCTAAGGAAGGGAAATCGGCCGAACAGCGTAAAAGTCACTTTTTATGCCCGTATATCAACCAAGAAGATTTGCTACAGAGCAAATCTTTGCCATTGTTGCTCAACGCCAGGGGCCGCAACCCTCCTTCTGTCTTCGCTGGCTCAGACTGCGTCACCATCATCGATTCCATCGCTAGCGGTAATCTGCGGGACTACGTTCTGCCCTGTCACTCTATTCTACTTAACGATTCAAGAAATGCGCGTATGTACGGCTATGTACAGACAAGACACTGCCACAGCAGCCCCGTGGACGTCCTCCCAAGCCGAATTCACTTCAGACCCACTGAGGGTCTTTACGTTTTAGAGGCTCAGGACAAATTGTTGGGCTTTCTTGTCCAGTGCTGTCAGGAGATTCTCCATGACATCCCGGCCGATTCCCTTACTAGCGACCAATTCCCCATTCTGCCGGAGCCCACTGTGGAGTTGGAGAGTGATTCCCTGGGGCTCAACTCCCTAAAGGCCATGATGATTCAATCTCAATATGGAGTTCCAGCAGAATTGGACCTGGAGCGCACGGAGAATATCCTTCGAGCAAAGGCAGCTGCCGCTGAAGATCATATTCTGGCGCTCCGAGAAGACCCATCATACTTTGAAGAAGAGATTACTGAGGCACGGAACCACAGCAAAGAGTTACTTGAGGACATGTATGGTCGACCGGATCCAGTCATCGCATCAGGACAGGAGTCTTTTTTCTGGGCTCGTATCGTCGAGTCCATGCTGCGGGACGCCTATCTGCGGCTGGAGGTCTTTTCCGACCTACATAGACATGTGCTGTTCATCCAGAGAATTTATGACAAGTATGGGGGGAAGTTTTCACCTGAAAATGAATTGCCGGAAGACTACTTGCATACCTTGATCTTGTTCCGCTTTTATGTCGAGCAGGGTGCCAGGTGTCTTTCTGACCTGCTGCGACTTGCCGCTACCAGTTCTCCCCCTCTCCGCCCTTATTACGCCCGTTGTGGCAAAATAATGGCTGGTGAGGCCCTAGGCTCTGTATGTCTGCGAAAGAAAGTGTCGGCCGACCCAGCAGGGCAACGTCTGATTGAGACCATGCATGTAATGTGGCAAGAGAATTACTCGCTGACCTGGAATGGCCTGCCCCTTCTGATGGACATCATTGATCATATACTCCAACAAGAGCCGCAGTCCCAGTGTATGCTAACAGCTTACTGCGAGCGAATGCTGGGTGATCTCGCTATCGTAGCTCAATGCATGAGGCAAATTGCTCTCTATCAGCCATGGGCTAGAGACTTTAGACCGTTTTACTTCGAGAAGCGGGGAATCATGATTGAGAGGTACAACATGAAATGCCAGCCTCGGGTCAATACCTTGAATGCCCTTTGCAGGACAAACATGAGGCATGCGGCGGGTTTGGCCAAGCCATCCCCGGGAAAGTTTGCCTACCCCATCAACAGACGTCACGGTCAAGAAAACGTCAGGTTAATGCGGCGATCCGAGGCTAACCTGGACAAGTTTTGGGCTGAAGTTGACCTGCAGTTCAAGAAGGCTGGTGTCTTTGAGGAAGATACTGCAATGAAGCGCCTCCTCGTTAACAACCGTGGGCCTCGAAGGACACCAGAGTGGGTTAACCCAAAGGCGGGTAGGAATGCAAAGCGAGCCAAGGATATTGACACTCAGACGCCAATTGCATTGTTCTCAGATCCCCTTGACGTCCCGGAAACGCCTGGCAAAGTCGACTGTCCACAATTTAAAGTCAAGGTCAAGACCAGAGGAGAACCTTCCAAGACACAACTTAGCCTTAAGAAAGATCCAACAGATGAAGCAGTGCACCAAGAAGATGAGTCGACCATTATACCTGTCGACAACCGAGCGCTCAAGGTGTTCCACGCCATCTTGTGCAATTCGGATGCAATTCAGAGGCCAGGTGAAATTCCATGGGTTGAATTCCTCCACGCCATGGTCTCGGTTGGCTTCAGAGCCGAAAAGCTCTTTGGGTCTGTGTGGCAGTTCTCACCTGTCACACTACATGCAGATCGGAGCATTCACTTTCATGAACCTCACCCTAAGGGCAGATTGCCCATTCAGATTGCACGGAGATATGGTGGGAGGCTTCATAAAGCGTATGGTTGGACTGGAGAAATGTTCATATTGAAGGAAAAGTCGACTAAATAAGTTGTATGTCAGAGTTTGGAAATGTTGACATGGCCCCAGACTGTATCATTTAGCCACATCTCTTCTACCCTTTTACTAGTTTCACAATGTTCTCATCATATCCCCGTGTATCATATCCAGGTGCATAAATAAATAAAGGTAAAGCTGGTGACAACTTCCTTCACCAACCAAGACATGTTTCTTCCTGTGATGTGCGAGTTTGATGAAATTTACTTTAGGGTTGATTACAGTCGGACAGTAATAAGTATCTCGGAAAGGGTGGAACATGGCAAAGCGATCCTGTGATACGCCATCAATATAAAATTAGAGGGATAATTCATTTCGTCATCTATTCTATTTTGATTTATTGGGTGTCTTAGATGGAAGCCCTGAGGACCTTGAAGGCATCCTCCCGGGTGCCATTGAAACGGGCCTCGGCGGTCTTCCAGTTGATGACCTTCCAAATGTTCTCAATGTAAGCAGCCTTGCCGTTGAGGTACTAAGCATTCTTTGTTAGTGGTCTTTTCTTTTATAGGTTTCACATAGATTTCCATTTCACTCACCTGAAGGTAGTATGCGTGCTCCCACATGTCGATGCCGAAGATTGGCACCTCGCCTCCCACGACGGGATCCTGGTCCTTTGTGGTGACAATGCGCAGGCCGTGCGAGTCCTTGACCAACCAGCCCCAGCCGCTGCCCTGGAGACCAAGAAGGGTCTTGGTCATGGCGGCCTGGAAGCCCTCGAGGTTTCCCCAAGTCTTGGAGATCTCGGCCTGCAGGGCGGGGGCACTCTCGGGCTTGGCATCTGGCGAGCTGGCGGGGGTCAGGTTCTCCCAGAACAGGGAGTGGTTAATGTGTCCACCGCCGTTGAACTTGATGGCACCCTGGAGGGCAATCTGGCCGGCAATGTCGCTGGAGGAGGTGGCGGCGGAGTAAGTCTTGAGGGCGTTGTTCAGGTTGGTGACGTAGGCCTGGTGGTGCTTGCTGTGGTGAAGCTCCATGATCTGGGCAGAGATGCTGGGCTCAAGGGCCTGGTAAAAGTTAGCATTGAGCATAACCGAAAGATTTTATGACGTGTATTGGCGCGGGGAATGGGTAGAGGGGGCTTTGGAACTCACATCGTAGGCATAAGGCAATGCCGGGAGCGTGTAGGTGGTGACAGACATGGCTTCGGGAGCAGGAGAACGCGATTGAACCAGATTCAAGCAATAGTTAGTGATTCAAGAACAAGAATTAGGCACAAAGATAAAGGAAGAAGAGGGAGAAAACGAAAAGAAGAGGGGTAGCATGGTCGACATATGTACCGAGGGGTGCTGGGGCCGGGGTATTCGGAATTGCGTCAGAGGGGAACAGCTGCATGGTATTAGAAATACAAGACCCCGCTCAACACATGAATACCGAGTATAAATATATTCAGTCCCGATCTGTCAGGGGGGGCATTGTGGTACGTATTCGACGCGAGCATTTTCCCTCAAACTTGCTCATTGAGTGTTTCCCGATTGGGTGCGACGCTAGTCAATGCGGCGTCGTGATTGGATCCGCTCGGCTGCGCAAGTTTCTCCAGGGGGGAGGCGTCAGTCACAAGCGCCGAGCAAGGGACTCTTGTCACAGCCATGATGATCTAGATTTGAGAGATACCGAGCGAGTTAGATTCATGGTCATGGCTTATAATCGAGATGATGGTCGTATGTTTTTGCTGTTTAAAACATCGTAAGGACCCTTTTTCTCAGTCTCCAACTTCATTCTCCCTCTTCTCTCAAACCTTTCATTCACCACCTTCAAACTTCCCATCATCAACCAACCATGTGCGGCCCAGAGAACACCAACAGACCCCGAGGAGGTGCGCTCGCTGCCTTGAACCCTCCGGTCAACAGCATCGCCGCCCAGGCAAACGTATGCGGCGACCTCGCCTTTCATACCCCCGGCAGTCCTGGCAGCAGCACGGCGACTCATGCCAGACTCACTCCAAATGAAGCCTGTGATATGAAGGCGCTCTCGGATCTCTACGTCGTGATTCAGTTTGTCTCTCCTCTCCCCATCAAGGTTCCCAAGGCCCTCCCCGACCCATGCTGACATGCAACTGCACTACAGCTCTAGCGGCGACCTTACCCGAAGCGCGTGCGACTGCGGGCTCTTTCGCCAGTTTGCCTTTCCGGCCGCTCCCAGAACCTACAACGACGAGTTTGTAGAGCTATCGTTGGACAAGCCACTATCCCTCGAGGTTGGCAACGAAGGCATCATCGGCCGTAGGGTCTCGCTGTACTCGCGGCCGTCATCTGGACAAGATTTTGTCGTCGCCGAGGGTATTGTGGGATTCAACTTTTTGAGCCAAGTGTCTTCCCCATCGCTATGAGTTGCGCACATGGGGGGTCGACGTCATTGCGACTCGGGGCCATCAGGGTGCGCGCCCAGAACGCGCCCAACGTATCAGCGTTGACCACGATGCACGTTATGTCCAGGACCTCATTCCCTACTACCGAAATAGAGGGACCCCTAATGAAGAGACGAACGACGTTGAGATTACGAGCATGTGGACGAGTTTCCTGGATGAGGAGTAGCCGCTAGTTCATTAGGCAATAGTTGCGGTACTGCATTTGCACATGGGAGGATCATCACGGCGTAAGGCGCTTTTCTTTAATATTTACCAGCAAGACTGTGATTTACATTAGACTTAAATTCATTTCTCCTCTAGTTACAATATCCTCGTCATAAGGCCAGGGTCGATGTCTCTTCCCAGCTTGGTTTGGATGATTGAGTACCTTGATGGCCCACAACATCAAGTATCCGAAACTTAACACTAGCAAGTTACCGATTCGCGTAGCTCAATACCACTCAGGCATTGCATAAATTATCCATCCACTTCGCTTCAATTTGGCCAGATCCAATCGAACCAAAAGTCATCTTTGGAGATTCTGACGTTTTAGAGGGGATCCCTAGAACTCTACCCTATGCATAGTGGTTGAGCATGTTTCAAGTACACAGTAAATGCTAACAAAAACCCTGTGGGGCAATGCGAATCATCCTGATTTTTAGAATACGACACAAATATATACTCAATTCATGTGGTGGATCTTCTTGGCCATCTCTTTAGCATATTTTGATTAAAAAACATGACTTTTTTGGACCAGGTTTTGATGCCAATACTGTCTTGAGAAATAGCCACTCAGTAAGTCTCAGTGGATTCCAGAGGAAACCCTATTTAATAAGAGACCAGAGAGGATCAAGTTGCCAAGTCCAGATTTCCAAGGATAATTGATTCTTGATTTAAAAACGCCAATACACGAGAAATAGGACGATTATCTCATGTGAAAGCGTCGCCTTCACAACACCCACATTTTCAACCTCTCATCTCGCTGTGAGAACTTGTCACGTGCAAATTGATTCTGCGTCTTGTGATACGCTTAAATCCGGCCTTAGCTCCGTGACGTCAGTGGTTTCAGCTGCACAACCGCCAACAGTGATCTCACAATCATGCCGCCCGTGAGCCATGTCGTCTCTGTCAAAATCGCACAACGTCTGTACGGGGTGTCGCTCCAGGAAAAAAAAGTGTGATGTAAGCACATTGTCACTCCCTTGCTTATTGTATCTCACACCTGAGCGTTGACCAGGGCGAGCGCCCCAGCTGTTTATCATGCCGTAAGCGCGGCGATGTCTGCTTTTATGCCGGGGCTCCGTCTCAAGCACTGCCCGCCACGCTGCCAACGGAGTGGCTGCCAGTCCCCGGCTTAGATCCTCAACAAGACGTTGCGAACTGGGTCCCGTCGGTGGATGACTTTGATGCCAGCGCTCAACTCGATTGGTCATCCATGGGGGATGCAACTATTCATCAAGAAAGCGATGTAATAACGACATCAATCGACACTGATGAGAATCAGCAAGGCCCTGCATTTCATAATGATTTGGGTATCCCAACTCCACAAAGCTCGACCTCATCTTCCGCGGCGACCCTTTTACCACCGCATGACCAGTTGAAGCAGCTCGTGGATCTCTATTTCGAAAAGTTTTACCAATACCTGCCACTGCTTCGCAAGTCGACACTGCTGAAAAAGCTTGACTCCAATTATGAAGACTCTCCTCTTCTTTTTTACTCCATTATCTCTGTTTCGGCGAGTGCCCATCCCAATCGCGAAGTTCAACAGTCTCAGATGCACTGGTACAACGAGGCGAGGTCGCTCTTCTCCAAGGCCATTCATTCCCAGGAAAACGCTCTTGAGACCCTGATCTCTGCAAACTTCATCATATTCCAAGCCATGATTGCAACCGAATATTCAGCCGCCATGGTAACTCTGAGCGATGCATGGCGGAAAGCTGTAACTTGCGGCTATAGCATACTAGACAGCGGCACGCAACTGGTGCCCACTGCTCTGAGGTCGAAACCCTGTCAGTCCTGGGTTGAAATGGAAGAATGCCGGAGAAGCATCTGGATGCTCTTCATTTTCGATCGTGGAATGTGTTTCCCGGTCGGGCTCGTACATGGCGTTGACGATCGGCAATTGAGGATAAACTTTCCAATGAACGATGATAACTTCCAGCTTGCGACAGAGCCTCCCGAGAAAAGCGCAGTCTCGTATACGAGGAAATTAGACCGGTTAATCACATTAATCCAGGAACAATCTCGAAAGAATAACGCCACTTTACTACAGTTTATTATACTTGGATATGTCATTTTGGGTCACGTTTCCGAGCTTGTCTATGCGCTTGATTACGACATTGAAGAGCAAAGGCCCCAGATTGAGAAGTTAGCATCAAGTTTCTTAAGGGTCCGGCTCATGCTCCCTCGTTTCGCGACGGACCTAGCTGCTGCAGACTATCGTGACTTTGCGAATGTTGTCTGGCTCAATGTCATCATGAATGTCAGCGCAGTTCTTTTATATCACAAGCCACTTCGAGACGGTGAAACTCTGGACGAAAATACTGAGCTATCAACTAATTGGCCACACTGTGTTTCTGCGGCTCGAAATAGCGTGTCTATTGTCCGAGACGCATCAAGGACGTCAACAGATTTTGTCATCAACCCCCACCTATCTTCTATGCTTTTCACAACAGGCCGCATTCTAGTGATGGAGTATATTTGTCCATCGATCAAAAGAAGGAACCCCTCTGCATCCTCTCCAAACTCTTCTGGTAATACTAGAGACCCTGCGTTGCGCGACGACTTGGAAATCTTGTTATTCACATTCGAGCGCATGAAAGAGGCTCTCAAAGGGGTTGGTAGGAAATTTCGCAACGGTCTGGTTTTCTACATCACAGATGATGAAGGTCATGTTCTTCAATCAAAGGCCGCTGGGTCAAGAGGCCTACTTCGGACTTGCGAGAAATGGCCCCAAGTTGATGAACAGGTAGATTTTGAATTCCCAATATAGAGTAAATAATAGCAATCATATTCCGATGGCATTAAATAGTAATATCTGCGTCCTTGCTATCGCCTACCAACCTTCCTCCATCCGCCGTGACACTGGTACCCGTAGTAAAAGTGCTCTTCATAAAGTAAAGATATACCTCTGCCATTTCCTCGGGAGTACCCACGGTGCGTGTAATGGTGTCCCTCTTCATGCTGTCGAGTACCGCGCCAAGTCGATCCTTGGGGATGCTGTCAAACAGCTCAGTGTGAATGGCACCTGGGATAGCGCAGTTGACACGAACAGGTCTCAGGTCAATAGCCAGACCACGCGCAAGAGGCTCAACGCCGCCGCCAACGCCAGCCAGGACAGACCAGCCCGGACTGGGGCGCCATGACATGGTTCCTCCAGTGAGGGTAAAAGAGCTATTTGGGCTCACGTTGATGTATTCTGGCAAATACTTTGCCATGATGATAGCACCAGTGACGCGCACCATGCCCATCTTGGAGACATCGCCAACTTCGACCTTGCTGATATCGATGGTTCGAATGGCATCACCGGCAGTGTAGACAACGTGGTCAAGTTTTCCAGGCTGTGTAGCAAAGTCCAACAGGTTCTTGATGTTTTCTTCAATGGTATCTGGGTCCGAAAGATCACACGTCTTGCCTGTGATCTCACGCTGCACCAGGCCGTTGGATTCAACGTGGTTCTGGAGGCGGCTCACGGCCTTGTCCAACTTGGGTTGGCGAGAGCTGCTGAGAATAACATGGGCGCCATGTTCGACAGCTGCTTCGGCAACGGCGAAGCCAATGCCAGTTGAGCCGCCCAAGACGAGGACGCGCTGGTTGTGAAGCTTGTTGATGAACTTGGGTGCCATTGTATGATAGTGGATTGGGAGGAAATGGAATGATCAAGATTGTATGTAGTTTGTATAGTGGGTTCTTGCTGAATTGAGTTAAATTGAATTGAACTGAGTGGATGAGTTGATTTGTTTCCATCATGTTGAGGACGTCCTTTTTAAACACATTTTCATGAAGCCATGATGAGAGAGCGCCGACAAGATGCTCCACCGTCGGCGCCGCTAGCGGGATGGAGTGGGTCTGCCGACGCTACTCCACACCGAGCGGCGGCGCTGCAGAAAACCAGTCGTTGGGCATGGAAATCACCAATTTGTGCTTTGTTCGCCGGAGATATGATTGGGAATATGGTATGTCCGGTCAGTACTAAAGTTTTGATTGAATTGAGTGCAAAACCCGGTTTGTAAGCAAGCAGTCAAACTACTGTCCAGGTTTGTTTAGTTGTCATGATGGATTGTTCAAGCCAGAAAGCCTCACTACACCCATGGTGTGAACTGTAGCAACAGAGCTCAGAACAAGGTTAAGTTATTTGATCACATGTTCATCACTTCCAATCTATTTCGCACTTCAGTAACACCGGATGAAACACAACCAAACTGACACCTCGCGTGACCTAATGACGCCTTGCGCTTCAGGCACCGAACACGAAACGTTGGGCGACGAGTCAGAATCGTGCGCTGTCAATCATGATTCACGTCACCGATCCGCCGCATCGAATTCGAATTCGCCTTGAATCCAGCGAGTTGTTGTCGGCAATCGCCAGGAACATTTGAACAGACGGGGAAATATGGGTCGGCCAGCGCAAAGAGGCCTCAGTCGGCCCTCCCTGAGGCCATTCACAGCCACAGGGCTCAGCCACAGAACCATGATCATGTCGTCCAACTCATCGCCTCAGGGGCAGCGCTTCGCCAACCAACCATGGCAGTGAATCACGAGCGAGGCGGCCCAGGCTGCAGGCCAGCGTGCATCTGCCCGGCTCCTTGCTTCGGGCCTTGCGCTTTGCTACAAAAGCCAAGGTCCGCCCTTGGGCTCCTTTGTTCCAGGTCGGCGGGATAGCTCCACCAGACACCGCTACTCCATCCAAATTCGGCCTGACGAGGCGGACATACCGCTCTTTAAAAGAGAAGCTCGCCCTCCACGACCTCGCCCACGGCGCTCCCACACACCACCAGACGATGCCCTTTGTCGCGAACACCCCCGAATCACTCATCGGTCGCACCGACTCGCTGAACCCCAACGGGACATGTCGCGGAATCACCTCCAACGGCGTTCCATGTCGCCGCGCCGTCGCTGGCGTGAAGCCCAAGCCCAACAGACGACGACCCACGACACCCGACCCACGCGATGAAAATTCGTACTGCTGGCAGCACAAGGACCAAGCGAGCCGGTCCGCCCAGTCAAGTCCGGGGCCAAACGGCACCGCGACGCCCATTCTCGAAAACCGCACGAGTATCGACACTCTAGCAGACCGATTAGGTCTCGTAGATATCCAAGGGAAGCCCAAGAGGAGGAAGGAGAGCCGAAAATCCAGCAACGGCAGCGCTGGGAGCTTCAGGCCGGCTGGGACCTCATCACAGCCGTCCAAGCCCAGCAGCCTGCAGTTTTGCTGCTGCTTCTCCATCCCAATCGAGGAATCCCCAGAGGCCCGTCCTGCACGGCCGCAGCACAAACCAGTTCAGCGAACATCAATCCCTGTGCCCCCTTCGCGACGAGACTCGCGCACGAGGCCCAGCAGTCAGCACCTTAGCCCATCGCCAGGAAAGAGCACCAAATCTCGAAAATCCACCAGCTCCTACACAGGTCAACCCAAGGATTTGATACCCGACACCCTCGATGCTGCCACCGCCTCAGCCCTGATGACGGAGCTCAACCGGCCGTTCGTGGACTCTGAAGAGCCGGGGTTCATCTACATGTTTTGGCTTACACCAGCCTCGAATTCCTCGCCGCCACCAGTCGACGCCGCGCGATCTCTTCTGAAGCCCCCTTCACCCGGCAACCGGTCCCGGAGACCCAGCGATGTCGTGTCCCGATTCGCTGACCAAAACAGCGCCTCCAAGGGCAAGACTATGACGCTCAAGATTGGCCGCGCCGCCAACGTCCAGCGTCGCATGAACCAGTGGCAGCGCCAGTGCGGGTACGAGATTGAGCTCCTGCGGTACTACCCTTACATCTCCAACGCCGACGAATCCTCGGGCGTCGTCCCGCACATGACGCCTCACTGCCACCGCGTCGAGCGCCTGGTACACCTTGAGCTCGGCGGCATGGGCCTGCGCGCGAACAAGGACAACTGCGAGGCATGCGGGAAGGATCACAAGGAGTGGTTTGAAATAGAGGCGACCAGAGAGGGAGTCCGAAAAGTGGATGAGGTGATACGACGGTGGATCGGATGGGACGAGGCAAATTCTTCATGATGCAAAAGATAGACACCATGACATGATGACAACACATTAGAATGTACATATATATTGGATTCTCGCCACCGGGACTTTAGAAGTAGAAATTGGACACTATCCCCGACCCTCAAATTCTCTATTCTCATTATCCAATGGGAGATGCATTGCCATTGGCCTCATCTCTCATATTCGACAACCCTCTCATGTAAAAACTTATACAAGGACTAAGAGAGCTGGTGTTAGCATGACAGACGCCCCACTGGGGACGCTAGCAAGTGTTGATAATGCTTCTCATCCGCCTCGGAGCATCGGACTAAGATAATCTTGTTCTGAATTTTATTTGCCTGCCTTATTACCTTTGGGCTGCCCTATCAAAGACTAGTTTCCCGCATTGACGAATGAAACTGGCTGCTAGTAATATTAGATCAGCTGCACCGCGCCAGTATCTCCGGACCTAACGCACTCTGCGCATGTCGCCATGGCCTGATAAATATTACGCATTCGTAGTCCTTGCCCGATTTTTACATAGTTTGTCATCCAAATGCATATGGATAGAGGCAAATATTGTTTTTGAAACGTTTCGGACCCCACGTTGATACAATGGTCAGATGCCATTCGCTTATCCGTTGGGGGCCAAGATCCCCCAAGCTATATATATCGTTGCCGGATGTCGTTGAAATCCATATCCCATGCAGATGTGCAATACCAAAATGTCTAATCTTGAGCCTACAAAACTCTGCGCCACCTGCACCGGCATCTTCACCGGTAAATGGGGTCCTCAATTGAGCGGCTGGGCAAGAGACATCCCCAATCAGTCCTTCATGCCAGGTCGACCTTTCAGAGCTCCCTCTTCATTCGGGAAGGTCTACGATCATGGCATGGAGCCATATCTCCACGCTGGGGCTGCACCTCCTACTTTGTCCTATCCGCATCACACGGTGGCTGAGCTGCGGGTGTCGGCAGCCAGTTGCCCTCTGTGCAGGATGGTGGAACTCTTTTTTGACGCTCCCAACGGCCTGGACAATGCCATCATGGACTACATGGACGGCCGGAAGCGAGTGGGCAAAGATCGCTGGAGCGCTGAGGACATTGAAAAGGCCCGGGGATACGTCTTTCAACACACGGAAGAGGGCGAGGATAGCAAGCTCATTTTTCGGTACCAAGTACACGAGCACTGGGAAGAGACCAGAAATAAGCGTGTTAACCCCACCATTGGCGAGCGTGAGGGCAACTTGAAAGACGTCGAGTTGGTGTTGTATGGTATGTATCAGGCGAGTAATATTAATGCAAGTCGCTAATCGCCGGTGCGAAGATCTCGACAGCGAAGAAAACAAGGCCCTGTTGGATTGGGCTAACCAAGGAACCACACTTGAAAGAGTGTCTAAATGGCTCAACGACACCAAATTTCAGAAATTCTTGCCCAAGCACTTTCCGCGGGAGCTGCCGACTCGACTTCTTCACATAAGTGCGGGCTCTCCAGACCCACAGGTTCGGTTAATCAACTCCAAGGACTCGAATCTCGATGTCGATACCCCCTATATTGCCCTAAGTCACTGTTGGGGCAAGGTAGACACGCTGAAGTTGCTCCCCGACAACATTTCGGAATTCTTCAACGGGATCCCTTTCGCCAACCTCCCAAGGACTTTTCAAGAAACTGTCAAGTTGGCACATGACCTCGGCTATTCCTATGTGTGGATCGATTCTCTCTGCATCATTCAAAACTATGAAGACTGGCTCATTGAAGCGCAGCGCATGGCCATGGTTTACACGTTCAGCCACCTCACTATTGCTGCCTCGGCATCTGTCAGCACTACTACCGGCCTCTCTCCAATCAACCCTCGGCCGAGGACGGTCATTGTTCGTCCAACATGGGTTGGCATGATCAATGAAATGGGGACGAAACCGCCACAAACATTTCGCATTGATGACAAGGACTCAACAAAGTTCTTCCATTCCATCACCTCCGCTCCCCTCAATAGCCGCGCTTGGACGTACCAAGAGTACACGCTTTCACCCCGAGTGCTACATGCCACAGAAGGCGAGTGGTTTTGGAATTCCATCACATCTCACAAATTATATCGTGAGTCATCCACGGAACCTATAATCTACTTCACCGGCCCTGCGTCGCTATCCTGGCCAGATAGTCGAGCACTATACGATGTGACGCCGCGCACGTATCCTCGCGGCTCGCCAGTGTCGCTATGGGAGAGCATGGTAAGCCAGTACAACCAACGCAATCTTACCATGCGAAAAGACAAAATGGTCGCTTTCGGTGCCGTGGCTGAAATATTTGGTCGGATGAATGGCTTGCCAGTAACAGAAAAGAATGAATACGTGGCTGGCTGTTGGAAATCCTTCTTGCCTTTTGGTCTAAATTGGACGATAGCCGAACGGGCAGAGCGCTACACAATCACGCCCGGAGAAAGGGATGAAAATTACGTGATCCCCACATGGTCATGGGCCTCGGTCAACGGACTGGTTCGATGGGAGGGCAGGTCAAGGGAAAAGTGGAAACGAGGCAAAACTCAGGCCGGGCTCACAAGGCTCGTGGACGTGGCCGTCAACGTTGAAGGAGGGCCATTTGGCCCCGTCAAGAGCGGGTATATTACGCTCCACGGTCCCCTGTATCGGATTCGCGCCGCCAAAAAGACAACGGTGATAGATAACGGCGCCTGGTTCCGCGACTACAAGCTACTGACAACTGACGGCCAGGCCCTGGCAGAATGCCTTGGCCAAACGTTCAGTCTAGACAGTTGGGCTGGCAGAGTCAAGAGCTGGAAAGAGGACCGAGACATGCACTGCGCCATTATTGACGACACCGAAGATTTTTCTTTTGGCGTATTGCTAGAGCGCGTCGAAGGACAAGAGAAGGGAGTCTACAAAAGAATCGGGTCAACCCATGTTGAGGGGGATGGGTCAAAGGAGCTGTTCAAAAAAGCTAAAGAGCAGGGGAAGAAAATCCTAAACGAGGAAGAATACATGGAGATGGACGATAATACAGGCCATGTCACGTACAAGATAATATAACGGCAAGAAGGTGGAATTGCCGGTAGTGTCATTTCTAAATCTACTCTGCTCATACAATTCGTAGCGCATGTTTTTCTTCGTGATATCGATATTCAGCTCGCCGCCGCCAGCTCTCCGGCGACAGCCAATCCCACGCCACATCACCTCCTTGGAGCAATCCTAGTCTCTTAAAGGTGTTTGGCGCGGATGGTTCTTTCACCAGCATCAAATACCAATCATTATTGTCGGTTCTCGCAAGCCTCATGCAGAGTGCCACTTCCCCATCAACGGCGTCATCCGGATGGTCTGGGTATATAGTCGATACACGGCCGTTGTGTTGCCACACGAGCTGATAGCGAAAGGTCCGTTCAATCTCTCCTGTGAGCCAGTTTTCCCTTTCGTTGCATCGGACAGAAACCGTCGCAAATGACACCCACCCGGACAGCGTGAGTGCCGCCGCGGACATGGGCCCAGTACTCCCAGGTCCCTCATAACTGCATTCAACATTGATCACGCGAGCGTAAATATCCTTCAGCACTGGTCTCTTCCAACCTTTTAGCGTACTATGTCGGTACGTTATCTCGTCCATCACAGAGGCCCAGGACCAACTCGGAGCACGCCATTGCTTTGGCTTTTTCCCATTCTCTCCGTACCTTTCGTTTTCACAAGTCCATAGCAATCCCTCTATCATGTTGCTCCGCCACATTCCTGCCACATACTCGTCCTCGAGGAGCCCAGAAATGCGACTGGCAAGACCTGCGAGTGCCGGGAAAGCATCATGCTCTTTAGTGAGGTTGCCCATTACTTTCGAATACCGCTCTACAATGGCATACCAGAGTGCGCGCAACTCGGCCGGGGTTGCGTTGCTTGTCTTGATTGAGTTTGTACTCACAAGCCGTCGGAACTCGAGATCAGCAGACTTCTCCTCGTGCGTTCGGCCACAGTCGCAATAGACGCCGGTGTGACACTCCCACACCAGTTCTCGTTTTGCAAAATGCAGCATCCTCGGTGAGAGGAGGCGTTCTTGAAAAACCCACGCTCGGGAGAGAAGTGGCCACTCCTCCTCATGTTGTTGGTCAGGGCTTGGGATGTCCCAGTGTCTAACACCGCCACTATCAGGGTACTCCAGTCGCACAAATATATCCTCCTTGAGGCCGTGCCCTATCTCCTCGGCAGGAATGCGGTCCAAATGAACCTCTCGGGCTTCGCCATTGGAGTGGAGGCCCTCTTCGTGGCCGTTCGCCTTGGTGGCCGCAATTGTGAAATAGGCATTCTCATAAACGGATGCCATTTTCGGAATTTGCCTCTGCCAGTCTTCGGTAACATTCTGGACGATGCACAGGGCGTCCACCCAAAAGTACCGGATGGAGAGTCGCCGGCATATGACGACGGCATCGTATATGGTCTTTGGTAGGTCCGCCACGGGTATCTCAGACATGAACCTGTCTTTATTCTCTTTGAGAGTCTTTAAATTCTCGCCGGGACCCCAGCGATAGCTCAGGCAAACATAGTAGCCCAGCTCGTTCCGGGTTTCAGTCAGCCTAATAGGGGACTCTGGCGAGTCTCCCAGGTCCAACACACGATCGGGAAGGGGCTTTGGTTGGTTTTTGGCGCAGTGCTCGTGGTCTGACGTGCATTTCACGATCCAGGACAGCACTCGATGCATTGTTGCCTCGGATTGTGTATCATCCACGGCCGCTCTTGGGGAAGATATAAACGGGAGGTTGGGTCCTTTACCGAGGCAATAAAACGACATGCGAGGCCAAACTGTGAAAACATCCTCCCGCTCGACCGTCATCATCTTCTTGTCCGTGTCCCACCTCAAGAGCATTTGGCCACCAGGGCGGTAGCTCCTCCATGCAGTATAGAAGCGCTTAGATGTGTCGGTCGGAGGATAATGGCGACGTACCGCAGCAAACAAGGTCGCGCAAATAACACAACTTGCCTTTGAATTCCAAAGATCATCATAATTGATGGCTGTGTCTTCAACGCTATATCTCCGGTATTTATCAAGGTTATGGCAAACAAGACAGGGGGCTTCTTTGGGCCGGGCACGAGACTCTCGCCAGCGCTGAAGGTCGTTGAGTAGTGACATGGTGCCGTTATAAAATGACACGACACCTGAAAAGGAGCTTTTCAGATCCCGAATTGTACTCATTATTCGTTTTGAAACCATCCACTTTGGGACTCTTCTTGAATACGCGCGCTCCCATCTTCGTTCAGCCAGAGAATGCAATGCATTCAGGACCAGTGTGAATAGAGATCGGGATATGTATGTGACAATGAAGACGGGAACTGTCAGAATGGTCCAATGCACCTCATTGACGAGATTTGGGCACAGCGTGGAATATAGATATATAACGAACCAAAACGGGATTATTTGCACCATAAGAATAAGAATAAACGAGGCCCATTGGCAGATCAAGCCGTAAATTTGTCTTGCGAGAAACTGCGCGGCCTCCTTGGCAACCTCGGAGACGATTGATAGAAAAAGGCGCCGGTTCCCCCAACGCCGAGGGCCTTCTGTGTAATCAAATGGATCCATGTTGGTCATTGATAAGCAGAGTATGCGCCCGAATAATTATAGTGAGCCATATTTCATTTTCAAAGGTCGGTTTGTCGTTGGAGTCGCGTCCCTCTGTTAATGTTGGTAGAAAGGCCAAGGCTGCATGCGGCTGAACAGATCTATCAGCTGCGCCTCGTTTAGGCAGTTTCACAAGGCGTAGCAGAAGATCCGGGGCAAAGAGTGGGGTCCAGTCAAGCAGTGAGCCACAAACCAGTTTCCTGAACAAGATATCTCATAAAAATTATATATGGATTTCATCAAATGATACAATAGAAAGATTCTATGATTATTTAGTTTTTGAACCATCGGAAAATGCAAATGTGATTGAGTCACAATTACTATAACACTACGACTCAATGGGCGCATGCCTCTTACACCACCCAAGCCTTTATCAGTCAAGCCAAGAATCCAAATGATTGTAAATTCTGAATTCGAACTGCTTTCTATTTGGTCTGGCTGTTCTTTTCACTCCAAACCCGCATTCGTCATGGGGGGTAGAACTGTACTCGCGATGGTCCGCATCCAAAAGCCTAATCATATTTGTCACTATGTATAAGTACTACAGTGTTCACCACATCCAATAGTCACACAAATCATTTTACAAAAAAGCTATTTGCAAAAATAAAAACATACAACAGCGAGGATTCCCCGGTCGTCACCGACCCGAGTACTAATTCACCGCTTCTCAGCTTGACTATGGGAGAGCGGACGGGATCCCGTATTTTCTGAGAGCTATGGTCGTATGTGAAAGGGTTCGTCGTTGAACCCCATTATCAGCATGTCAGAGAGTACTCAGCCGGGTTTTCTGGAACCTCCCCGCTTCAATACTCCGAACATAACAGATACAACAAATAGGCTCTTATATTTATCAGTTCATCAACTCTTACGTCGAGCCTCCTGACACTGCATCATACTTTCAGGCACCTCTTTTTACAACCGCAATTTGTTTATAAGTAATAAGTACAAATAGAAACTTATGGACATAAGCATTCACCCTTTCATTTCATCGATTTCCCCAAGGAATCGATTTTTGGGCCCTTTGTAACACTCCCCTCTGGAACCAGAGAGCGCACAACGCTATTTGGGTTCGCCAACCTTCTTCTCGCCGATAACTCCTCTTCAAACAACCTTCCAATTTATATACGATTCATCTTCCGATCTTGGCCAAAGGCCAGCAAGGTATTAAGTTGTCACCAATTCATTATGGTTCAGCACCGATGATTCAGCGCTTTGTAGCGCACCTGCCCTTTTTGGCTAAGCGAAAATCCCGGGACCAAAGGGACAAGAATAGCAGGGATCTTGCTTTGCCAACGTCCATGCTCCGCCCACATTTACTGGAGGGTCGAGGCGATTCAGCGCTAAGGTACGCAACCAGTCGCTGCATGAATAGATTTGCGGAGAACTTGGAATTACGTATCGCCCATGTGAACACCTTATCCAGCTCAAAGAATCAAGGCCGCTGGATGATCCCGAGAAGCTTGCACTCAAATCATATGATCTCGGGTGACAATGAGAACCGTAAATCCGAGACCGCTTGGCGGTGATGTCACGTAGGTAGGCAAGTATAAAACACCCTGATGAGATCCCCTGCGATTGGCAGAAACCGATTTTCTACTACTCTTTTATCACATTTGTGAAACACTCCATAATTTGTACGTACAATTCACCGCCATTGATCCTACTTCCAGTTTTAATAAATCGTTTCCAACAACATGACTTCCTTTGAGAAAGCCATCGAGGCCGGCAAGGTCACCGCCGAGGAGGCATTCGCCATCTTTGACTCCCTCCCCGCCGTCAAGCCAGAGGAGATTATTGGATTGTGGAAAGGAGCATCGTTTGAGACGGGCAGCCCCCAGGACGGTGCGCTCGAGCGTTCGGGGTGGTTTGGAAAACGCTTCACCAACGAGGACGCTGTCGACCCATTGGTCTTCAACTCGAAAGACGGCGGGCACTTTGCCGTTGACCCCATCAAGGCCATGACGCTGGATGCCATGGGAAAGTTTATCCCTGACGTCCAGTCAGACTTTGAGACACAGGACCCCAAGGCTCGCATTCGCGTGGTTCAGTACCGAGGCGTCCCAACAGCCAGCATGGTTTACAACAACCTTCCTATTATCGACCATTTCCGCAAGGCAGACGACAACACGCTTCTCGGAGTCATGGACAACATTCTGATGCCTGGGCCACCATTTTTCTTCGTCCTCCGACGACAATCTTAGGAAGAGCATATGCTAAGAGATCACCATGGTGGCTATCTAACTACACGATTAAAGACACTACTCAAGCGCTAGGAAATAATTCAACTCTGGAATTTACATCACGGTTTCCTTCATTTGACGGATAGTTCAGAGCGGCTGTTGTACTAGTCTTGATCTAATACAATGTAAATATCAATCTGTAATGTTCTATGATGAGCGAAAAGAAATTGATTACTGGATTATATTACCTTTGAAAACTACAATGATCTATGTGGTAAAGAAATCTAGTTGGTCTTTTCTTGTCCTCATTACGATTGTTTTTACAACATACCCGTAGTTCTGACACTACATTCTCGAAAAACTATAGGTGGAATTCAGATAATTTCATTTGTAACCACATATAGATACAGGAGAGAAAAAAAGGAAACCTAAAATCGGATAAAGAACCATAACAGAAACAATCAATTTTGGACATGCCAAAATTACAATGTAGCGAGGAGTCATCATCGTCGTACCTTCAACGTGGGTTAAAAAGCACCTACCCTGGACCTATTTGCAATTTGAGGCCGCGGAGTGGATAAGCCAGCCCCACCAAGATAAGTGCGCATCTAGATCTTTTTTAATTTTTGGAGGGGTACTTTACAGCAGGCAAGGATTCATCCACACCCACACCCACACCCACATCCAGGGCTATTTTGGAGAGAATCGACAGCCTTGCCCGGAAATTCGCGACTCGAAGAAGCGACGATAGTCCACGACCGACCGATCCATCGACGACTGCCGCAGCCATGGCAACGGCTACTATGACGGTGACGGCCTCGTCCAAGAAGGGCGGGGCTAACCTCGCCCCCGAGAGCGAGCGCTTCCTGCGATGCTGCGCCGACGTCGCCAACGCCCTCATCGAGGACCATGAAGCCTCGTCCAAGACCGGCCGCTCCAAGGACATCAACCTCAATGCTCTGCGCAACAAGCTCGCCAAGAAGCACAAGCTCAAGGACATCCCGCCCCTCACTGCCATCATCGCCTCCATCCCCGAGCACTACAAGAAGTATATCCTGCCCAAGCTCATCGCGAAGCCCATCCGTACCTCGTCGGGAATTGCAGTCGTCGCCGTCATGTGCAAGCCGCATCGCTGCCCTCACATCGCCTACACGGGAAACATCTGCGTCTACTGCCCCGGTGGCCCCGACTCCGACTTTGAATACAGCACCCAGTCCTACACCGGCTACGAACCCACCTCCATGCGAGCCATTCGCGCCCGGTACGACCCTTTTGAGCAGGCCCGAGGCCGTGTTGACCAGCTCAAGTCTCTGGGCCACTCAGTGGACAAGGTCGAATACATTATCATGGGTGGTACCTTCATGTCGCTGCCTGAGTCATACCGAGAGGAGTTTATCGCACAGCTTCACAACGCCCTGAGCGGATACCAGACGACAAACGTCGATGAGGCCGTTGAGGCCGGCGAGATGAGCAACGTCAAGTGTGTTGGCATCACCATCGAGACCCGTCCCGATTACTGCTTGCAGCCCCATCTTACTGACATGCTTCGATATGGCTGCACCCGCCTGGAGGTTGGTGTCCAGTCGCTCTATGAGGATGTGGCCCGAGACACAAACCGAGGCCACACAGTCGCCGCCGTTGCCGAGACCTTTTGCTGGGCCAAGGATGCGGGATACAAGGTTGTTAGCCACATGATGCCTGACTTGCCCAATGTTGGCATGGAGCGCGATATCGACCAGTTTAGAGAGTACTTTGAGAATCCGGCATTCCGAACAGACGGTCTCAAGATTTACCCCACACTCGTTATCCGAGGCACTGGATTGTACGAGCTGTGGCGAACTGGCCGATACCAGAATTATACCCCCAACGGTCTGATTGACCTGGTTGCCAGAATCATGGCTCTTATCCCTCCCTGGACCCGTATTTACCGTGTCCAGCGAGATATTCCTATGCCTCTGGTTACATCTGGTGTGGAAAACGGTAACCTGCGAGAATTGGCCTTGGCTCGAATGAAGGACTTTGGCACAACCTGCCGAGACGTGCGAACCCGAGAAGTCGGTGTAAACGAAATTAAGAACAAGATCCGACCCAACCAGATTGAGTTGGTGCGGAGAGACTACTTCGCCAACGGCGGCTGGGAGACGTTCCTCGCATACGAAGACCCCAAGCAGGATATTTTGGTCGCCCTATTGAGATTGCGAAAGTGCACAGAAAAGTACACATTCCGAGAGGAGCTTACCGGCCAGCCCACCAGTATGGTGCGAGAGCTCCACGTCTACGGCACGGCTGTGCCTGTTCACGCCAGAGACCCGCGCAAGTTCCAGCACCAGGGCTTCGGAACGTTGCTGATGGAGGAGGCCGAGAGGATTGCCCTTGAGGAGCACGGAAGTGACAAGCTGAGTGTTATTTCTGGAGTTGGTGTGAGGAGCTACTACAAGAAGCTGGGTTTCTGGCTGGATGGACCATACATGAGCAAATGGCTCGATGGCCGACCGCAGGAGGCTTAGACGAGGAACTGAATGGGTGACATTGCACAATGGCATGAATGGATTGGAAACATCTCATGGCGGGGAAAAACTGAATGAATTTATAGATGGCGCAATTGGGTCATGGCGGCTTGAATGAAAAAAGAATCATCTCATTTGACATAATGTTACGTTCACCTCTCTCTCTCTCTTTTACATCCATGTCTCGGGCGGATATACACACCCTTGTAAGTGGTTTCCCCGTTAGGACGATCGCGGGGTTCATTATCTATGTCATGGCCTGTGCCGCTTATCATTCATTCCAACCGAGTCACCCCGCCATTTACTGGACTTGCTTGAATGAACGAATTTGTCTCAATTCAGTTCCCTCAGCCATTGGACAAGATGACTAAAATTCCTGTCCGTCAATCTTTTGCTTCTCCGTCGGTCACCGACCGCCATGACAAAATCTCGACTATCCCCGACGAGATAGTCAAGCCCTGGAAGTTGCCGCCTCAAAAGACGTACGTTTTCGAAAACGCCAACGTGATAGATGTGGCAGCTGGTTTGGTCATTCCTGATGCCACCGTAAAGATTTCCGGTGGCTTGATCGAATATATCGGTTCAGATGCAGCTGCATCGGCTGACGATGTGATTGTTGACCTCAAGGGAAAATACGTTTGCCCCGGACTCATCGACTGTCACATTCACATAACCTCAGTGCCCGGGGACGATGGTCTCAATGGAAGTACCTATGGAACTGATCCAGCCGTGCCTTACTTTAGACAGCCCTATGTTTGTGGGCAAATCCTTTCCAAGGGCTTCACGACGCTCAGGGACACTGGGGGCGCCACTCTGGCGCTTAAGGAAGCCATCGAGGACGACGTGTTCCCGGGGCCCAGAATGTTTATTGCCAACAAGGCGCTCTCGCAGACCGGAGGCCATGGGGACCGCAGAGGCGCCCACGACCACCAGAAATGCTGCGGAGATGTGGGCGGCCTCTCTACGGTTGTCGACGGCGTATCAGAATGCATCCGCGGTGCTCGGGACCAGCTCCGTACCGGCGCTGATTTTATTAAGATCATGGTTGGCGGGGGCGTTGCGTCACCGACGGACAGGATTGAAAATACCCAGTTCACAAAGGCCGAGATTCAAGCCATCTGCGAAGTCGCAGACAGCTATGGGACCCACGTTACCGCCCACGCGTATACGCCCAAGGCCATCCGTCATGCCGTAGACAATGGGGTCCGGGGCATCGAGCACGGAAACTTTATCGACGCAGAAACAGCCTCCTACATGGCACAGAGAGGCATCTGGCTCACACCGACGCTTGTCGCCTACGCCGCAATGGGCTCTGACAAATATGCCGGCTTTCTCCCACCAACCAACCTGGCAAAGAACGCCCAGATGCTGAAGCGAGGTCTGGAGTCATTGCGGATCGCACATGAGGCGGGGGTGACGATATGCCATGGATCTGACCTCCTGGGGCCGCTACAAGCGGAGCAGAGCAAGGAGTTCGGGATCCGTTCACAGGCGCTGAGCAGCAAGACGGTTCTCCAGGGAGCAACGATAAACGCGGCCAAGATGCTGCGCCAGGAAGACTTTTTGGGACAGATCAAGGAGGGATTCGCAGCGGATATTCTCATCTTAAACAAGAACCCGCTTGATGACGTGTCTATCCTGGACGAGCCTGAAAAGAGTGTTTTGGCTGTTATCAAGAACGGGCGCATCTACAAAAGCCGCTTCTCCACACTACCCGAGGACGTGAAACGGGAAAATGAACTTATCGAGTGAGCCAAGACATTTCTACAGATGACGAGGCTATATGATTTAGCCGGATAGTTATAGGCTGTAACCTCGAGTTGTCCAGCTCGGGGTCCCGGTCCGAAACAAGGTGCGGGAGGGTTCGGATCGGGCCCGGGCGGGGCTCATGCAGCTACAGCTCGGCGTCAACACCAGCGCAGCCTGGTGTATCGAGCTGCTGTATTGATGGTAGCGGCGATAACCAGGGTCTATCGATAAGCCGGAGGATAGAGAATAAAACTAAATGCACATCGCGTATAAAAAAAAGTGTAAAAGAGCCCCGGGTTCCCACTAAAATGATCTTGTGATGACGCAGCCGTCAGCTGGCCTTAAGCCTCAGGACGTGACGTTTTGGAAGCCGAAAGTATGCGGCGGGCGCAGACGCGCCATTGGCCCACGGCCGCTTAGTCATGCGCAAGCTTCAACGTTTGGAGCGGGCAAGGCCGCAATTTATCGTCGTGAAGGATCCTCCGCAAACTCGTCGCTTCGCCATGAGTATGAGTCGCCAACGCCATGTCGGTACGTCGAAATGACGCCCCAGATTCGCAGACCGGCGTCCTCCCGGTGATGCCCGGGGACGCACTCCCGGACCGCCACCCTCGCAGCAATGCCGCAACCGCCGCCTCGGCCGCCGGAGTCCGCGCCCTCAGCGCCCAGGTCGTCGCCTTCTACTTCCGCGCGCCAGCAAAGGCCTTCTTCCGCACCCGTGTCGACTACCTCGCCTACGCCCGCGTCGTCCACCAGGCCCAGACCCGGATCCTGATGAATGCCGTGGCCGCTGACACGTCGTCGTCGCGCCTCTCCCAGCTCCTGCGCCAGGCCTGGCTGCTGGCCAGGAGCACCACTCCGGGCGTCCTGACCTCGGCCATCAGGACCCAGGGGTGGGGGATCGTGCCTCACCAGATCCTGCCACCGCTCATCGCCAACATCGGCGTCGGCGCCGTGCTGTACACGAGCTACCTGCAGATCCTCGCCCGCTTCCACGAGGAGAGCGGCCAGGCGAGGAAGCGAGTCTACCCCCCGCCCCAGCCCGCCCACACCTTCGCCGCCGGCCTCATCGCGGGAGGCCTGCAGAGCGTCCTGGCCGCGCCGCTGGACGCCCTCCAGGCCCGGTACGACCACCGGGACCTGATGCCCAACGACGGGAGCGGCAAGCCCCGGAGCATGTGGAGCTTTGGTGCCGAGAAGCTCCGTGAGATTGGCCTGCGGGGCATCTTCGCCGGCTGGGGCCTCTCCTTCCTCAAGGACAGTTTGGGCAGCGCAATCTTCTTCAGCACCTTCGAGTACGTCAAGGCCCAGGGCTACTACCGCTTCGTCACCTGGTACTACGGCGGCCTCGCCGAGGACATCGTCGACGTGCTTGCCATGAAGCGCCCGGCCCACAAGCACCCGGAGCCCGGCCACATCTTCATCCGCCCTCACTACGCCCTCGAGCCCATGTTCCTGCTGCTCGGCGGCCTCAGCGCCTCCTTCGCCCAGCAGGTGCTCCTCCACCCGCTGACGCACTTCCAGGTCAAGCACTGGGACCACCTCGAGGAGCTCGACGCGAAGGCCGCCAAGCTGCGCCGGGCGGCCGTCGCGAGCCCGGACAAGCCCCACCGGCGCTGGCGCATGCTCCGGGCCTACTACCACGCCTACCAGGAGTCGTACGCCGTGTGCGCCGCCGAGGCCGCCTCCGAGGGCCTGTCGCTGAGCCGCTGGCTGTACCGCGGCTTCTGGTGGAACGCCATCCGCCAGGTGCCGAGCACCAGCGCGGGGCTCATCATCTTCGAGTTGATTCGGCGCAAGTACGGTCTGGGAATGGAGGAGGTGCGAATCACCAAGGACGGCTATGATATCCTGCTCCACTAAAGCGAGCTCTCTGGCGGGAAAGGAGGGGGGGTTTATGTTTTGGAACGGCGTTGTGAGAATCGATACACATTGTAACATGGTAGACTTTACTCCTCTTTGGGTTTTTTTTCTTTTTTTGTTGTACACTGGACGGTATAGAAGCATCTCCCATGCATGAATAGAAATGAAGGCCCAATGGCTCTTTTTCTCATCTCTCAACACACTGGCACCTTTCGCTTCGATAGACCCATGAAACCAACCTCTCTCCCCAAGCATCATCCAGAGAACAAAGTACAGGTGAAATCACAAGGGGGGGAGAACCAGAAGAAACAGAGTAAATGGCGGTGCAAAAAATATCATCAATTCCTAAAAGTCCTCCCAGTCCGCCGCTCCATCCCCGCAGTCTTGCCACCGTTTACATAACGCAGACAAGGCACACCCACCCCCAAATCCACCGAACCTACCTTTGCCGCCCCCCGCCCCCCAAGAACCGTGCAAGATCCTTAAACTCCATTTGCAAAACCAAAAACACTACATCCAGATGTACGCGTCAGAGGTCCCACCCGAAACCTAACCGTTTCCACGCCGTTGGTTATGTCATTGGCAGCCCCATGCTACTGATGTGCCCTCTAGCCACGCGAGTTCGAGGAGCCGCCACCAAAGTCGGGTTCCCGGTCGGGGTGGTGCTTCTTTTCCTTGCGACCCTTGATGACAAACTCGGACGCGATCTGGATGTGATCGGCGGGGAAGTGCCAGTTGGGGAATGCAGGCACACGCTTCAGATACTCGGCATCAGGGGGCCCAAGCACGTCCACAACCTCGAGAGTGTTGGTCGAGTACCAGATGTAGTCGATGACATCGGCAAAACCTGGCGTGTAATTCGTGAAGGGCAGTTCGTCGGCAGTGTGCTTGGTGTGGGCGTAGGAGTCTCGGAGGCTAAAGGGGTGCTCGATTCCGTCTCGGGTAAAGCTACCGTACTGGAAGTTGCTGAGCTCAAGATGGTCGGGGGGAACACGGCCCAATGACATGAGCTCGTATACTGACGAGTCCTCGGTTGAGTTGAAGTCACCGCACACCAGCAGGGGGATTTCTGTGTTGGTGCGGTACTCCTGGCTTGGCGCGGGATCGGCTTGGGGTGGAGGAGCCTCCGCGTCGTCCGACAGGGGAAGCACAATCATCTTCTTGTCCTTGACAGCCGGCCATCTCGCGTACTTTTCGGCCAGCTTAGTCACATGCTCCATCAGGATACCCGTTTGAATGACCTTGACATCTGCCAAGGCCGAGTCCCAGGTCAGATGGACGTTTACGAGAATAACGCGAGCTCCGGTCAGACGGGACTCGAAGAAACAAATGACGGCAATGTTGTCCTTGGGCATCACACGGTTGAAGACATCGTGCTGGTTCTTCATGTCGGGTCGGTTAATGGCAATAGTTGCAAACTCGATTAGCTGCTTGTCCAGCAGGATGAATTTGCTCTGCTTGTAAAAGACGGCACAACCGTCGACGGACTGGGCGTCCTTTTCCGACATGGTCTTGGCGCGCGACTTGGGCCAGTGCACACCCTTGTAGTCCATCTGCGCCAGCTCGGGGCTGAAGTCCTCCTTGAAGGCTTCCGTAGAAACCTCCTGCAGGGCGAGGAAATCTGCGTCTCTAATACGGAGCTCCTCCAGGATGCAGTCCTTTCGGTACTCCCAGTTTAGGGCACCGGATGGAGTGTATCCATAAGTCTGCTGAGTGGCGTATTTGTCACACAGGATATTCCAAGAAAAGACCTTGATCTTCTCGAGGCTGGAAGCAACATCTTCCTGGATGATGATTTCTTTTCGGGGCGAAGGAGGGAGAGGAACTGCGCAACGTTAGTCAGCCACTCTGGCACGGCGATTCCAAACATACTCTGGGCGTTTTCTCTGAGGGCGCTGATCAGGCTCTTGGTTCCCTTCTCCATGATTTCCTGCTTCACACCGGGCTCAAGTGGGTTACCCTCGATACCTAGCATCTCCAAGAGGTGAAGTGAGCCGAGCTCAAAGGGCAGCTCTTGAATGTTGTTATTGAACAGCAAGAGCTGCTTGAGGTAGGTACACATGCCAATCTCCGGGGGAAGCTCGGAAATCTGGTTGTAAGAAGCATCGAGATGGCGCAGCTGTCGCAGCTCGCCAATCTCCTTGGGCAGGCGGGTGAGCTTGTTGGAGGCGATATAGAGCTCGTTCAGAAATTGGTATTTGAACAGTTCTGGGGCCAAGTTCCGGAGCCCCTGACCACTCATGTCCATGTTGTGCCAGTCCTGCCGCTTCGTGTCCTTCTCAATTGGCTGCGGTCTTCTTCTGTCAGCCGGGTCGTTCTCGCCGTCCGCCTGGGTTCGTCCAGTGACGGGGGGAGGGCCGCCAATGCCTCTGTTTTCCGACGCCTTGAGCCTAGCATAGTAGTGCGGTTGTTGCTGATCGGTCATGGCGGCGTGAGCCCGTTCTGCCTCCTTGTGCATGCGCAATTGCTCCTGCCACATTTCATTTTGGGGGCCCTGTCCGCCGCGTGGTGTTGTCGAGTGGCCATTCTGAAGCGCATTGGTGTTGAAGGGAGTCGAATTGGAGAGTACGCCTGAAGCAAAAGACGAGTGGTGGCCGAGGCCGTTCGTGTTGGGAAGTCCGTGGTCGTGCTGAAGTCCTTGGTGATGCTGGGTTTGAGAGGGGTGTTGGTGTTGCGAATGCTGGTAGTTGTAGAGCAAGTTTGGAATACCTCGCCCGGCACCATTCAGCCGGGCATTATGCCCCTGCTGATGGTTCTGGGAATACATGCCGGCAGAGATTTAGGTGCTCAATGTCGCGTCGTCCAGAGGGGAGGGATAAACGGTGGGCGCCGGCAAGCAGCTCGGCTGGAAAATAAGGGCGTCGTCAGTGTCTGAGTATGGAGGGAGAGTGTTGTATGGTAAAGGTGGTCCAGCCTATGTCGTTCATCGGCCGTGGTGAGTAGGAGTGCGAGGTCGAGGCTGGCCGGTGGGGGGTTGATGGGTAAGCGCGGAGTCGATTGGCGCCTCACCCAAGGTTCAAGCGTAAGGACGAGAGGGGTAGCTCGCGTCTACGCATGGGCCCGTTGGCGAAAACTACTCGTCGTGATGTTGTATCGCCGAGGGGGAGCGGCAGTCCGGGGTGTCGGTGGTGTTGTCGGCGACGTCAAGCTCGCGAGCTCATGAAAAGGTCGATATCGGTTGGGCGAGTGACTAGGAGGCTGGGGTAGCCGTGGAGCCAAGCAGCGGGGGCTAGAGTGGGCGATTTACTGTCGGGCAAGGCTGATGCAATGGTGTCCCGCAGATCAGACCGACGGGTGCGAGACGTTTGCCAGAGTCGAAGAGGACCTGGGTGAGCGAGGGAGCTGATCAGCCAGAGCTTTTGAGGCAAGACATGGGCGAGAGGGGATCCAATCGCGACACGTTGCGTCGGGGCAACACCGGGGAGGAGGTACGCACAGAAAAGAGCGGGCGCAACAGGGCGATATAATCACTGAAGATTCAACCGATACTTGGACAGAACGATAATTGTCGATATTACGGCTCCAACGTTACGGCTTTGGGATACGTCTCCGCGTGGTAACGTCTCTGAGTCTTCTACGTTCGTGGCACGTGCGCTTTCAGTCACGTGAATTTCTCAACTTTGACCATTTTCGCTACCTTGATCAATTGAGTTAAAAGGTAATGCGAACCCTTTGAGCTCCGCAGCCCGTCTTTACAACTCAGGGTCCTGCCTCTGTCGAGATGGGCACGAAGGGTCAATGCCATGTTTAGTTCATGGGTTGCCCCTCCGGCGCCTGGGTGCCCCTCTCCTCGATGTGGTGGTTGAATACGGCGGGACCGTTTGACTAGGATTCCATCCTAAATCTTGACGGTGTTGAGGGCCATTATATGGAGAGCCACCAAATGGAGAGCCACAAATGGAGAGCCAACATATGGACAACCATGTCCACACCTCCGGTTTTTTTGCTGCCAGACCCTGAACCATGAGAAACATTGTCAAGTGTGACCCAGACTTGCTGGGTTGTGGTGCCAGTGCCGGTATGATTTGATCTCATCGAAAGGTGCACGTGTGGGAACGACTGCAATAAGACACGGCATCGATGCAATCGTCCGACTCATGGCACAGTCCACGGCCCATCCGTTCGGCTGGCGCGCACGTCGAAGGGGCGTTTGACAAACAGCTCGACAGATGTCTGTCCCGTCGAGCGGGTTGGCGGCGAGGCTCCACTGGGACAAGCCGCATCCATTTCTGGAAGGGCTTCACAATGGAGACGTAGTCCCAAAGAAGGAAGACGTAGTGCCGAGTCAGAGCATTGTTTGCCTCCATCAGGCTTCTTTTGTCTTCTTTTGGCCCCCCCTTCGCCCCCCTTGGGAAAGGGATGTGGACTGTTTGTAGTTGCAGTCATTCAGCATCTCGAGTGCCCACTGCGAAGACGGGGCGGCCGATCAGCTCCCTTCGCTGTGACCGAAAATCTTGGCGCACGATGCGATCGAAACATGGATGCATTTGAGATAGCTTGCGTCAAGCAGCTCACGCAGCAAAGTACGGCAAGCACAGACAGCCGAGCCGACGCACGCCGCCAGCGCACCCATGAAAATGAAACTCAGCGACAGGCACACGCAGCTACCTATGTATGACAAGTCCCCCGACTCGACAAGGGGCTGGTGCTCTAGCCTCCCGAAAATAGCACTCCACTACCTGGGAAAAGTGGTACTACAGGTGGCTCGAGGGGGATATAGTGCCGGCATTCTTCTAGAAACGGTTGGAGCGCGGAGTTTCTGAGACGGATCGTCATGTTGGGCACCGAGCCTATTCTCGCCGTGCCACGGCGGGACGACGATCAAGATGGCTTGGGGGTTTTTACTTCAATTTCGGCTAGAAAGCTTGGTAGGGAAGGATGAGTGAAAAAAAAACACAAAAGTCTGACAAGCAAAAAAGAAAGAAAAAGCAACGGTATGGTACGGTAGGTCTCCTGCAAGTGGCCGGCGCAGCAGATGGACAGCGGGAGGGCCCTGGACAAGGCTTATCCTGGGCAGCCAGGCACAAGAGTTGGTGGAGATTCCGCGCTCCCCCCTCTACAGTACATAGTACATCTCTCATGCCTCATGCACCAGCGTATTCGGTGCCCAGGGACAACGGCACTTACTGCTTGCGATGTTGATCATGCCCGTAAGCCACCACCTCTGCCTCCAGCCGGGTGAACCTGGCAGCCCTGGCAGCAAATGCAGCCGCCACTGTTCCGGGACCCAGAAATGCCGCCGTTGGCCCTCAACAGCGCATCACTCCCACGCGGCGACACCACCTTTCTACAGGTTCGCCTTTCTTCTGCGGGGAGAGCCAACAGGCGGCCGTCACTCCACACCCCAGAACCCGGAACAGTCGAATGGGAATGGTCCCTCGGATGGCTAATTGCAGCTGGCTGAAAACAAAAAGCCTGTAATATGGCAGTTCACCCGCGCTCGCCCTGTGCACCCTTGGTATATAGAATGTGACTCTTCGCCCTCTTCATCTTCTCCGCGTCCCGACACCTGAAACTCTAGAGTCGCTTTGCCATTGCCTCTGCCCCGCCGCATCAGAGGCCGACCAAACTCTATCGCCCGCAAAGCTCGACGCCCGACCCCGTTTCAACGCAACTCTAGCACGGCGTTCCAGGGCTTGCCTCGTTTTCGTCTACTCCGGACGCCTACGCGGAGAACGTGCGTTGTGCTCCAGGAAACACCGTGCTGTGCAGACGGAGACGGAGACGCAGACGCAGGCGCAGGTCGCCGTTCGTCGCCAGCCCGGCCGAGCACGAACCAGCTTCTAGCTCTACAAGGCGAGCCTCTCGTGTCGTGTCACTGCCTGCCCGTGAGGCAAAGGCGTCTCACCATTGCGTCCGAGGCAGCGCCATGGTCGACGCCCTGATATCATCTAGCCTACAAAGAATTAGCCCGGCTGCGCAGGCGCAAAACATGATCGCCACGGTCCTCTACCCCTACAGGTACCACGACACAGGAAACCGGGACGTGCAATCCTTCCAGAAAACCTCGGTCTACTGGCGCAACCGTTGAGTGCCCTCACAAGCGCCATCGATACGTCACATTAGACAGCGAGGCGGACGAGCATCCCAATCCCCCATAGCCCACTCGTTATCCGGCCTCCGCGGGTACGCGCCGTCGTTGGTTGTTCTCGCGCTACCGTATTGGCCCAAACCCGGGGCAGAATACCCTCGCTTGCCGAAAGGATCCAAGACGGAGCGGGTAGTGAGTGAGAAAGGCAAAAGACGAGGGAAAAAAAAAAATTCTCTATCTGGTTCTCGGACACCGTCGTTTGACGCTGTTTGTGCAGCAGGAGGAGAGGCTCGGCAACCCATATCCAGACACCTCCCGCTGGCGGCGCACCCTTCTTCGTGGCGTGCGGGTGTGCGACCACCGCATCATTTCGCAATAACGCTCCCGGCAAAAGTCAGGGGCCTCGTCGTGATCACTCAGAGGCATTTGTTCCCCTTGTCGAGTCAGGGTCGCTCAGGGGAGTCGTTCCGGGATAGCACACGGGAGACGACTACCCCGTTCCGCGGTGAGGGAACCGTTCTAGAAGGCCACGACACCAGTTGAGCAGCGACTCGTGGTGGATACAAGTCAGGCACAGGACACCTGGTGGTCGCAGCAATTGGCGGTGCTTGGGTCCCCTAGCGGCGGTGGAACGCTCCAAGCCACCCCTGTTTGGTACAGAGGTTGTCGCCCTTGGTTTGTTCCCTCTTCCCAGACTGGAACCCTCCCCCCCCCCTCCCCAAATCGGTGGCCCGCGCCAAACGGGATAGTCCAGGGCCGCAACAATGTCGGAATGGAGCGGATTCATCTACGCCTCTGCCGCCCCTTTACCCACCTACGCACGACGGCCAAAACGTGAAAAGGAGCGACCTCCCGACGATCCTGGAACTTCCAATCCAGTGCTACGAGACCACAACCGCACACGCCTACCTTTTCGACACACAAGAACCTCGAGCGGGAGCCAAGGGAGTCGGTCGTCCCACGAGTCGACTCCGCGCACGAGCAGCAGCCCCGCCGCGGGGGCAGACGACGGCCAGCACCACACGCAGACCGTGTCGCTGGACTCGCCCGCGCCATCCCCGTCCCTCCCGACGTCGCCCAGGCCTCTATTTGGACTCGGCGGCGCTGCCTCCCCCTCCGCATCGTCCGTCTTCTTCAGCCGGACTGGAACCGGCGACAAGGGACGTGCTCGCAATCGCGGTGCACGCAATGCAGAAGGCCTCTCGTCCGTGGACCTCAAAAATGTAGCCATGTTTCCAGACATGGAGATCAACAACAGGCCCTTGACGGGCACCTCCAAGCAAATAAGCTTGCCCTTTACCCGCACCGAGTCCATCTCTTCGGCCAGCGGCACCACCACACTCTCAACACATACCATGACCTCGACCGACCCGTCCAACTCACCCGACAACCCCGCAACCAAGTCCTTTGTCTTGCGCAATGGACGCACCTACATCAACGACGCTACGCTACCATACCCGCTCCCCAGCGACCTCACAGAGCTCCACCGACAATGCCTACGGACGCTGCTTCTGATCCAGGTCTTTGGCGGCCCCATCACGTCGCCGGGACTGGTGGCAAACCCGCCCAAGAAGGTCCTGGAGATCGGCTGCGGCACCGGTTTCTGGAGCATGATGTGCCATCAGTACTTCAAGGAGCGGGGCCACAACGGCATTTCCTTCACGGGCATCGACATCGCGCCGCTCGCCCCGGGCAGCTTGTCGGCGCCCTCGGACGCCAGCAAGCCCGACAAGGACATGAACTGGAGATTTGTTCAGCATGACCTCCGACAGTTTCCCTGGCCGTTCCCCGACGAGGAGTTTGACCTCATCATGGTCAAGGATACTTGCCTCTTGATTCCCAACCAGCTGTACCAAACCTTCATGGAGGAGTATATCCGCATGCTCAAGCCCGGCGGAACCGTCGAGATGTGGGAGAGCGACACCACCTTTAGAATGCTGCGACCCCACGTCCCCAACACCGCGCCCGGCGAGGAAGCCGAGGAGCACGAGGCGGCCATGAACCTTGGCGCCTATCTCATGACGGCCAACACTCCCCTCTCGGCCCCTCTTAACACATTCCTTGTCGAGTACAACCACTGGCTCTCTCGAGCCCTTGAGGCCCGCACCCTGACTGCCGTCCCCTGTACCCTGATCGGCCCGTTCCTGCTCCAAGAGTCGGAGACGCTGACGGATGTCAAATCGAAGCGTCTCGCAATCCCCCTCAGCGAGGTCCGATGGGAGCGCGAGGGTGTCGGCGGTGTCGTCACCAAAGATGGCAAGTCGTACGTGGAGATGAAGGGCAAGGGGCCACCTCACCAAAAGGTGGAGAAGAAGGCGTTGACCCCGGGGCAGAGCGCACTGCGGAAGACGGCGCTGTTGACGGTGGTGCAGCAGATCCAGGCGCTGGAGCCTATCCTGAGAGAGGCCAGCGGCAAGAGCCTGGACGAGTGGGATGTATGGCTCGGGAAGATGATGGCAGATTTGATGAGCGAGAACGGAACGAGCTGGGGCGAGTGTCTTGAGGTCGGCGCGTGGTCTGCGCGCAAGAAAACAAACAACTGAGTCACGACGAGTTGAGTCAGGAGAAAAAAGCAACGTCATTTACGCGAATTACGATTAGCGGGTGACTATCTATCCATCATCATGTTCCGCGCACGGGAGGTTTTTATGCCTTTTTTTTTCAGAGCGCGCGGGAGTGCAATTCGAGTTAATCAGTCATCTTTCATGCCACGATACCAATCCACGAATCCACCTTTTGCTCACGCCGCCCTCACGCGTCAGGATCATACCGTTTCCTGAGAGTGCGGTATCTTTTCAAGTAATATCTATACCCCAACATTCAGTACATGAGCAGGAAGAATCAGGACACATAGGAAGAGAAGGATCGAGTCGGGAACTACATGGATGAAACTTCCACTTGGCAAGTTCAGGGATGAAGTAAATAAGGCCATTAGATAGTGTATTATGGGACATAGCTTGATGTTGTATGAAATGCGAATAGTTGAGGCAATTGTTTTGATCTCTTGGTTGCGGTGAAGTGAAGTTGATGTTTTGTCATTGGTTAATTTGAGTTGATCTCGACACCACATGGTTCAAGATTGCGACGTTTCAATAGGGCGAGGCAATCTCTAAAAGATAGATGGGTAGATTAAATAAATGAGCCCAACTTACAACGCTTCAATTTCTATTGACGGGTCAATGGCAGTCCTAACTGACAAGTTCGAGAACAGACACACCTTTTTTGACGTATTCTGCCTGGGCGATGCCCTGACGAATTTTGTCTTCATCGCGCTCGGCTGCCCTTGACATGAAAGCTTTGTGAAGACGGGGGCGAAAGTAGCCAAAGCCGAGGGGGTATTCCCTGCCCATGAAGAGCAACTCTGGACAACAGTTTAGCCAGGCATGCCGGACAGGAAGCCAATGAATGGGGCGAGGCTGAGAGAGAGGGCTTGAGGCTGAGGCCGTGTATGCACGACGGTACCTTTGTAGATGGCAACGACTTGGCGCCTCAGTTCGGGATTAGGCGGCGGCATCCTTCCCGAACAAATTACCCGAGCGACGGGTCAAATATAGCCGGGGAGGGGAGGGGAGGGAGCAGGAATCCCGGACAATGGCACAATTGGAATGAAGAGAGTTGAGAGGGCTGAGACCGGAGACTCCATCGAGGCAAACGGGCTCGCTCCCTGTCGCACTACCCCGCAACAGCCACCCCCAAGGCCCCAAGGCTGGCCGCAGTGTGGCAGCTGCCGCCACACCTTTTCGATTAGTCGCCATTTGTCTCAATCACGACATCGTCAAATTGGTTCTCGACGACGGTCTGTCCCAATTGACAGGCGCGATCGCGGTTCTCGCCTCTCTCGCCCAGAAATAACCGCCATGCCGCCGGCTCCCAAACTCTGGCCGAGCCTCCAGCCCGCGCTCCACGTCTTCCCGACGCTCCAGCGCTTCGGCCCAGCCTTCGTGCCGCGGCGCATCCCCCCCGTCCCGCCGGGCGTTGAGGACGATGTCTCCCCTGAGCTGCGGCGTAGCTCTGTCAAGCACCTCTATCATGACCTTGGCGTGCTAGTGTACGCGGGCGCCACTGTCCAGCAGACCAATTCCATTTCCAAGGTGCTCGACAAGATCACCAGGAACAATGCCACCCTTCCGCACCTGAGGACCGCCATCGTGCGTTCTTCTGCGTATAGTAGGTGCGCCAAGTACAGGCTCACCACCGACGACCGGCACATCGACAAGAGTTGGAGAGAGCAAGTCTGTTTTCCCCGGGTTGCTTGTTTAAACGGTGTAATGCTGACTTGAGATAGGAGGGCGTTCTCTCATCGGCTGGTGTTTACGATCTTGGCTCGCAAGCCGCATCAAGATGGATGATGGAGACTACGGCTACCGCGCAACAAAAGTATCCAAAAATGGGTCTGGTGTATCTTCGCGAGTCGCATGTTCATTTCAACCGCGGGCTTTTTACACACGGAATCGTTCATGTAAGTCATGTGCACCCTTACGAATAACTATAGCGTAGTTGAATATATGCTGACTAGTATCACAGCAAACTGTCAATGGACCCAGACGTCTCAACGTCGAGGCCTACGTCATGGCCCATAGGAAACCCAACGGCTTTGTCCTCAACGTCGAGCTCTACGCCGTAGGCACGAGCACCTACGTCGGGAAACTGACTGTAGGCCTTGCCGCCTTTGATGGCGCAAACATGGAACCCATCGAAGATAGCAGATTATACAAAATCTTCCAGGCTTCTCCACACGTGGAGAAGGTAGCACAAACGCGCGACATCCACGGCGTTACAAATTCGCTTTGGAAACTAGAGAAGCAGATATGGGCTGACCGCGTGGACTTGAGCGAGTACCCCAAAGTCACAAGCGAGACTGTCCCGCTTGTTAACGAGTGATGGCATGATTAGACCCCATAAACCGCATGTCGGTCCGGCTCACCGTATTGTACATAGGACTACGAAACCGAGAGTGCCGGGCGTTTATAGACGGTGGCTTGCGCATTGGCTGTAGAAGTAGACTTTGCCCAAAGGTAGATAGTAAACCGGCTAGCAAACCGGTGTGTAACGGCTTGGCTTTCACGATCCATACTCACAACCCGGTTTCAAACCTGATCTCACCGTTTTCTTGGCTTCCGCCTCGGACACGCCGTCCCCTTTTTTTCACTGAGGCCCGGTTCACTGATCATCAAGATCCCTGGGACGGCAACTCGCTCCCTTTCCTTCCCGCCAAAGCCCCGGTTTATTTACCGAGATTCATAGTAACTATGTAAATCCTCGACCATCCATGGCACTTCCCCCACACTTTGCCCAGGACTTGGGACACGCGACAGTGGCCGGAAAACCGGGGAAAGGGCTCGGACAGTTACGGATACTGTACGGCGGCATGGCGCACCACTGCCAGGGGGGGTGACAGAGACGGTCGGCGGACCGGCGATTAGAAAAAGAAAGAAGAAAAAAAAGCAAAGTTGATGATGACGGGAGGGGGGGGAGGGAAGCACAACGGCTGCGGGCGCATGTGCACGGGTCGTGAAGCCGGTCCTTCAGCGCCAGACTAGTAGCCCCGGGAGAGAAGGGCTGGTGTGGGCGAGCGCGGGGGGACCAAAGACCTTTTGGGGGGGAGGCTACCTTTCCATCTACTTCTCGTGCAGCGTGGTATCGTGATGTGACTCCTTTCGCTGTGGTACATGCCGTTTGTGTTGGGTGTGTGCCGGGTCAGGATAATTGGTGAGAGTGGGGATAGGAGGGGGGAGGGAGGGAGAGAGGGCAATGCCGGATGCAGATGCATTAAACATGATGCAGCGCGGTCGAAGTGTCATCGTGATGGAGGGTCGAGGTACATTTGGCTGCTCATGACGTGAAACAGAAAGCCTCGATAGGGCGGCTTCGAGAGGTGATCGGATTGCCTGTTTTGGAAGCCTACGATGGATGGGGATATCTTGTCTCAGCCCCCAGACTTGTTTATGGAGAGACGACACAAGACACACAGCTTAATAAGTGGCCGCAAGGGTCTCCTTGCCCGCTATCCTGTCTTGTAAGTTGTACTACATGTACTTTGTCGCGATCGCCCCCCCTCCCAGGAAATGCGATCAGGGAAGAGGAGCAGGAAAAAAAAGAGCCAAGACAAACGGGTGATTAACAACGCATCAAACATCGACCGCTCTCTGGTGCCCGGAACGCGGCATTTGAAACTTTGACAGGACCAGATATGCCTGCCGATGCCCAACCAACTGCCACTCCCCAAGAAGCGAGGACAAAACAAGGTGCATTTGGTGGCGTCGCCCTACCCCATGGCGCGCACGGCGCATCCCGCGCGATATCAGAATCAGAGTTGCAGCCAGTCTACGACGACTACGACGAGGCTCCTCTCTTTTGTCTGTGCCGTCCTCGGATGGTGAGCAGCAGCCCGCGCCCACCCCGCTCGAGGATGCAGTCGAGACCCGCGAGGGAACGGAGGGTCGATCACAGAGGGCACATTCAATCCAATGGCATTGGTGAGCAGGACGGCGATCCCTTGGGTCCGGTTGGACAAATGGCCGCGAAGAAACGGCTCAAAGAAAAGGTCAGGCCACTCACGAGCCTTGTAAATCACTTCCCGAATCAAGACAGCCTTGACATGTCCAAGTAGGCCTAGCCCACACACCGTCATTTCCATTCATCCCCGCTCTTGCAGGAAGAGAAGGAGAGAGAAAAAAGGAGGGCTTGCTGGTTTATTTTGTGTGTAAGACTTCTTCCCGGGTGCCCGCTCGTGCACGTGTGCGCCTCGTGTGCGTGTGAGTAGCGGAGACTCGCAAAGTAGGATGATGTGCAGGGCCCAGGGCCCAGGGTTAACGAAGTAGCCCCAACGAAGAAGTGCCGGCCGTGGAGCGGGATTCAAAAGGAAAGAGGGCGAAAAAAAACGGATCACACTGCCACTCATCGACGATGGCACAAGGGGGGCCAAGACGATAGGCCAGCCAAGACGGGTCTGGTGGTTAAACTTGGGCGTTTTAGGACGGGGGAGGGGGGCATTTCGGGGGGGATCGTCGGATATTGCAATGTAAGTAAATGCTACCATAGCCTACACGATGTTGACCACAAGACCAACCATTTGTGTCAAGGACAGGAAAAGGATCCGGCGAGGGACAGGGGGGCGCGGCTACAAACTGGAAGGGCACAGAAATTACCCACCAAGGGCATTGAGCAAGCTGAGGTTGCAACCCGAGGATACATGGCAGGGATTGGAACAATCTCCCGGCGGCGGCTTTTTTGCTACCGCGATCAACCCGCGATAGGCAGACAAGGAAACAGGAAACAGAAGAAAAAAACTAGAAAATCAAGGCGAAACGGTGAATGCAATCAGCGGTCTGCGGGTGCCTCGAGGCCATGTCCCTGACCCGTCGGCGCCGCGCGTGAGCATAATAGAGCATTGATTAGTGCCCACGGATCATCCATCGTCAGCGCTCGCAAAAATCTCTTCACTGTGCCGCATCACTGTGCATGTACCGATGCAAGTATTCGAAACGGTGCCAAAATAAGGAACGAACCAGGGTCGTTGCTCGCGTGGTGTGTGTGTGTGGGTAGGCGGGCATCGAAGAACAGCTGGACAGGGGTGCTGGAGAAGCGAAGCGCTGTGAAACACGAATTAGCTTTCACGAGAAAAAAAAATCCACACAAAAAGAGGAAGAGGGTTGAGGGAAGAGAAAAAAAAAATCTCCGCTATTTTCCCGATCGACGCGAGGCAGGCGAACATTGAGCGGGCACCCGGTGTTTAAGCTGGCGGTTATGTGCCCTGGTTTGGACTGGGTTGGCGACGGACATGGTGATGGAGATGGGACCGGGTGGTAGTGGGATCCACTGGCTTTAGAGGTGGCAGGGGAGGATTTGATATTTCCAGTACGAGATGCATTGGGTTTATAAGAGTCATGAACTTGTTATTGGTCCTGCAGCATGACAGGATGCAGTGTTTGGCTGATGAGGCGCCGGCTATGAAGATCCCGTTGCTTTTGGAAAAGCAGGTTTCTTATCGGTGGTCACGAAGTAGCAGTAGCCGCAACAGTAGCAGCAGCAGCAGTTACATATTTTTTGCAGCATGGTTCATCTGCCAACAGCCACGCAAGTCGGCCATGCCGTGCATCTGCCAGAAATTTTAACTGCCCTGGCTTGCCTTTTGTGTTCAAGCTTTGGTAGGATTAGCAGTGGAGGCCATTGGCATTCGGAGTTTGGCGTGGTGGAGTTGGCCTTTGACGGAAACAGTCAAGGTCGACTCAAGAGGCTGAGGATCAGACCAGCCGGCCGAGTGAACTGCCGGGGCCGACCTCTCAGATCCTGATGCGATGCTGCACTCTGGGCACTGTATACACATGGAAACTGTGCGTGTTAGTTGTGAGCGTGCGCGCGTGCGTGCCCGTGTGAATCGATTATCCGGTCTTTGACCTCGCCCTGACTCGACACGGCACAAACTATGATGCGCTTGGCAGATCGGTTTCCGGGTTCCCTTGTCTCTCCGCTCGGTATTACTCCCGTTGCTAAACGTGGTCCGGTGACGTCGTGTGGGCATGCTTATTGCCAGTCCCCAATCTCGCCTTGGAGGAGAACTGTTTCGGCTCTATTTTATTCTTTGTTCTGCCTGCATAGGGGGGGCCGTCCAGGGGTCCGTGACCGTCCGTGACCTCGTCTGTGTGTCTCCCATGTGCTGTTCCATTTCCCCTTGATCGACCTCTCCAATCGGGACGACACGAGCAAACCCAGAGCAGAGCAAAGGTTATGGACGGATGGGGTTGCGAAGGATGAGATGAGTGAGGCGCCGACAAAGCTTAACCTCGCTCTGGACACTAAAATTGACGGGCCACTGGCTGTGATTCGCCCAGTTTTCCGACCTAGAAAGTCTTATTCTCCGCATGCTGCTGGTGTCATCAGAACAGAGCTGCTTTCTTGGAGGATCATCCCCGATGTTTGTGGTCTGGCGAGCGACGGGGACCCTGAGTTGGGAAGAGTGACGATGAGGCTGGAAAAGCGGCGCCCGCGAGTCCCGGTGTGGACCTTGTCTCGCATAGTACTGCTGGCCACCAGAGGATGGGCATGCACGCGTCGCGCCGTCTGGCCTTGACTAGTTTGCTAGGGGTCTTCCTTCACGTCAAATCCACAGCAGCATGTTGTTGATGTGCGTTGCATGAGCTGGCGCCGGATGGCCGGCGAGCAGCGAGCGAGAGTGTATCACGGTGCGGAGGCATGATGCAACTGGAGGCTGTGCTGGCAATGCAACTGGCGAACAAATCTCACAAGCTCGCGAATCAACGCCTGGAACCCGGCGAGGCGGCGGCAATCAGCGGCGTCTTGTGACGGATATGGACTGGATGGCGCATCATCTTGTTGTATTGATTCGACCTTGGCTTTTGACTTTGTGTCTGGGCATCTGCTCCTACACACACACACATTACACAGTGTGCTGCAGACGGTGCCATTGGACCAAACGGGGGCATCTGGTCCGTTATCTCTCGACTGAGCAGCCGTGCAATCGAGAATGCAACGGTAGGAGTTGATGAATCAATCGGGGCACAATGACTGAACTGGACAGGGCACAATCACAGGGCCACTCACGCGCGGGGAGTTTTGTACCGAGCACGCACGCTACAGGCTCACAGGAGCTGGAAACGCTGTCAGCGCAGAGTAGCGCCTCGTCTCGCGCCGAGCTCTCGTCTCATCTCACCCGATCCTTGCTTGACCCCATGTCGATTTTTTGCAGACGTGCTGGCCTTTGCAGTGCGATACACGACTAGCACATAAGTTCCCTAGCACGGAGCATGGCGCTCTGCACGCCTGCGTCGCTGGAAGCCGACGATGGATATATGTTTCTCTGTCGTGCTATTACACAATCAACACAACCACCTCACTTGCCCCCCTCCCCCCAAAAGGCCTCCAGCCTCGGTACCCACCCGCTACTCGTCGGCCCTGCAGAAGCCCTTCAGATCCCCACCCGCAAAACTACGCCACTAGCGCCTCCCAAGTAGATCCAGGTAACCCCTCTTCTTGCACAATCGGTACCTGGTGGCGGACCGGATTCCCTCAGACTCCCTCCCCCTCCCCCCTACACCCACTAAAAGCTTCAGTGGCCTCAGTGGGTGCGTCGGACCACGCCAGAAGGGCTCCAGGCCCCCTAGGCGCACAGTGCGGTTCAAACAGGCCCCCCGCCGTACCCGTTCCCGTACATTCTATTCTATTTTTTTTTTTTTTGCGTTGGCCTGTCCATTCCATCTTCCTACTTATCGACCGGCCTGGCCGTGCCAGACATCTCCCACCTCCACCAACCACACTTATCCACACAAGTCATCCGCAATCCGCTTTCGCAAAACCACCAGTTATACTCGGATCCAAAAGTCTCACAACCACGCAGCACAGGACCGTCCCACGAGACTCTCGCTCTCGCCACAATCGTTTTGTTTCCCTTCACCAGCCCCGTCGGCCCCGTCGACTTCGACTCGTCCCGCGGCTCTAACGGGAATATCATCACCCTCACGACGCACATGTCAGCCTCTAAACCGACCTTCGCGACGCTCCCTCTCAACCCCCTCACGGCCCCCAAACTCGCCGACACTCCCTTAAATCCTCCTCTGCTCTAGCCAGGTCGACGGAAGCCTTCCCCGGCCCCCATCAACTGGCTTGCTTTCCCTCGAAAGGCTCGCCCCGGCTGCCGGCCCTGCCCTCGCACGGTTCCTGGGTCCGTCAGGCTGTGGGAGAGGCCGAAAAGACATTGCGCATGCCTCGCGCTTCGAGTTCGGGCAAGCGACAGCAAGGCGCCGCCAGTAACCGCGACACCCGCAACGAGAATGGTATTGTAGGCCCGGCCAGGCGACTCTCGGACAAGAAAGGCTCCGGCCATCCAGACGGCCCTGCCCGCCGATCCGACCATGGCGTCGCCGGCGCCGCAGGGTCGTCGATGGCCCCCAACGGCCTCGCGAATGGCTCCTCGAAGCACATACTCGACAGCTCCTCGACCGACTCCCGCTCCCGCTCCAACGATGACTCCCTGCGCCGCTCCTCGCTGACCTCCGAGACGTCATCCGAGTCGTGCAACTCCAACATTGGCTCCAATGGCATTGTCGACGCCGGCCACCGCCAGATCGACGTCAACGCCATGAAGAATGCCGATGTCCACCGCGACTCTGGACCTCTGGACCTCGCCACCACCGTCCTGAAGTCCCTCCCCGTGCAGGACACCCTCGCCATCCTCATCATCCTCATGCACGTTCCTCCCCTCTCCCTATCCGCCATCTACACTGTCTTCACCTTCCTCACCTTTGTCCCTCCCGTCACCACCAGCTCGGGCATGAACATCAACCTCGCCGAGATTTTTGACGGAAACTCGACCATGCCCTCTCTCGTCACCATCCTGTGTATGGACTTCTTCTTCCTCCTGATATGGTTATTTCTGTGGGGCCCGATCCAGGACGCCATTCTCGATTTCGCCAAGCCAGTCATCGCAATCACGTTGGGTGGGGGAACGAGTACGAGAGACGGCACCTCGCGCGGCATCACCACGTGCTTCATGTGGGTGGTCGGCCACCATCTCCTCCGCGGGACTAGGGCCCATTGGGGGCGTGTAGTGCGGCACATCCCGGAGCATTGGCGGCTGCCTGCTATGTTGAACAACCCCCTCGAGCCCGTCGCCAGTACGTACGATAAGAGGAGTGCGTATGGGTGGGTCAAGAGCGTCCTGGCGATTCACATATTGACGCAGGGCATTGTTCGCTATATTCGAGAGTGGTATTTAAGGCGGGAAAAGGCCAATGCCTCGGCCGGTGTCAGCGATCCTGAAGCAGGAAAACCCCCTAGTGTGACCGGTGACACGGCCAACGAGGGTGGGTTTGCCACGCCAGACACCGAAATGAGCTACCAGCCGACGCCTCACATGTCTACAACCAAGAAAAGAAGAAAGCAAAGCACTCAGGTCCGCCTGCAGCAGCCGCTGTGGGCTGCCCTCGCCAGCACGAAGATCGTCATGGTGAAGGAGTATGAGCTCTCCCATGCCGCGTCAGAGTCGGCGGGGTCGAATGCGACCGACATTCATAACCTAGGAAACGCCCCCTTCAACAGCCAACCCGGCCAGATTTGGATATCCTACATTGGCAGCGACGAAGTGTGTTTCAGCACCAGCCATTTCCCCGAAACCGACGACGAAGAATCTCAACCCAACGGTCACGCCCCGCGGCCCTCGGGCATTGACACCTCCAAGCCGTTCTATGTGAGAGTGAACAATGCCGTGTGGCAGCCCACGCGCATCTTCCCCGTGGATGAATCCGACGAGGAGTGCGAGCATGGGACCCGCTGGACGGGAGACATTTACGGGCTGCGGCCAGCATCCAAGTATGTGTGTGAATTTGTAGATACTCATACGGACAAGGTCATTTTTACCACCAGCATCCGGACCGTTCAAGAGACACTTCGAGAAGCCGACGGCGCTTCGGCCGCCCTCCCTAACGGCCAGCGTTCCCTACGACCTGACTCGCCCGCCACCACGCTCAAGACATCAATTGCTGCTGCCGAGGCTAAGCTAGCCGACGAAAAGGCCCGCCTCAAGACGCTACGCAAGGAGTGGAAGACGAGGACCAATGCCTTGAAGAAGGATAATGAGCTGACCGACAACCAACTTTCCTCTGCTGGCAACCATGACGAAAAATACAAGCAAAAGATTCGTCAGCAGGAGACGCAAAAGGCCCAGGCAGAGCGTGACACGCAGCAAATCGCCGACCAGCTCAAAAACTTTGACAGCGCACCAGAGCTCGCCGATCGGAAGAAGAAGATTGAGAAGTCGTTTTCTTCCGAGAAGAAGGTCTTTGACACCGCGCAAAAGGGGTTCAAGGAGCACAAGTCTGGGTTGGAGAAGGAAGTCAAGGCCAAGGAGGTGGAAAAGTCGAATCTCAACACTCGCCGTAACAAGATTGCCACACGTATCGCCAAGGTCGAAAACGAACTCGCCAACATCACGGACGCCAACAACCGCGGCCTGGACGAGGCAGAGCGCCGGTACCAGGAGCGCGCTGTGTGGCAGGAACATGTGGCAGGGATTGAGGCCAACTACAACGAGCGGTTGGCTCATGTGCGTGCTGCCAACGCAACCCGTGCCGAGCACATTCGGACGGCGCAAACCCAGCTGTCGAGCTTCCACGAGTACATGAACTCGACCAACGGCATGCCGTTCGAGATGGCACCGCCCGAGGCCGGCCACCCATCGCTGGGATCGCCGTTTCAGCCCACCACCAGTGGCACCTGGAACCCAAATCCTGCGGCTCCTCCTCACTATCCGACTGGCCTATGGCACAGCCCTGGTGATGTGCTTCCCTCGGTGTCGGCACCGACGCTACCAGTCACGTCTTTGTGGCAGCCCCCACCAACCGCACCCCCTTTTGAGCCCCGAGTAACGAGGTCCAGAGGACGCAGCTCCAGCATGCTCAGCAACGTCAGCGGCTTTACTCAGTCGAGCGGTGAGGATCTAGGGTCCCCGCCAATGGACCACCACCGTGTCAGACACATCTGGGCGAGCCGCACCAGGACGGGTGGTAGCGGGGGCGGAAGCAGCGGAAGTGGCAGCGGTAGCAACGGCGATCCGACGAGTCCGAGATAGGTATTCGCCGCAGGGATTAGGCTTTTTGTACTTTGTGGGTTGATGAACTAGGCTGTTGAATAACGCTTTGCAGAATAAAAAAAAGTAGTGACTTGTTTATATTGTGTGGCGCTTGAATGGTGTGATGTCGCATGCGAGGTGAATGTGTGAATTTTTGGCCCACCACACAACCCCAATTCTGAACATGAGGGGACTCCAAAATTATGACAAAGGGGTTAGTGAGTGCCAGTTGGCATGTGAGACCACGGCTTATGGTGTTGGTCCAATGGGTTTCTACGAAACCCTTCTCAGGGGTACAGGGTTTGTTCATCACCTCATTTACCCCAACTCGGTTTCTAGGAGCCCCCTATGCGAGTGGCAAGTTTCATGCTGAGCCTAACTTTTTGCCCTTGGCCCTACGTTTTTGGGTGAGATGGTAGAAGACACACTTTTGTTGTTGGATCCAGAAGCACATGTGAATGTCTCATCTCGTCCGACAACCAACGTCCAACACAACACATTTGCGTCACAGTAAAAAAGAAGCCTCACAAATTGTAATGAAAGATTGGATAAATTATTTGCCATTCGTCTAGATGATCACAGCAGTCAATCCCATTGGTTTTAAGATGATGCCATGCCAGCGAGTGACATGCATGGCACACGACGCTAATGTTTCTCCAAACCCTACGGCGGGAACCAGGCAAATAAATCGTGCGTTTAATTTACAAATAAATTAGCATAGGATTGGGCATGTAAATTCAATATTGCCGCTTGTGTTTGTTCGGATTTAGGTTACTGCTGTTTCTACTTGCAAGTATTATCCACAGTAACAAGCACGCGTTGCAACAACAGATGAGGCAATCCACGATGTTTAGACAACGAAGCGAAATGAAATATGGTCTGCCTGCACCCGGCGGTTTAATGGGTATCAAGTTGTATATGACCGCTCATCCCGTTAATTTTCTCATTCAATCTTTACAGCCCTTCTAAGCTCAGATGGAGCAAACACGTGAGTGAAGCCAACACGATGACGTTTGCAATTTTGGGTGTGACAGATGCAAACAACTGCCACGGGCATTTGTGGGTGTCAAGAAGCGAATCGAATGCATAGATAGCTACTGCTTCTCACTCTTAAAAACAAACAGATCAATTCTTGCCATCTTCTGAATCTCCATGAGCGCGCGCCTAGGCTGGTAGCTCGTAGGTAGATACAAATAGGCTTTATAACAACTATGGTTGTTGGTTCCTTTTTTTTAATGCCTTTATGTTTGATTAAAAATAAGCAGGAGGCTCAGCCAGGTGTTTCCAGGAGCGCGCTCCTAGGTGCTCCATTTCCTCGTCCTCCTCGTCCTCCTCGTCCTCCTACTCGGTGGCATAGGCGGCGGCGGCCCATGTGATAATTATTCACTTGCGCCAAATGACATTGGTATGCAGTAGCGAGGTCAGATAGGGACCATGGCGGAGTGTTCTGTACCAAAATCATTTTCTTGCGCCGAATGAATGAAGAGAAGCTTAGGCAGTCGAATTTGCTCTTTCAGCTCGGGCTATGTCAAGAGCATGTTTGAAATCCGACTGTCGATAATCTTGGCTGTTGAACTTTCGAGCCAGATTGGCATCGTCAAAGTGTGGATTGTCGATCAACCAATCTGCCTCGATGACAGTCGCAGTTTGGAAATACTGCTTGCCAGTGAAAGTCAACTTGTTGTAGACTATCCATCCCGCTCCCAATTCGACGAGTGCGCTGTCAGGATCCAGAAGGCCTTTCGAATGACTGTATCATAGTCGCGGTGCTCAAATGGAAATTGCTTGAGGGCTTTGTCTTGCAGCATCCCCTTGACAATACTGGCGAGTTGGTTTCGTATCTGGATGACTTCGCGCAGAGCGTGGCGGCTCAAAAGGGTTTCTTGGCACCACTGGTCCAGGCTGACCTTGCCCTCCTTCTCCAATATTCCGTAGGCGTGAAAGGCATTCAGGAGTGTGATATGGTCGGACAGAGGGTTGAAGAAGCCTTGGTGAGCTATGTCTGCAACGTACCGTACATGGTGAGGTCGAATGAAAATAGAGTTCTGCGTGCTCAATAGAGCATCAATACTCACCATTTCATCACTGCACCCCAACTTGTGGGCTTCCAGTATGGTATGGTACCATACTGTGGCAACTGGTACTCCTGCGGTAGTTTTCCCTTTCTGGGTGATCACACCACCAAGGTTAACATAGTTGCTGAAAAAATTTTAGTATAAAATACTTGCAAGGCATCATTATAAACTTACAATGCATGGAGTTCCTGCAGGCCACGAAAGCATACCTCGGGATGAGGAGGGTCAATCCAATCAAACGTCACAGGGTTGTAACCAGCGCCCCTCGGAAGCAGCATCTCGGACGTGATCTCGCTTTCGAGGATCCCTGGGGTGGATGCAGGGAGAAAGCATTAATGGAAGTGGCGTTCCTCACACATCCGGTAGCAAATGCCCGGCTTGGTGCGTCTTGCTCGTCCTGAACGTTGCTGGGCAGAGGCCTTCGAGATAACCGCTGACTGGAGCAGTTCCGCACCAGTCCGTGGATTATAGCCAGCCTTTTTCACTATGCTCGAGTCTATTCAACAATTTCAGTTACGTTACTTCGACGTTGGTCGAATAGCTTAAATACCCAAGGTTATAGTTGACATGATAATACCCAATTAAGCTGAGAAGCATGGGTCCCCAATGGCCTCTCGCAGTAGTAGACTATCGGTCATATAAAGAAGTCGAGTGTTCTCGTCCGACTTCTTGTTAAATCAGACGCTGAATCTAATAGGTGTCACCATATGAGAGCCTCTAAACGGTCCAGCAAAGCACATACCCTGGAGCTGTGTTAGGCGTCAAGAAACTCTTGACGCCTGAGAGAAACTGGAAGCCTATGGCGTGCTCGCAGGGTATTGAAGCACTTCATTGAGTGCTCACCAGGCCTCAGAGGATTGGAGGCTCCATCTTCGAGTTGGATGGCCTGTCTGGCCGCTGTCTGGCTGCACTTGAGGAGTAACAGAGGTGGTGCCAATCGCCATCCGCTGCAATAGACCAGTTACCGCTGCGGCAAAAGATCCAGCAGTAATCGCAGTTACCGCGATTACCCTGGGGCACGCACCCGTACATAACGCTGGGTCAGGTCCCTGACCTACCTACTTGACATGAGGGACTTTATCATCAAGGGGGAGGACATGGTAGAAATTGGTGGTGCAGATGATGCCAAAGTCTGAGCTGGAATTGGAATTGTGAAGGTTTCAAAAGCCGACCCTTTGTTTGCACCTGCAGACACCTGTTGGCACATACAAACACCTGCCCATATGAAAAACAAATTGCAAAATGAGGTCACGCCGTGAGGCGAGAAGCGAGCAAGCAACCAACATGAAGGGGCATTCGCACATAAAACACTCGATTTTACGAGAGGAGAGCAAGTCTGAGAAAACTAAACGGAATAGCAAGCAGCTTCTCCGCAGTTGTACCGGGCGCATAACCGCTGCGAGCCTGCTTGCCTGCGGCGCCATTGTGAGTGTGGCAGCCAGAGCAGCTAGAGTAGTTAGATCATGTGAAAGCGACTACCTGAGTGAAGAGTGATAGGGGCCCTCGGACAGAGGTCTGGTAAGAAAAACTCTCATAAACTCGAGCATGAATATCCCATTCAGCAAACATTATAAAAGACTCGAACAAAAATTTGAAACATGGAATGCAATACAAGTTAAACCACTGTAAAAATCTCCTTCTCTTCAACCCAATAATCAAATTTTACTGCCGTGTCCACGTTCCTCAACACTCCAGATTCTTCCTGGCCGGGAATAATGTTCCATGTATCCCATATATCAGGAAGCTCATTGAAGCCCCATGACATCTTCTTCCCCGTTGTTACAATGGTGACAAATATATCTCTATGTTTCAACTTCTGACCTTCTTTTGCATAGGCTTTAAGTTCTGGTGAGATACTTGTCTTGAGGTTGCGAATGACAATTTTCTGGTCGCACACGACCTTTCTTGCCCCTTCTCCGATAGGATGAATATGCTTGATTCTGAACCCAGGCCCTAGGTTGAGAACGGTCACGAACAAATCACTTGTGTGATTGTTAACTATGGTAATGTTAAAAGTTTGACCTTCGGGGAAAACACTTTCTGTCATGTCACGGCCGACAGGGTTGTACTCTATGGTGAATGGCTTGGGTGAAGTGAAGTCACCATTCTTGAGACCATGTATCTGGTTAAAGCGGAACAGATGCAATAAACTTGTTGTTATTTTGGTCATGTATTGACTGTCGTCGCAGTCATCGAGCTTCAAAGATCGCACCGGTTCGTTATACCCGATCCAAGACTCTGGGCCAAAGATCTGTATTGCTTTATCGCAATCTCGCGCAATGACCAAAATTCGACCACCGCCATTCTGGATATTCTCGACTGTCGTTGCTTTTATCGTGTTTGAGATGTATTCTCGAAGCATTGTACAGAGTTCGTCACCGAAAGCATCGTCGAACCCAGGTCCAATTCCGATTTGAAGCTCCCCGGTTCCAATGCACCAACGAGATGGAATCAAGAGAATTTGTGGTTCTTGCGATTGCAGTGTCCTTCCAGATTTCGTGGTGGCCTTGCACCCGAAATCGCCTGCTTGTGAGACAGTAAAAATATCCTTCGATACACTTCGGTAAGGTATGAATTCTGCGCCGTCATAAACACCATGAAGCTGTCCGATTGGCAAAGTGTATTTGGAATCAGTTTTATCGAATATGGCCAGAATAGGAACGTTGGAGGCAAGCCCCGTATTCTGGAAGAACACGTACTCGGTTCGACCGAATGCGAATGGATTCTGGCCGGTAAGTTTGATCTTTATCTTATCCATCATCTCACAGTATCTTGAAGGTAAAACTCTTGGACTGTTTTCACTCAGATACTGCAAGATACCTGCAGTGAAGGCACCGTGCTGCTTCTCAAGGTATTCAATCTCAGCGGCTGATTCTTCACTTTGGCAGGCAGTCAACAACGTGAAGCGTTCTGGATTAATAGACCACAACCTTTCCTGCTGGGCATCTCTATTCTCAGAAACCTTAGGGATTCGTCGCCCGGCGTCTTCGTCGCTTTGAAGATTTGGCGTCTGTTCCCAATCAAGGGGTGTTCGAACGCTGTCACCCGTTCTGTAGGCTTTGGCAGAACAGCAGCTGTCTAGTATGACCAGGACGTGAACTCCGTTGCTTTCCAATTTCTTCAACCACTGATTCAACTGCCAGCCGCGTAAAGCAGGCTCCCCGCGACCAAAGTCCAGAGTAAGCAAGGACGGGTCTTTGTTTGGATAATGGGGCGATTCTGTCACTGAATCCAAGTTTTTACCATGCCCGGAGAAGTGAAAATAGAAGTAATCACCGCTCTTTGCTTGATTAATAACAGAATTCATCTCTCTTTCAATATTTTTGAATGTCGGCCACTGGGCTTCAGGTTCAGTCGGCCCGTCCGGGCATTGTGGTGAGCGACTTGATGTGAGGATAGCGGGATTTTCCACTTCAAACTCTTCCAGCAGAAGCCTTTTCAGAGCATCTACATCGTTAACACATCCATTGAGATGACCGATCGACAGGGGGACGTTTCGACTTTTGTCCACCCTGGTACTACTGAAGTAATAGTCGACACCAACCAACAAGACAAAACGACGAGAAGGACCTGTGGCATCCATGACTGTTATTTTATCTTGACAAAGGTCTTTCTAGTAGCTCGGGCTTTCTTTTGTTTTCTGATAATTTCTTCTTCTTCTTTTTTTGAAGAAAACGCAAGTAAGTAGAGATAAGGTCTGATGTCCAGAGTGGCGGGCACACGCGGGGTTTAAATCTGCCTTTTCAAAGTTGCCCATGTGTGGTTGGTCATATGACTGAAAATACACTATGTATGCATGTACTTTTCCCGTGTTGTCTCAAAGTGTGCTTTTGGCTCCTAATTTGGTATTGCATGCATAGACAGGGTAGTTAATTGGCCCAGAAACCCAGGATATTAAGTGATCCCACAGGCCATATGGCCCTAGAAATCATGAAGCCATTTTTATTGGTAACGCGGGGCCTCTGCCTAAAGTGCAAGTGTCGATTAAGAGTGCTGCCTAGTCAGATGTGAGCACCAAGGAATATCCCAATGAAAGAAATTCCTGAGCCAAAGATAGCATTGTGCAGGAAGCAAGAACCAAAGCAAGGACTGATCTAGTAGACGCATGAGCGTTGTATGGGGATACACCCATTAATTAACAGCTCTTCCCCTGAAAAAAGAAGCTAGGACAGAAAACTAAATTTGAGACTCTTTGATCATTTCTGCAATCGTCATTTTGGGGCGAAAGATGAATCGCTATATACCGTAATGGACATATGGGGCCCAATCCAGCTCCTCAGTTTTGTCTTTGTCATGACTTGGGTCAATATTCCTGGGAAGCTGAGATTGTGATAATCCTTGTCCGATGCCAACGGTAGGTTCACTATTTGCTTGCTTCGGGCTGATACCAAACCTTGCGGCTAGCCAACTGTCTCGGAGTTGCCTTGTTGCATCATGAAGCCCATGACACACTGATTCATCTGATAGACCTCTATCTTTTATTCCTGTATACGTTATGGTTGCAATCTTGACACACAATCTATCTTTGACTTCCCACAGCGTTCCAATGACGTGTCGGAACCCGGCCAACTGGAATCCACTGATCAAATGGATGCTCTCGTCGACAACTTGGTCATCCTTGGCTCGGCCAGTACCGCAGGCTGAAAGGTAGGCAAGAAATGGGCGATTTTGTCGAAGATTTAACTCGAATAGATTTCCTACAGTAAGTGAGCCTGCGCGGCCGTTTTTCAGCAGCAAGTAGCTGCTAGAAGGATCATTGGCATCTGTGTGTCCATGTCCAGCGAAATGAAATATTCTGCATTGGGATAGATCAGATATGACCTCCGTCTTTTCCCCACGTGGTTGGACTGGTTCCAATGCCATTTCCTGACATATTTTTTGAACGATTTCTGCCTCTTCTGACACGTTAGGAAGATTCAGACTTCCCTCTGCGTACTCCATGGCGATTATAACTGCTTTTTTCAAGGCGCAACAAGTATTTTGACGCCGCTGGATGTGGATTAGTGTCTTGACAGATGGGCTGTAGGACGACATTACTCTGTCGATAACGGTTGTCGCGAGGCTTGGATTATGGTGTCCTGCTGCGTGGATAGGAAACCTACACAGTGATCCGGTGGGAATCCACCACACGCGTGGCCAGTTGGTAAACAGTGGCTCCCTGAATTTTAGCTCGTCCAGAATGAGGCCCACGGCGACCTCCCAGAGCCATTCCATGGTCTCTATACTCGCTATCTCACTATTCTTTACCCTTTCCTCGATGTCGTATTTGCTTAGTAGTGGCAGAGGAAGTAGCTGTATCCCTTTCTTTTGAATAAGAAATGCATCGCAGCGAAGCTCGCTGACATTGATGACAACAACCGGCCCGTATCCTGCAGACTCTAAAATTTCCGACTCACTTGGAGCGAGTAGAAACCTCTCAAATCCAGGTATTTGTCGAATTTGGAGTATCAGGGCGTCAAGTCTCCTCCCAACTTCGTACCGTCGGTTGACAAGAACCTGCCTTGAAGCACTAGATACCCCGTGCATAGTTGACACGTCCAGATCATTTCGGAGACGGAAAAATTCATCTGTCAATTGGCGATAATCTTCGCCAAGGGTGGAAACATCGATGCGGAGCTCCTCGACAGAATTCGCTATCATGCCACGCCCCTGTTCAAGTAGCCCCAGCGCCGCAGAAGGTCCCTTGCCTGCACGTAATGCGACCGCGGCTGCGTCACAGGTGAATCCGGATATCTCGCTCAACAAGTATTGTTTATCTGAATTTCTGAGCGATCGTAAAGACAATCTCGGGAAAAGCTTGATGGTGGTATTTGAAACCTCAAATGCCTCGTCCCAATCTGCACGAATGATGTAACGCTGAAAAGCCTTCATGCCGGCATTAATACGCTCGAAGGCTGGAGATTTCTTTTGATCCATAGCCGTGCTGTGACATCTAATCGAATCTTCAAGATCACAAACGTTTTTACCTCTCATGTATCGGTGATGGAAAGCCATTCCAAGGTTATTTAAATGGTTACTGCGGTCCGGATGATCTTTTGGGGCTGATTCAATAAGTTCCTTTCCTAGCGCGATTGATCTTTCCAAGTCTTCCAAATTCTTGGTCCTGGTATACCTGTCGTTCAACCACTGTGCCGTGTTGGCGATCGACAAATATAGATTTGCATCATTTTGGGGAGTTATTTGGAGGACATCTTCGCTAATGCGGATGGCTTCGTCTAGGTCATTGAGCGACCCAGTCCTTGAATACCGGTGGTGAAATTGGACGCCTAAATTCTCAAGAAATGATATTCGACGCGTGATATTTCTGAAGGTTATGTCGGTCGCCTCTTTGATGAGTCGAATGGCTTCTGAAACATCCTCCAAATCCCCGCTCCGTACGTATCGAATTCCAAGGTGGGAAGCATGGTTGTTCATGGAAAGTGCCCTATCTGTATGGCCCTCTGGAGTCATATCAAGAACTAGCTGTGATATGTGAATGACGTCGTCTAAGTCAGCCATTGCTGTAGTCAGATAATACCTTGTTTCGAGGTGGGTTGCAAGGTTCCCCAGAATATTAGGCCGATGTATATGACCAAGCGAAGTCATGCCCGCGGCCTCCTGCCCGAGTTGAATCGCCTCCTCCAAGTCATCCCTGTTCCCTGTTTGGATATACCTAGAATGAAGTCGATTTGCCAGGTTACTGGAGAACATAGTACGAGTTGGACAGTCGTGTGGGACTATCTCAACGGCTTCCCGGGCAAAGCGAATCGCCTCTTCGAGATGAGATATGTCCCCACTCTTCGAATGCTTATGCCCAAATTCGATCCCAAGCGTATCCAAGTATAAAGCCCGAGATTCTCTCCGCTCAGAGATCTCAGCTTCTTCACCGTTCTCGCTTTCAGAGTATGAGACTTTTTTATCAATGGCCGACTTGGTGAGGCGGAGTGCTGTCTCCAAGTCACTGGCTATCCCAGTTCTTGCATATTTAATATTAAACCGCAACCCAAGGTTATGTAAGTGATCCTGTCTATCAGGGTCGTCGTCTTCAATCGTATCGATAGCTTTCCATCCAAAATCAATGGCTTCTTCAAGATCAGGCAGGTTCCCTGTCTTGAGATATCGATCAGTGAGATGGATTCCAAGATTATCCAGGCATAGCGCTAGGCTTGGGTCTTTCTCTGGAAGCATCTCAATAGCTTCCCGTGAGACACGAATGGCCTCTTCGAGATCAGCCATTTCTCCCGTCATCAAATGCCTTTCTCCAAGTAAGGATCCCAGGTCAGACAGCAGCTCCGCCCGCTCTATATCGCGCTCCTCAAACTCATTGAGAACCTCGTACTGGGATTGGATAGCATCGTCAAGAAATTCCGCCCGTGGTGTTTCAGATTGCTCTATGTCAGGCGAGTCTGGATTTGACCCCGCGGACGAAGGAGACATAGTGGCCTTTTCCATGCTAAACGGTAAAACGTACTACACTATGTTTTCGTATTTTAAACTCTACTCGGCCATTCAGGATAGATAGCTAAGTGATTCCCGACCCGAGTGTAGTTTTATAGGATGAAAAGTATCAAAAGAAAAATCATGTAAAAGCTTTTTTTTTTTCAGAAGTATCGCACCAGTACTATGTGATTTTGAGGAATCCCCTTGGACCTACTATATGCAAAATGGATTCTGAACTCATGATAATGATTTGGGTAACTCTGGAACGAGGTCGCGTATTTGCCATTACCCCGCACCACTTTCATTGCTTCTGCCAACCACGGGGCGATAACGCATGGCAGGATAAGGACCAATGGGGGCACCCGGCGCAGAGCTGACACATGGGACTTGTGGTCTTAAATCTGCACGGGGTTCCGGCAAGCAACAGGCCCACGGGTACCCGTACCATCATGCAACCCCTCTCTTTTCAGTCATTTCCATCAGAGTTTCCATCGTCTACTACCTTTGGGCTTCAAGGTTAACTGTTGGGACAAGGGCGATCGTATCACAGGATTTGAAGGTCTGTAGGTTTGGCATGCTCCTTGGTGTTGCTACCCTACCTTGTTGAGCTGTTGTTTTCTTCAGAGGAAGAAAATTCCATGTATCTTGATGAAGTAAGATAGAGCAATAGCTTGAGTCTGCACTTATCATGTATACTCATGAGAAGTTTGGGATATTGTTTACTATTTTGTTTTGTGGTTTTATCGGACTTGCAGCACGGCATTCTACTTCCTAATATCCCAGTCCTTTAGGATACAAAGTCACTAGCCTCTCAATATACAATATTTTATTTGTACAATGACAATCTTATTTACTAGCAAATCGAGCTCATGAAACTAGTCTTTATCATAACACAACATTAAAATTAAGCGCTGTTCTCAGCGGGGGTAGGAGTCTTCTCCGAATGCTCGTGGTGGGCGATCTTGGATTCGATGTCTCCGGCCTCGGCACGGGCAGCCGCCTCAGTAGCCTTCTTGGTCTTCCAAGCGGGGGTTCCGAGGGGAATGCCGGCGATGGTAATTCCGTCTGGGTCCTCGAACATGGACTCGACTTCCTCAAGGGACTTGCCGGCGGTTTCGGGGAAGAGGAAGAAGGCGTGGATGAGGGCAGCAAGGTTGAACTATAATTGCGTTAGAACTAGCTTCCCACTGTGAAAATGGACGGAGAAATACTCACCACACCGAAGATGATGTAGGTCTTCCAGCGAATGTTCTCAAAGGCGTAGGGAGTGAAGAGACCTTGAAAGGTATTAGTACTTGCCGGCATTGTCAAGTTTTCACAAAATACATACCAAGAGCAGTGTTGAAAGCCCAGTTGGCCGAAGTGGCGACAGCGACACCCTTTCCACGAAGGCGGAGAGGGAACAACTCCGGAGGGTAGGTCCACGAGACAGGTCCCCAGGTGGGAGCGTAGGAGGCGACGAAGAGGTAGGTGCAGGCGATCAATCCCTTGGCAGGGGCGCCGGAAACGCTCATGGAGGCCTCGGGGACGCCGTCGATACCGCCGGGGACGACTGTTCCCTTGGTGGCCAAGATACCGGCGTTGGCGAACATGAGGGTCATCATCAGAGTCGAGCCGATGAGCAGCGTGGTTCGGCGACCCCATCGGTCAACCCAGATCAAGGCCGGGACGGTCATGATGACGTTGATGATGTACTGGATGGACGACGCCAGGAGGTTGGCGTTTCCGGAGTAGCCAGCCATCTGGAAAATGTAGGTAATGTAGTACACTAGAAACATGTTAGCACGGTGCCTCATGGGAATACGAAAAAAGCATGCGGCGGCGCGCCCCAGCTTCAATACGAAAAAGAAAGTGGGGGTTTATCGCCAAACACCGAAAACCCCCAGATTTCTTAAAAGGGAATCCACTTACTCATGACATTCATTCCGCACAGCTGCGCCCACACCTGGACCATGGCACCCGAAATGGTGCGGTGGAGCATCTTGGGCTTGAGGAGGTCGAAGTAGGTGACGTCGGCGTTCTGGCGCTCAAACTCGCACATGTCCTTGATGTCCTGGAACTCGGCGGCGACGTAGGGGTGGTTGGGGTCTCCCTTGCCGTGGACCAGAGTCAGCACGGCGTGGGCCTCCTCCCAGCGGTCCTTCCTGGCGAGCCATCGGGGGGACTCGGGGAGGGGCATCATCCCCAAGAACAGGAAGACGGCGGGGACCATCTGGATACCCCAGGGGACACGGAAGGAGGCGGTCTTGTAGCCGGTGGAGTTCTGCTCGCCGATGAAGGAGCATCCGTAGGAGATGTAGTACCTTTTGGAAAGAGTCAATGGATGGTTTCCCTAATAATATTTAATCAATTGACAACTTACATGATGAGGATACCCCATGTGATGGCCCATTGTTGCATACCAATGAGTCTTCCACGCTTGGAAGCGGGCGCGATCTCGGCAATGTAGACGGGGACCTGGGCAGACTCGACACCGACGGAGATACCGTTGATGATACGGCCGACAATGAGCATTCCAATGTTTTGAGACGCGCAGCAAAGAATAGAACCGATAATCCTTGAGACAGACGTTAGCTGCTTGTTCTGGTTCTGAGTTCTGGTTCGGGTAGAGAGTGGGTCGCAGTCCGCGGGTGAACCCGAGCCAAGACGGGAACACTGAACTCTAACGACGCCCACTCCAGAAAGGGGAAGTCTAAAGTCAAGTGAAAGGGGAGAGGCGGCAAGCCAACTCACCAGACAATGCATCCAAGCATGATGGAGTACTTTCGTCCGAGGCGATCAGACAGAATTCCGGAAATCAGAGCACCGAGCCATGAACCGGCGGCCATGGAGGCGGTGATGCCTCCCTGGACCAGCGAGTGAGGACCACTGCAGTCCTTGTCATTGTTGAAGGGGGGGCCGGAGGGGCCTTGGTTGAAGTAGCACTTGTACGAGTTCTCGCTGAGCTGGGCCGAGACGGACGAGATGTCGAACCCGAAGAGGGCGCCACCAACGACCGACACGGCAGCTATCACGTAGATGTTACCGATAGGCATATTGAATGTGAGGGGGGGCTTGAATAGGCTTGGAGGGGGGCAGCTTCCTAAGAACTCGACGATCCCGCCAAGGGACGTTGTTTTATATAGCTATTTTCACGGCAAATGCGTCCAGCTGCCACGAGGATAAAAAAAAGTCCTTCCTTGCTTGCACTTTGCTCGTTACTCCCGGTATTACTTTCCAAACAGGCAATCCGGCTACCGGTCATCCTCCGCAGTGGTCCATCTCCACTTAATCACCCCATGGGCGTCTTCAGCTTCTCCAACCTGGAGTCAGCGGAGACGCAAAAAAAATTGTTTAAAAGATAAAAACTGGTTCCGTAGGGGTCTTCTGAACACCCCGTGACCGATGGAGAGAGGGGGGTTCATGATGGAAAAAAACGACAGGCGTCCACCCCTAGTCCCTGGTCAACCTGTCCCAGCGGATCGCCATGCAAAATGCCCGTGACGTTTGCCGCCGAGCAAAAGGCCGGCATGGAGAAAAACGGGGCCGGCCCAGGGCCGCCCGGCACCAAGATGCCGAACAACGGTCTGATGACGACATGGGGAGATGGGCGCGCCGTGCCTGAGCAAACGGTGCAATCACACGAGGGGGATTCCGGACCAAAAAAAATAACTTCATCAATTGAATTCATGCCCCCTCGCAGAAAGGGGAGAGCGAGGGAGAGAGAGGCCGATGCAGTCGAAGAAGCCCCAATTTGCTACAATACCCGAACAATTGGAACTCACCAACAGATTTTGACAAATAAGTACCTTCAAAACTCCATAAATAATTTCACGGTTGCCCGAAATGGATCGACATCCCACCTAACCGACGTTTTTTACGAAGGATGAGATTCGCTGTCGAGCTTCCATGTTTTTCTTTTTTTTTGCTTTGGTTTCTTTATTCACCTATCCCTCGGCACGCTCCTGATACGCGCGCAAGACGTCACCACTTAATTCTCCGTGTGCAGGTCTCCACAGACGGTCCGATGCCAATTAAGAAAGATGGGCGTGAAAAGTGGAGTTGCTGGACAGACCTGGTGCTGGTGCTCCGAGTAGGTAGGAGGATTAAACAACAACACGCACACCCACCCACCCATGCTGTATGTACTTGTCCCGCTTACATGATGGGCGGGCGGGCGTAGGGCGGGCGTAGAGCGGGCTTGCGATGAGTGAGGCTTGGAAACTGACCTCATTTTCTTCCCGAGACAGAGATGCCGATTCGGTCTAGGATGAGCTTAAACAAGGTTTTCCAGAAGTGCTAGGAACTTTTTTTTAGTTGAGAGACAAATAGAAAAAAAAGAGTAGCTGACAGGTGAAACAAATGGTCCATACACTCCCCCCCCCATCGTCGTCAGCTTGGACCGTTCGTTCAACCGGCTCCGAAGCATTAATCAGGTTCAAGGGTCAGGATTCGTCCCGAGTTTCTGACGCATCATCTTTTTTTTTTTTTGAGCCTCGGGACCATCAAACCTGCACCCGGTGGAGAAAAACAAGGCCTCCAGTTTTTTGTCCTTACTCCCCAAATCGGACGTTAACCCATTATTTTCCCATACAATCTTGTGCCGTGAATGGATTCCCCCAGGAGGGGTAAGCAGCAGGTTTAAGCTTGCTCGGAAAGTTGACCCAAAATCTTTCGCAACCACCCCTTATCTGGAAGTCTGCGATGACCAGTTCTCTGGATACCTTTTTTCTGGGGATTTTCAAAATAGAAAAGGTTCTGTATAAAACATTCGCTTATTTGGCTCGATGCAGCGAACGATGTGTGACACGATAACATGTCTTTCTACACGGCCCGTCGTAAATTGGGACAAAACTCCAACGCATGGCCACATGATGATGGACCACCGCCCTGACTTACACGCAACCTCACAGCCAGGCTTCCCCCTGCCCTTGATTGCAGCAGTAGTAATAATCAATTACTTCCGGTGCCTCGTGACGGGACAGAATTTTCTTTCACGGGCCCAGGAAGAACCAGAACAGGCAGGTTCTGGCGCCCCCTCTCCGCAATATCCAGTTCTCCGGCACGCACGAGGTGGCTTTGGTTTGGGATTCAAATATCCATCGCATCTCCGTGATCCCCATAATCTCTCCACAACTCCATGCCACAACAACAAGAAAGAAGAGCGCGCCCACGATCCCGAAACCGCGGGCCCTCGTGGATATTTTCCATTCGGCCCGGGCTCCACCCGCCGGGGCCCTTCACCACCGTCCTTCCCTTGTCGGCATCAACTGGGTCGATCGAGGGCGTCCGGGAATATGCGGCCAGAGGCACAGGCACCCACCAGCACATTCAACCTTGCAGGCACGGCAGGTGTTTACGAAGCGGCTTACGACGGGCGCATGTGGGATCGGGAGGGCAGTTTGTTTATCCGCGAACAAAAAGGCGTGCGTGTGACGGACGGGCATGCACCAAACGAATGACACACAACGGCCGAGACACGCAGGATACGAGCGGCCACCGAAAAAGAAGAAAAAAAAAGACGAGACAGGCACATGACTTTTCCCACGCAACAACAACGAAAATGTCTGGAGACGGTCTCGCGTTCCATGAAGCTGGTTCCATGATCATGGCACCGCTTCCCAGCTTCTCGGGTCGTTTGACAGTTGCGTTGTCGCGCTCGCCACCTGAGCAAACATGTGCGGCCCTCATCCATGTCATCGGAACTCGCGACCCGCCTTGGCAATCTTGATCATCCCAGCTTGGCGATGTGGCGGCTCAACTGGCCCAACGTCAAGCCATCAGCTCACTTTCCAGTGCAGTACACACCGCATCCACCGGCTCGGAATATCTACTTCCCCCCAATCCACCCAGCCAACCCAATCTGCTCACCCACTCATGATCTGCCACCGCTTGTTTCTCCAGCCTCTTGTCTCAGTCTGTCATGCGGGGGGATCTGGGGATGTTGTCGATCCTGCACTCTAACCACTCTAACCCGCAGCTTCCGAGACATGATGCCACCGGCACAAAAACTTCACAAAGCAACGTTACAGCAGTTACAGTCAGATCAGCGCCATAGGTGAGAATTGAAGCGAGTCCGTCTAGGGGCGCCCATCTGCGAAAATACCCGTCTACTACAATAATGCTCATCAAATCATGATTACCTCCCGATCTTCCGGACCACGACGCCTGCTTTCCATCCCAGCGTACACGGCCTACGCATAACGGACCTCGTCAAACAGGCCTGCCCGCACCTGCACCAGACTAGCCAGCTCAAACATGAATGACTGCAAGACGATGACGTTTGTGACGACGTGTGACACGGAGACCGTATTGGCATCCTGCTCATCCGTCTCTTGCTTTGTCTCCTCGTTTGTCTCTTCCTTCAGTTCCTCCATTGTTTCTTCCTGCTGCTCCGCGTCTCCCGTGTCATTCTGGTCGCCTTCTGCAGGACTCTCTTCAAGATCCTCTTTGGGGGCATCTACAGCCTCTCCGGCATCAATAGCCTCTGTAGTCTCTACCGCCTCTGTAGTCTCTACCACTTCAGCAGCCTCTGGCGCTTCGGTGGTCTCTGCAGTTTCGGTGGTCTCTTCAGTTTCAGGGTTCACTGCAACTTCAGGGTTCACTGCAACAGCAGTGTTCTCTGTAGCTTCAGTGTTCTCCTCAGCTTCATTGGTCTCTTCAGCTTCAGTGGTCTCTGCTGCCTCTGTAGTATCTGCAGCATTGGTAGCGTCCGGGGCGTTTGTGGCCTCTGTAGCTTCCACAGCCTCCGTGGTCTCCGTAGCTTTTGTAGCCTCTGTAGCCTCGGCGGCCTCGGCAGCCTTTGTAGTCTCTGTAGGCTCTACCGTCTTCGCAGCCTCAACAGTTTCATCCTCCTCCACTATCGATTCGGTCGGCTCAGTCATGGGCCTCTTGTCAAAGTCGAGTGGAATGGGGTCGACAGCTGCAGCAGGCAAGCCAACTCGTTTGGACAGAATCGTTTGGTCAATGGCCGCGAACGCAGCCATCTGGCTGGCCACGGCCTCATCTCGAACACGGGGGGCATCATCAACTCGACTGCGAGATTGGCTTCGCCCAGGCGTGCTGGCACCTCGGTCTCTGTAAATCTCCTTTGGCGGAGCCAGGCCTGGTTTGGAGCTTGGAGTGGCGTTTCCGCTCCCGGAGCCCCGGTTCTGTTCCTTGCGTCCTCGGGGGCTGCCGGTACGGCTGGGTGTTCCCAGCTCGGAAAGTAAGCGGTGGGCCAGGCCCTCAAGGGCAGAAGGCCGGGCAGGGGAGCCGCTGCGGGGAGTATCCTCAAAGCTGCGACGATCCGGCGTCTCCTGCTGCGCAGGTGTTGCCTTTTGTGTGTGTGCCGCGCTGTTTAACATGGCGTCGGCCGTTTGAAAAGCCTCGCGGCGCTGCTGCACCAATTCGTCAAACCTGGGGATTGTCTTTTTGTAAGACACCACCTGGGCTTGCAAATGCTTAAGGACATTCAGAACACGAGGCACTGATGTCTGTGTCCATTGTGGTCGCTCTCGGCATCGCTGCAACGAGTTGAGCTGCAACTCTTCGGCAGTGAGTGGCATCTGCAGGTCCTCGTCGTCGTCATCGTCATCCGTCTCTGTACCCTCAGCTTCCTGCTTTTTGGGCTTTTTATTTTCCTCCTCGTCATATGTGTATGAACCAGGGGCTCGAGACAGCCATCCCTCAATCTTCATGTGGCCACAAACAGCCAGGTCCACCAAGGTCTCCGTCACCGACAGGTTTGTTTCCACAGGGTTGATGAAGAATGTCTCGAGCAGGTCCAGCAGTGCATTCAGCAGGGGGTCGTCGGCACGGAGAGTGTGGTCCGCAACCTCTCTGGGAGCACCAGGTAGACTATCGGCAACAGGTGGTCCCCTTGGGTTGGTGACGGATAGTCTTGGGGCAACCAGCTTGACGGAGCAAGGGTGGCTCTCTAATCGGGATAGCGTGTCTTGGAGCACGCTCTGATAGACCTCGTCAAAGTTGTCATACCCACCGATATTTCCAGCCAATGACATGATGTACTCCACTTCCTGCTCATGGGCACCAACAGTTCGGCGGGTATCGCTCAGAGGGACGATGTCGGTCCTGAGGAGCGTAATGATAGCATAACGATGGTGTCGCTTGAGGATAGCCGATACCAACTGAAGCGTGACATGGATCGTCTGTTGATTCCGTGACCTTAAACAAGCCAGGATAAGATCGACCAAGTTGAACAGCAAGGGCGAGGCGGTGATCTCAGTCTTTTCAGCTAGCATAGTGGCGAGATCCATCGACTTGCGCTTTCGTGCTATGCTCACCAATGAGCGGGGACCACCATCTGCCGAGGGAAACTGGTCGGGCAGTGCCAAGAGATAGTGGAGAATGAGGTTAATCATATCGGGGTGGTCTAAAGATTCCAGGATACGTCGAAGATATGTCAAAACAGCCACTGAAGACCCTCCGTCAATGTCGGAGGATTCAAGCAGCGACGGGTATCTGAGTTGTTAGTTGAGTTCGTTCTGCGGGGTAGTAACCAGAGAAATACTCACAAAAGTTGCTGTAAGAAAATGACTTGGAAATGCTCCAGTAGCGTCGACTTGACCTCCACTGACTTACAGTGGTTCAAGACATCTTGCCAAAATAACAGGTGTGATAAAAATGTTTCCAGGTGAGATTGGAACTCGGGCGAGCACGAGCTGATGATTTCGTAGTTGGATGTGGGGTGTTGGTAATCGGAAAAGGCGAGGATGGGCGGCAGATCGTGGGGAAGGTGGTCTATCACTAGCTTTCGGCTCAGCTGGCTGTACAAAGCGCCCAACCCAGTGGCCATCAGCGTCGACAAGTCGCTCTCGACGATCCACTGCTCCAGAGGCCCGGAGCTCGAGGCAGCTTCGATGATGTACAGGAGTCCCGTTCGCGCAAAGTCGCCCACTTTACCCTCATGGTGGATGTAGTCCATCAGGATGTAGAATAGGGGGAAGTCGGCCCGCTGTGTTCGCCCAACGAACGTGTCACGGTCCCTCTCGTCCGGCTCGTCCCTGCTCGACCCAGGGCGCTGTGATTTAAACCATGCGGGCAGGATCGTCGGCTCGAGTCGGATTTTGGTGGTAATGTTGAAGGCGAGCTCGACAACGCGGGATTCGGTGTCGAGGCCCAGGCGCACGCTGTTGTGGCCGGTAATGCGCACCAGGAGGTTCGTCAGGCTGGCGGAAAAAGTGGGATTCTCGACAAAGGCCTCCTCCTCGCTCTCGATGAGGGTGGCGAAGAAGAGGACGGCCTCCTTGATAATCCACTCATTGTATGATGTCGTGGCAATCTTGCCGATGGGGACGTAAATCTGTTTAATCGAGGCGTATTGGATGCACGGGTGCGGCAGGGGTCGGCGGCTCTCGTCGCTGAGGATGTTTGTGAGCTCTTGCAAGCGGATCTCGAGGTTCTCGGCGGCGTCATTGTCTTTGGTCAGGTTGCCAGAGGCTCTCCATGACGACTATTCATCCCATGTCAGTCCAGTGTCGCACGGGCGCGGCGCACGGGGAGCTCATCGGGGGCCCTTACGAGCAAGTGGCCGTATTCCTTCTCGAATCGATGAAGTCGCTTGGCAGGGTCCTTTGCCTGCTCTTTACGGGAGGTCCCGGAGGAGAGGGGACTCAACAGTCGCGACCACTATAATGAGTCGATGTTAGCTTCGAGGGAGCTCACGACACGGTCGGCGAGGGGACTGACAAAGTCCATGGCTGTGATGGAGGCATCTCCAGCTGTAGAACAACTCGGGAAAGGATGTGGCCTTCAAGTACCAGCTCTATGCCATTCCTCAGTGGGGAGGAGACGTGTTGCTGCAGTTGGGGATGCGGATGCGTTGTTGTGGATATATGCCGTCGTCTCCTGGGCTAGGCCTAGCATTGATCATGGCCTGAAGCATGTTCCTTGTTGAGCTGCTGTGGCTTGCCCCGACAGTGCCCGGCTCCACCACTCTCAAACCAATGCAGGGACAAGTGTGGCTGGAGCATGCGTGGCGCAAGCTGTAGGGTAAGATGAAATAGCACATGATAAATTCGAGGGCATCACGGAACAGAGGAATAATTTGAACAAGTCCAGGTTTCTTTCCATTAAATAACAATTGGTCGGTTTTAGAGCCATCTTGGTGCGACATAAACTGCTTAGCTAACAGGTAAACAAGTATCGCACAAAGCGAAGCCCCTGTACGTAACACGGCCGAAATGCAGACCTGCATATCCGCTTCTAGCAGGCCTTAGCTTGACTTACCCAATGACCGCACTAACGAGATGGTAGATAAATAAATAAAGATAAGTCACAGGAAATTAGGTAATGCCAAGATTATTTATTTTAGGCTATTCACTGCTAGGTCTTGACGTGTTATCTAGTGTGCCATGTCTTGATGCCCGTGTGCTGTGTAAGTAAGAGGTGCAGGATGAACGGCCCTCCAATGCTACATCTTGCCCTTTTGCAATGGTCCCCGAAAGTACGTTCGGGTTCGACCATGTGCCCGCGACAAAGAAATTTGTCACTACATCGGGTTGCTTTGTAAAGCTATAATGCAAACATTTTGCGTCTGTTTGCGGCCGATTTGACTCCCATTCGTGTTGTTCGAGCCGTTTTCTCCCGCCCCTCTTGTTTAGAGTGGAACCAATATAGGTTTTGGACTCGATCACTTGTCCCATTTCCATACCGTGCCTGAGTCCCTTGGCTTCAACACCCCGGCCAAGCGGCGACGGTTGATTAACCACGTACTCGTGGCCAACGCGCACTGGGATGTCCATGTACACCAAACGATGAAGGAAATGTTGCGGGGGTTGGGGCATGTCCAGTAGATCTATGGCCTTGAGGCCTGAGTTTCCCAAGATCATCTGCGCTAGTCTTGGCATATGGCTGATTGTCTCCTCTTTTAATTGCTCGGGGTTGACGAGGGCGAGAATCATCCGGAAACCTCGAGTCATTTCCCTCTCAGTTCGAGGGCGCTTCATCCAGACGGTGAGATGATCGTTCCCTCCCTTGCGTGCCCATTCACAGATTCTTTCGATGAGGCATCCGACCAATCGTTGAAAGCGGAGCACACATGTGTTATTGGCTTGCACCAAATTTTCAGTGTCGTGGCGCTAGATCCATAATTCGGCAGTTTCGTTGGCGGCCAGCCGCCTGGATGGGCGGGCTCTTTGAGCTGACTGGGCACTTTTCCTCTTTCCAGTAACAGAGCTTGCGGTTGGTGTATTGGCCTCATAGTTGACTTCTTCTTCTTCTTATTATTATTATTATTATTCATGATCTTCGACTTCGTCATCACTCTCAACGGCTGAGAAGTGGTCATCGTCGCCATCGCTATCTCCGCTGTCTTCGGGTTCGTTTTCAATGTCTGAAGAAACAGTAAATTCTTCTTCAGAATAATCTTCTTCCTCTTCGTTGTCTGAAAGGAGTTCCATTGGGCTGTCGCCCTCTGCATCTCTTGGGCGATGATGCTTCGGCAGGGTACCCAGGGGCGACATGTCGAGTGTTTCTCGGGGCAGGATGAATATGAATATGTCCTCGTGGACTTGAAGTTTGATGAACAAGCAGCGCTGATTAATGGTATCAGTCATATATCTCTCATTTAATAAAGGTAACGTACTGTTCTTCTCGCTCGAGGTTGTCATCACCAAGACCGATCCCTTGTGTATTCCATTATCGTCCTTTAGGGGGTCGGCGGAAAATCCCCCGTGCTCTTCATCACTACCGAGAAGATTGTAATTGGCATTGGCCGATAAGGTGGGCGTGGAGCTGGCAGATGTGCGCTGCCAGAGGCAAGGCACTTGGGAGTCAGTCTGGTCAGACGGGTAAGAAGGCGGCTAAGAAGTATAACCAAGATATCGGTGTATCGCACCATACCTCTTTACCCAGTTGGCGTTGTGTATAGCGCTACTTTTGTGATGGGCGAAGAGAAATTGAATGTGCTGTTCAAGGTTGTTGCTGAGGTCGATGCAATGAGAAAGCTGAAAGGTGACCGTTGTGTTTTTGGGCGGGGCGAAGCAAACTGCAGTGTAAATGGAAGGTGGAAGGAGCGACTCCACTGCTTTGGAGAAGCAGCCCAAGACCAACATTTACATTTTCGGAATTCTCTAGAGCACATTTTGACAATAATAAGTCTGCAGAAATATTTATGTAGCATGTCATGGTCTCTATTCATCAAATAGACATTATTGGTCATGGCGTTTTCACTGCAAAAAAAGAAAATGAAATGAGGTTTTATGGGCAGAAAATAGAGACAGCATCAAGTGTAAAGCGAGAGAGTTTATTCTTGGCCTAGAACACATTGGAATTCGGTGGAATACTTAATATGCACCGGCACTATACTAGTATTCTCAGAAGGGTAATGACACGAGAACATTGGTGAAATAATAGTAGTATTTGTATGGAGATCGTTTCCGTCAAGCCACTACTCGGTTGGCAGATCATGTCTGCGATGACGAATCAGTAGGTAGGCAGACAAATGCAGTTCACGAATAAACAACGGAATGCTAATATTGCATAACTGCGACCTGGAGCGGCTTGCATTATTAATTCTAGTCCAGCTATCGAAAGCTGCTCCATTGTAGTGCAGTCTAATATGATAAGGAAACGAACCCCCACCCTGATCGCGAAAGGACATTACTGGGAACAACACAAAAAGGGACCCAAATAATGTCTTGCGCTTGCGCGCTTTTCATTTGAAAGCAACAATATCGACCAATCCCGTCATTACCAGATGAAAGCGTATCAGTCGTTTGTGCTAGCCTTGCGGCTGCATGCGACAAAGGAGATCGGATTTAGCGTCTGTTCGTAGAAGTAGAAGCTGTCGTTTCCGACCGGGTTGGTGCCCGAGTTACTCGTTTGGATGGACGTGGGTGCGCTTCCTCACTGTCGGACTCGGGAATTTGTTGGCGCTTCTTGCCTTTGTTCCCTACGCATGTTAGTTGACTAAAATATCGGACTGGAACATCGGCCTGAGCCTACCGGTCTTGCGGTGGCTACATTTCGCCGCCTGTGAATTGTATGCACAGTTGCTGCAGGCTCCATGCTGCTCACCCTCAAGGACATGGCACACCTGAAACAAGGGCACCGAGCGCGAATCCGAACTGCACATCGAGCAACTCCCCTCGGGATGAGGGTCACCGCACATCTGAATGGCATATGCCGTGAGATTTTGTTGTCTTGTGCAGTCGACGGGCTTGTCCTTGCGGAGCGGCGACATCGTAAGCAGGTGCTTGATCTATAATAAGTTAGTATATTGCGTATAGTCTCCATCAACATGCATGAATTCATACAGGATATTTGGCAAGGATGGTCCGAAACACTTGATACTTTGACTGCTTCATATGTGCAAGCACATACAGCGTGAACTTTTTGGCGTGCCGAATTGGAGCCTCCTCACGACTGACTCGGTCATAGGAGGGGAGTCTGTACTCCTTTCTGCCATTCCCCGAAGGCAGCATGACTGTCTCGCCGGCCAAAACTTCTTCGTATAGGGTAGTCGGGCCATCTTCATCAGAAGCATCGTCAAAGTCAACTACCTGATCGGCAGCGCGGCCAGTTTGCGACTTGTACATCTCCGTATAGTTCGTGGTGTCACGAACTGATAACTAAATTGCTAGGTTAGCATTGTTGTGTTGATGTCATTAGGCTATCATACCTGGTCGGGCCGGCTTTGCTTGTCCTTGCGGACTTGTGGCAGTTGAGATCGAACCTAGAAGTGTTAGCCATAACCTTGGGTATCCTTGTATTATGTTACATACTCTCTTCTCTCTAGAGTCCTCCTTTCTGACGTCCTTCCGTAAAAAAGAGCGATCTTGGTCGGAAACGAGGCCTTGTGCAGAGATTAGGCTCTGCGCAGGAAGCTGGTTCTGTGTGGAAAACTGTTCTAGTCAGACGCTTTCATGAGCGTAGGTGCGTACATACCTCAGAAAAGGTGTTGGGTCGACATGACCCGGCAGAGGTCTCTTCTGCTTGTTCAAATGGACCTGCGAGACGCCGTCCCCTTCTGACAGGGGGGCAAGGGGAACCGGAGCTGGAACCAGAGCTGGACGAACTTTCATCGAGGATCTCGATGACTAGCGGTTCTCGGTTCTCTGGTTTATCGCCTTGCGGCGTTGGTTTTCTTCCGTTGAGTTCAGCATCTAGTCTCCTTAGACTTCTCTCGTCTACTCCAGTTAGTAGCTTGAAGATTCACATCGTAGTCAAATCTTACCACTGCTTAGCTCACCATAATGAGCCAGTGAGTCGATACCGGAGATATCGCGCGTGTTTGATTGACGAGGCATCGTAGTTTCGTGCTTGGCGATCAGAGGTGATGTTGTGTAGTTGTTTTCTCAGGTTGGGAGTTGTGTGGGTTTGTCAGAGGAATGCCCTGCAGCAGGCAAGGCGTCTGGAAAGCAATCCCAGTGGTGTCAAATGCCGGTGCCAGGTGTCACTGCCAGGTGCCAGATTTATGGCCATTGGAGAGATTGAAAGGAGCGATTTCTGCACACTGTTGCTGAAATATCAAACGACTGGCGGACCGCCCAGCCGGGTTCAAGTGCCAACCCATTAGCACCAAGCCGAAAACGTTGCTGAAGCCGACTACTCAGTTTACGATTTATTACCGCTGCGTAGTGAGTGTATACAACTCTGTTTTTGAGTTGACAAGGGTGTTAGAGAGAGGCCGGCGCGAAGAAACCCCTTTTTGCCAATGGATACTTGGAAATATGATCATGGAGAGTAAAGATCAAGGCCAAATCACCCATGTTGAACATTCCACGTCCATGGAATGGTTTGTCCTTTTCCAGTCGAGTGATGTCCGAACTGAAATAGAGAAACCCAATGTGTGGTTGCGATAGGCTGAAGAACGGACTTGCGTTTAGTAGGCTAGAACCTGATGTTTGGATGTATATTTCGTTCCATCCTGTGCTTGACATGAACGAGAAGCGAAACGATATCTACGAAAAGAGAATGGGGCCTCTGCGCCTTGTCCTGATATGAATGTGAAAATAAGCAGACGAGTTGTTAACTCTATTGTGAACTAACTGTGCTGGCTGGGGCCACGATTTGAATATCTCTATGGTTTGAAGAACTGGATCTCTAGGCTTCTAAATGATAAAACTAAGCAGACGAGTACAAGTAAAGTAATAAGAGAGAGGGACCATTGAGAATTTCCTTGGCCTGTACCATAAGAACTTGGCCAGGAAAGCAGAGAGGGAAGAATAGTAGGATAGCCTTACCCAGAGAAATAGATTGTGCGCAAACACGTTGCAGTTGCCCCTTACCAGAGCCCGAATTGTTGATCACAACAATAACTTCTGCATGGCTTGCCTCCCCGCTCACTACTTTGCCGGTCGTGGCCTCTTTTAAGCGTCCGGTTGGGCCCAAGCATTCCGTTTGCGATTCATCTTGTCTCACAAACTTTCCGCCATAAGGTGACCGGTATCTTCTTTGAAGTAAAGTAGGCGGGCCATTTCAGATATATGGTGTATTCCTCCGATTGAGACTCAGCGGGTGGATCACTGGTAGAAAATATCAGATGATGGTCTCGGTGAGCTGAACCCATACATTCGTCCCCGCAATGTCCCTTTCCAGTTTGACGTCCATGTGCCTTCCATTCGGAAAATAACTCATGGTTGCCCCAACTACCGAGCATTCACTCTTAGAGGACCGGAAAACTTTGGTATGTGGCCACGCGAGGTTGAAGATCGCATGTCGACTCTTGATTCTGCGAGTAAAAATGGCCATGAATGAGAAATATCAGATTGTGTCTCATGGTTGAGAACCATCAACTGGCATCGTCACCAATATCTTCTAGTAAATGTTCTGAAGATGTTGTAGTCAACGTTGAGTATCAGTGTATCAGTATTGTGTCCTTGAACGGTTCACACACCGATTCTTGGACCTTCCTGAATGTCGACATATTTCCCCCAGTCTTCCCTGCACAACGCCACTCGCCCCAACCGCTCGCCTCGCATTCGGGCAAGTTTTCCAGATTGATCTGTTCAACCTTTGTCCTGGGGTTCTTAATCTTGGTCATATTTAAAAACGTTTTGCTAATCGCATTACTGGATGGCAGATGCACTGACAAAATTTGCCTGAGGAATTTTGCCGTAGTTGACGGCTTGTTGTTTTAACTCGACGGAAACAGGAAAGTATATCATGTGCTGGTTCCCCTCTGGCGTAGTTGCACTACTTGGGGTATGCTCTGAGGTATGGAGGATCAGGCCGGGTAATTCTGGGTTGACTGGGGAGGTTATTGTTGTCTCGCCATGAGGCATCTGAATCGAAACCATATCGCTGCGCGACTTTCTTCTGGACATCGGGAAAAGAACGGCAAGTGTGATCCTTATCATTGAACACGGCTTGTATGGATCCGAATTGGCAGAGATTACGGTCTCTGCCCTGGAACCCGGTGGAGCCCAGGGAATTGGCCAACCTCTTGATCGGTTTGGCATAGAATACCGCTTTGTCAACCTTCTCCCCTGAACAACGTCCTGGCCATTTTTGGGCCGAGGCGGACCATCTTGTTCATCCTGAGTGTAGGGTACAGTGTTGGGGACCGGCGGGCGGCGTTTCCATGGCGCAAGCATCCTCCATGTGTTGAGAAGAAACTGTGCCGCTATCCATGACGGGAGACTGGTAGTTATAAAGAAAATGCTGGTCCAATTATGTCTGTATCCAAGGAGTGTCGGCATAGGGCAGGACCCTCTGTTTTTCATGATTAACATATTAATTACAGAGGTCCAGGGATCGTGTCTGATGGGCAATTTATGCGCCACCCATCGCACAAACAGGGCTTGGTCTGCCGGCACCAAGAAGGCCGGGTCAAGCTGGCATTGCCTACAATAGAACCCCAGAACCCCGCGTGATAATATTCCAGGATTTCTTCGAGGCGTTCTACTCCCACCTGAGTGTTAAAAATCATAATCGATCTCCTCGTCTCTCCTTTCTTCTATAGTCATCGGCCGAGTGTGGCTTGAACATAGCCTTGCCTTTCCCTGCCAACTGCCTTGCCTGTCAGCTGGAGTAATTCAACAAAGGTCAAAACTCGCCAGCACCCCCTTTCTATGGACGCCAAAGTTGAGTTGCGCCTCCTGGCCACCGGGACCAGCCTGGGATGAGGCCACAACGTCAGGAATGGTGGCCCCCTGATAATGGCTGACGAGTGGCTTGAATGTAGTCTTTCCCAATTGCTTGTCTAGTCGAGTCCCAGCTCAACTCTTCCACAGCCATCGTGGTAGAGAGGAGGTCATCCGCAGGATAAGTGATATTGCCGCCCGGGAGCTGTATCTAAGACCTCATCATGCGGCGTAGGTGGACCAGATGGTATATTGGACGTACAACCAAGTGCGAATAGCTAGGTGACGGCGATGATAGGACTGCATGGAATATTTTGGTCAAACTAGCGAGTTCTGGTCGATCGCCATAGCCATCTTCTGTGTAGGTGGTTGATATGTGATCAAGGCACGTGTTCCATACTGGGACTCGAGAGAGCCTGCATAAGCGGGCCCAAGGAATGGACAATATTATCGACTTGCTGAGCTAGTTGTCGGAGGGTTGATATGGACAGTTGACTTTTGGTCTGAAGCCTGCCCTCCCTGCTAAACTTGGCAACGTCCTAGTCGTTGTCTGATGCACCTTCGCTGCTGTTGTCATCTGAGTTGGCAAGATTGTCTAGGACTTTGGGCTCGGTAGCCTGGAACAAAGGCACTGAACGTTTGCTCGGACTGCAGCTTGTGCAGGTTCTATCCGGGCAAGAATCATGCATTTGGACCGCAAATATGGCCATGCATTGTTGTTGTGCTATGGCAACAGGGTTGGTCTTGCAGTCAGACGCTGGTATTTGGTCTACACTTCGGTTAGTTATTGTGTGCAAATTCACCGCCAGCATGTCTGCATACGTCCTAGGTACAGAAGTGGGATACTTCGGAGCACCCGGTGCTTCGAATGCTTCATGTGCGTGGGTATAGGAAGGTAAAGTTGTTCCCGTTTCGCCTTGGAAGCCTTTCCTGGGCGACCCGGTTGTGCTGGGGAAGCGAACGAATAAACACCTTTTGGAGGCTGTCCTCCTTTTCAACAACTAAAGAATCTTATTAGACTATGACGCGGAGTATGTGAGACACCAACTTACACGTGCAAATGAATACCACTTGGGAGGCCGGGGTCGCTATTGTGCCCGGTCCTGCCATCGACGAGTTGTAGGTGAAGGAGTTGAATCTTGGCTCCCTGGCGATGAGACGGGGCAACTGGATGTCAAGAGGGAAGATCATATATAGATGAAAGAAATCATTGCTGCAGTATATATAAAAGAAGGATGGTGTTGGTGTCGGGGGGAAGTTGGACGGAGATGGCTTTAAATATTGGGAAGATGGGTAGCTTGGATGGTGCGTGTTGCACGAGAATCGGCTAAGTGACTGATGCACTCACAAAGATGGCAAATAATAATTTGTTTGTTTTTAGCGAGCTGGTCTCAGGTCTGCCACACTGTAAGCTGTTGATGCACGCAAACATTGAGTTATCTGGCGAGCTGTCTGGAAGTTGATTGACTTGTGAAGCGAGACAAAGAATATACGGTGCGGGCCACGAATCTTTCACTGAACTTTGGCACATCAATTGGATAGACATATAAATAAATAAATATAAATGAATGGGCAATTAATTAATTAATAAATTGAAGATAAATAAGCTGAGCCTAATTATAGTATTTAGTTCTCTATGTATTATATTATTTATTTATTGTCCACCCAGCCATTGTGTGCTTTCGTGCTGGTAGCCTGTCACTGCTTGTTTCGTAGTAGGGAACACACATGCTTTTGTTTCCTAACAGTGTTGTTGTAAACCACACACAAGTCCCGGAGGCGACCCACCACAGGCCGTCTATTCAGAGTTTATAGCCACGACCACAAACGGTTTGACGCCATGCCCACAGTCAACTAGTAAAGCGGGCGACGAAAAAGAGGGTCCCCTCGTCAAAACCCCCTCTCCCCTCCTGGCGGGGTGCCATGTGTGGAGGCCCCAAGCCGTGTTTACCAAGCTCGGCTCCCACATGGAGTTTTCGGGGTTGGATAGGATGCCGGCCCTGGCCAACTATTGCTCATCTCTGACAGCGGAGTAGCGTAGTACACGTAACGCCACGTTCAGCTCGTCCGAGGGCCCAGCCAACAATTACGCTGCGACGTTACTGACCTGCTTAGTGATTGCGACCTCTTCCCGGCTTCCATTCGTTCCAATCGCGTTGTCCTCCCTGCAGTCTGCCTGTCTCTCTTCCCCGCATTTCTCGGGTTGCGGATTTCTAAGCCTCCAGTGCCGAACCCCATTAATAATGTCCATGTTCCGCTCCCCTCTGGCGGGCCCACTAAACGCCCTCGTATATAAAAGCCGCGCGCTCTACAACACCAGGCGATTCGCACACCCATTCATCACAAACCACTGTCGCACATTCACCATGGCCAAGACTAAGACTGATATTACCCTTTATACCGTTGGTACCCCCAACGGTATTAAAATTTCCATCCTGCTTGAGGAGCTCGGCCTCGACTATAAGGTGGGTGGGTCAACACCCGACGCCGGCTTCGGGACACTAACAACACCAGGTCTACCCAATTAAGATGACAGATAATGAACAGAAAGAGCCCTGGTTCCTCGAGATCAATCCTAATGGCCGAATTCCTGCCATTAGCGATAGTTTTGAGGACGGAAAACCCATCAACATCTTTGAGAGTGGTGCCATCTTGCAGTACCTTGTGGACCGCTACGACAAGGACCACAAGATTTCGTACCCACACGGCTCTCGAGAGCACTGGGAAACTACGGGCTGGGTAAGTTAGCCTTTCCTAAATTAGATTGTCCGAAGTTAGCTTGTCGGCAGTTGTGGTTGTGGTTGTGGGCGGCCAAGCAGGGAGCCCCCCCCTGGTTGCGAAACCTTCAAACACCAAAACACCATGAAAATAACATCAAAACAATGCTAATTTGAGCAGCTCTTCTTCCAGAACGCTGGCCTCGGCCCAATGCAAGGCCAGGCGAACCATTTCAAGCGCTATGCGCCTGAGAAAATTGAGTATGGCATCAACCGATACGTCAACGAGACTCGCCGCCTTTACCGCGTCTTGGACACCCAGCTCGCCAAGTCCACCTCTGGATTCCTGGTTGGAGACAGGCTGACAATCGCTGACATTACCTCCTGGGGCTGGGTCGCCTCCCACAAGTGGTCCGGCGTTGACATCGCCGAGTTCCCCAACCTCGAGAAGTGGCTGTACAAGCTGCTCGAGCGCCCCGGCTTCGAGGCCGGCCGCAACGTGCCCACGCCCCACACTGCTTTTGAGACGAACAAGCTCAGCGAGGAGGAGCTCGACGCCAAGGCAGAGGCCTCACGTACCTGGATCCAGTCCAGCATGAAGGACGACGCCAAGAAATGAAGGTTGGCGTCGTTGTACGGGGCCAAGGGCCACCCAGAGTCAAAGATATGAATGGGCTAATGAGTTGGATGGTGTGGCCAGGCCTCTGCAACCTCTTAATGAAAATGAAAAAACGAAAAGATGATGAATACATGATTTAACAATTGACCAATACTCCCTCCCCTGTGCCTCGAATAGTCATGACGAATCGGTTAGATGTCGCAAGTGCGGGGATGCTGTCCAACACGAAGACGCAACCTAAGCACGCAATCTCGGATGAGATCATCATCCGAGCAGGCCTGCTGTACGATGTGGATGGGCGGATAATTGGATGATTGGACAGGAATCGGGTAGCTCTCCCGAGGCATGCGATTGAAGCTAGGCCCATTTCTCACAGCACACAACGCTATTAACAAAGCAGCAACTCATCAGAAGCCACAACTTGCTGGAAAATGACGAGGATATTTAATTATTAACTAGGCCATAATGCTTATACGGGTAGTCAATGCTGTCGGCCAACAGCTATGAATGAGCACCCACCGCGCAGCTCCGTCAACCGTGCCAGAGTCCATAAGCTCAATACCCAAGGCCCTTTTGCCAACATTAGCGGTATAAAAGAGATCAGATGAGCGCAAACTTACCATGTCATTGGTTTCAGATTTGCGTGGATCTACTCGCGTTTGGCCTGGTATCGGAGAAGAGGCCAACCATCTTGCCCAACCTCATGAGTTACAGTCACCGTGAGAGGAATTCCAACGTTCTCTTCTTGCTCAACCGCGGCATCATCACTTCGTTCGAGTGCAACTCTTTTCGCCGGCTCCTCTTCTACAAGCTCGACAGGACGTTTGCGAGAATCGCGAGATGATGCCGCCGACGACCCCTTCAGATTCTCGGCTTCTTGCATCTTGTTGAACAGGCGCTCGTAGGTTCGAGAATACCTTGCGCTGGTTTGGGTGACTGGCCTATGCCACGGCCACGCTGGCTGGGGCTCTTCATTGTCGTAATCCGCAACTACCAAGGATTAGCAGGGGCCCTCTCATCGGAACGGTAATGTACTCACAAAATGTGGTCCAGACGGCGCGGTCGACCCAGTACCAAAAGAGTTTTGTCGCGACCTGTTCTCGGCCATTTCTGAACAGCGCCTCCGCAACTGCCTGCGCAGCCGCCAAGCGGTACCCGCTGATTTCCTTCTGGGGGTCGTCCAGTTTGCGCATCCACACAAAGTACTTTGCCATGTATGCTTTTCTCTCCGCGGCAGGCGGGTTATCTCCTATCCAAGGCTCAGGAAACCTTTTACCTGGGTTTATGTGCGATGGGTGTTTTCTGTGAGCCTTTCTCTGCTGGTTTGGTGACATTCTGATAGAGAAAGCCTGTTAGAAGAATGTTGTTGGAGATTAGTTGTGCTGGGGATTCTTGCCACTTGTTGCCAGGCATTGCTGTGAGGTGAGAGCAAACCCCGGCGCTCGCTGATTCACGGAACTCGGCTCGAACCTCCACAACTCCAAAGAGAAGACAGACGTATGAATATGTTAACTACAATAATGGAACAGATAGACATTCGGACAAAACGTTCATATGTCCCTCTAAAATATAACACAAAGGGTATCAATTGATTCTTCTGGCAAAATTCTGCAACTATGCCACTCATTTTAGCCAACCACTCTTCTCGCATTCAAAATCATGCAGGGGCTGGGCCATCCTTTTCCGTCACGGTGCTGTAGCTTCCGCGCTGTTCATTGCTCAGGTTGGCTGAGTGCGTATTTGCTGGTTCTATGAGAACCTCGTTCCCTGACGTGAGCGTAACCTTCTTCCTCCCTTCCTTAAAGTACGGCCCGAGAGATGGGAGACATGCGACAATGAGGCCGATATTGCTGTCCAATGCTGACCAAAGACCTACACGATATGCATCAGTATAAAAATTACCAGCGCGAACTCGCCCAAAACGTACCGAGCAAACTCATGGAAAGAGTTTCGTCCGCTCTCGCTTCGTGGACCGTGATCCAGCGCATCAGACAAAAGACGAGGTTGACGACCCCGAGAAAAAAGGTAAAGTATACACCCATCTTGACCGAGCCTCTCAGGTCGAGCTCCGGCATGATGAGCCACGGGAGGATAAATACAAGAACGTCCCCGGCAAACTGAAGAGACCAGGTAATGTTGTACGAATCTATATATGTATCATTGGAGCACGCCTCGTCCGGATCTATGCTCCATTGCCGATCGAGTGGCAGGCAGATGCAGAATGTTATAATGATGCTGAGACAATATGACAGGAAGGTCAAGACTATTACGGCCCAGAGGAAGACTCGTCGTTTGCGCATAAACTTGGGGAATATTTGCAAGAACGTGACAAACAGCGCGGCTTTACATAGATAGAGGGTGTTGATGATGGGTACGCTGCTTATTACAAAGACCTATTTCGCCGCTATGAGAGGATACATCTGTAATGTCTATAATCCTCACTCACCTTGAGAACCCATGCAACCTGTTGAGGGGTCGCATCGTAGTTTAATAGTGTCCATGCCACGTGGGCATCGTAGGCACCGTGTATCGTAAGAATCACGTCGCTTATGGCAGTCCCAACTGCATTGATCCAGGCGGCGATAATCAGACCGTCACCGAGCATCAGCCTGCGTTTTTGGATGCGGAAGCGAAGGTTGAGACGCGCGATAATGGTCACGGCCGCCACCACAATCAGCCCCCATTCTGAAACCTGCCAGTGTTATTAGTGAACAGAGAGGGACGGCCAGGTAAGGGACACACCAGAAGGACCACGGGCCCTGGGTGAGGCGACATGAGGCTCAATGGATCTCATAGGCCATTCTGGACGACATGGAGTGACAGAATCACAACAAAACGCTTGCGGAGAAAACGTCCAGAGCAGCTTGAGTCATCTCCAGCCTCCACGGCGGAGGCACCTGGGCTTTTCAAGCATTCATCCTCGGTATAGGCTTTCCCACGGACGAGGCTTAATGAGCCCATGGCGTTGAGACATTTGGCCCGACTGGGAAGCGACCTTCCTGTGGCGCGACCAAGGTTTGCATACTAACTAGAACCTAGAACTAGCAACTGTCTGAATATTCTCTGGAGCGAGCCTCCAAGCTGCCCAGTCTTGCATCTGATCACCGCCGTACATTAGCGCGCCGTGTCACTCGTCTAGCGCCGCATCTGCGTTCCGCCCGTCATGACCGCCAATACGGACTGCCGAGAAGGCCGGCTGGGGCCATGGAACTGCCGCCTAATCCGCTCATTCAGCGGTGGCGCCAGCCATCACTTCGGATACATGAAAGACTCCGTAATACAGGGCAGAGTCCCCAGAGTCCCCTGCAAATTGACCCTTGTCGGCCGGGGTTCTCCGTGTGGATCTCCAAGGTGTGGCTTTAATGCTGGGGCACATCAAGGGGAATGCTGCAGTCGAGCCACCGTGTAAATGCAATCATTGCCAGGCTTGAATAGCCCGGATACACCGGATTGTGATACCTCTCTTGAGCTGTTTTCCACCCCTAGACTCTCTTCCGAGGGTCCGGTATGCATTATGCTTGATTATGCTTGATCCTGGCGAATCAGGTCGATGCCTCGGACTTGGGGACTAGCCCGCCGGGCCGGGCCTGATGGTGCAGCGTTTCAATGTAGATCCAAATTCTTGGACGAGCAACTGGTTTCAACTTAGTTCGAGGAAGCAACTGCATGTGTTTGTCTCTACATGCCTCCTGCGCACTCATAGCGACGTGTACGGGCCATTGGAAGGGAAAGGAACAGAAACAAGCTGCTTTATTCATACAGATGGAGTAAAAAGACATGTGAGACTCGTCAGCGATGCACAATAAGACAATGTGCTCGCAACAAGCAAATCCCACGGAGGCTCAAAAAAGAAGCCCCCCAACGCCCCCAATGCCTAGCCTTTCGTGCATCCGCGAGAGATCGGATTTTCGGACACGTCGTAGCCAATGCGGCGCAAGTTGCTGAGCCGCAATGCACGACCATCCATGGACCATCCATGGCCCACGGAGGGGGCGCGAACCTGCATTCGGACATACCCCAAATAGCGGCTACGTCATTCGCTGCTGCACCAAAAATGTCCGAGGACGAAACATGCCTCGCTCCCACCATTCTGCGACAAACCGCTCCGGGCTGCAACCTTCAAGCATCTTACGCCGATACGACAATACGACCCGCGATTATAATTGGAGGAGGCCACTGTTTCCTCTGCACGCACAAAACCGCACTCGCACCGCACCGCACCACACGCGACCTCCTTTAAAAGTCGTCGTTTCCTATCGCTTCCACGCTCTCCCGCGTCTTCATCGCTGGGACCGGAGCTCCCGGCACATACCCCCCAATTGATGACAGCAAACCCTCAGCAACACCACCACTCCGACTCCCACCACCGCCTGTAAACGACAGCTCACCTTGGCGGATGTCATGGCAAACAACCACGACCATGTGCTTCGCCCGAGGCCGCGCAAGCCGCACCATGCGCAGGTGTCGCAATTCCGCATGTCGTCCATGAGCGACGGAGACGGACACCTTGCGCCAGACGCTGGCAGCACGAGCGGCATGACCAGGCACGTATTGCTCGCTCTTTGTCCCCTCCCTCTCGCACCCGCCTCTTTTAACTAACAGCTCTCTCTTCGTTATTGCAGTGGCCGCTCTACTCCCGTCCCCGACAATGCCCCCCCGTCCGTCGTGTCGCTGTCCTCTGTCCGTAAGCAGGTCCGCGCCGAGCAGCGCCGCCGCATCTTCCCTACCATCGAGTTCGCCTCGCGCGTCAGCCATTTTGACCCGGAGAGCGACTACCGCGACTTCCATGGCTTCTTCAACCTGTTCTGGATCGGCCTGGCCATCATGGGCATCACGTCCATGCTGCGAAACATAAAGGACACGGGCTTCCCCATGCGCTGGCAGATCTGGAGCCTCTTCACTGTCAAGCTGTGGCACCTGGCCGTTGCTGACTTCCTCATGGTCGCCACCACGGCAATCAGCTTGCCTCTGCACCGGGCCGCCCGCGCAGCTCCGGCCGACGGCGGCATGACCTGGAGTCGCGGGGGCGTGGCCCTCCAGAGCATCTATCAGACCGTCTGGCTGGCGTGGTGGATTGCCGTGCCCTTTCTCTTTGAATGGACATGGACGGCCCAGGTCTTCTTCTTGCTGCACACCATGGTGCTTCTCATGAAGATGCACTCGTACGCATTCTACAATGGCCATCTGTCCGAGACGGAGAAGCGCCTGCGTGCCCTCGACAACCCCGCCAACGCCGCTGATCGACGTCCTGCGTACATGTATCCCACTACCGACCGGGCTGCCAACGGCTCTGCTCCTACCAAGCGACGCAACCGGCGCAAGCAAAAGGCACAGGCGCAGTCTGAAAACGAAGACGAAAAGGCCAATGGCCACGACCGCAGCCCTGTCAGCAGCGGCGGCGACGGCGACGAGGTCGACACGCTGCGCGAGGATCTGGCCCGGGAGCTGACGAGCCCCATGGGCAACATCACGTACCCGCGCAACCTGACGTGGACCAACTATGTCGACTACCTCTTCTGCCCGACGCTATGCTACGAGATTGAGTACCCGCGCACCGTCAATATCAATTGGACCTCCCTCATCGCCAAGATCATTGCCACCTTTGGCTGCATCTTCCTGCTGACCATCATCTCCGAGGACTTCATCCTGCCCGTCCTCGTTGACGCCTCGGCCAGGCTCGACGCCGTCCCCGCCGTCTCCTCCATGAGCGAGTCGGCCCTCATCCTCGCCGAGACCATCTCGTGGCTGCTCTTCCCCTTCATGCTCACCTTCCTCCTCGTCTTCCTCGTCATCTTCGAGTACATCCTGGGCGCCCTCGCCGAGATCACGCACTTTGCCGATCGCCACTTCTACTCGGACTGGTGGAACTCGACGGACTGGATGGAGTTCTCGCGCGAGTGGAACATCCCCGTCTACAGCTTCCTCCGCCGTCACGTATACAGCGCCTCCCGCCCCCGCATCGGCAAGCACGCCGCCACCGTCATCACCTTTCTCATCTCCGCCATTGGCCACGAGATCATCATGGCCTGCATCACGAAGAAGCTCCGCGGGTACGGCTTCGTTTGCCAGATGCTCCAGCTGCCCATCGTTATGCTCCAGCGCACGCGCTGGGTGCGCGGCCGCCAGACGCTCAACAACGTCTGTTTCTGGTGCTCTATGATTATGGGCCTCAGCTTGGTACGCAACACAACACCCCCTCTCTCCCCTGACATCCATAAGCTGACCTCTTTTTAGATCTGTGCCCTCTATGTCCTTGTCTAAGGACGAAACAATGTACAATAACAACAATAAAAATGTCAAACATGTATCATAGCACAAGATAGAAATTATACCCCATCCCCTTTGATCTAGTTATACACAATTCTCCCCGGCGACACATGATGTTCTCATTTTGATTTCCGACGTCAACTGGTTTTGTAATACATGGTACACTACATGGAACGGGTATTGTAAAATCTACGCGGTTGAGCCCGAGACGAGCACAACTCGCCGCAGGCGGCTTCAGGCAGGCAGGGCCTCTAAGACAAATGGCAGATTGGTCACTTCAAGTCACATAGCAATAATAGGAACAGGCACAAATATGATTCTATGACATCGATTGCATCTACCTCATCATAATCATCGAGCTAGAGTTACACCCCGTCCTCCGCGGACGAGGAATTAGAAAGCGACGGATCGCATCAATCCCAATTGAAAAACCAGATCCCAACTCCGTGACTTTTTGGTATCGTGTATCGTTTAGTCAACCTCCTCCATGTTGGAGTCGCCAGCAGGGGCGGCAGGGGTGTCCTCAGCAGCCTCGACGGGAGCGGAGTCGTCCTCCTCGATGTTGAGGCCGAGCTGGACGAGCTTGTGGATGCGCTCGGCGAAGCCAGCGGGCTCGTCAATGGTGAAGCCGGAGACGAGGAGGGAGGTCTCGAAGAGAAGCTGGACAATGGACTTGACGGTGCGGTCGTTCTCGCCGTCGGCCTCGACCTTCTTCTTGAGCTCCTGGATGATGAGAGACTTGGGAGAGATCTCGAAAGTCTTCTTGGAGGACATGTAGGAGGACATGGAGGTGTCACGGAGGGCCTGGGCCTTCATGATACGCTCCATGTTGGCGGACCAACCGAACTGGCCAGTTCGGATGGCGCAGGGGGAGGCGCCGAGCTTGTGGGAGACGACGACCTTCTCGACCTTCTCGCCGAGAACGTTCTTGAGAGCCTTGGAGAGACCCTCGTACTCCTTCTCCTCAGCCTCGCGGGCCTTCTTCTCATCCTCGGTCTCCTCGAGCTCGAAGTCCTTGGTGATGTCGACGAGCTTCTTGCCCTCGAACTCCTTGAGCTGGGTCATGGCGTACTCATCAATGGGGTCAACGAGGAACAGAACCTCGAAGCCCTTCTCCTTGAGAGCGTCAAGGAAGGGAGACTTGGAGACGGCCTTGATGGACTCGCCGGTGATGTAGTACATGTTGTTCTGGTGCTCGGGCATGCGAGTGACGTAGTCGGAGAGGGAGGTGAGCTCGTCGCCGGACTTGGTGGAGTTGAAGCGGAGGAGCTTGGCCAGGATCTGGCGGTTCTGGGAGTCCTCGTGGATTCCGAGCTTGAGGTTCTTGGAGAAGGCAGTGTAGAACTTGTCGAACTGCTCCTTGTCCTCGGCGATCTCCTGGAAGAGCTCAAGAGACTTCTTGACGATGTTCTTCTTGATGACCTTCATGATCTTGTTCTGCTGGAGAGTCTCACGAGACAGGTTGAGGGGAAGATCCTCAGAGTCGACAACACCCTTGACAAAGCCGAGCCACTCGGGGATGAGGTCGGTGGCGTCGTCGGTGATGAAGACACGGCGGACGTAGAGCTTGATGTTGTTCTTGGTCTTCTTGGTCTCGAAGAGGTCAAAGGGAGCACGCTTGGGGACGAAGAGGATGGCACGGAACTCGAGCTGACCCTCGACGGAGAAGTGCTTGACAGCGAGGTGGTCCTCCCAGTCGTTGGAGAGGGACTTGTAGAAGGAGGCGTACTCCTCCTGGGTGATGTCCTGGGGGTTGCGAGTCCAGATGGGCTTCTGCTTGTTGAGCTCCTCCTCCTCGATCTTGGTCTCCTTGATCTTCTTGGTCTTGGGCTTCTTCTCCTTGTCCTCCTCCTCGTCGTCGACCTCCTCGATCTTGGGCTTCTTGTCGTCACCCTCCTCCTCGGTGACCTCCTCGACCTCGGCGTCCTCATCGGGGACCTCCTTCTCGGTCTCCTTCTCGACGTGGAGGTAGATGGGGTAGGAGATGAACTCGGAGTGCTTCTTGATGACCTCCTTGATCTTGCTCTCGTTCAGGTACTCGGTCTGCTCCTCCTTGAGGTGGAGGATGATGGCGGTACCGCGGCCGAGAGGGGCACCCTCGGTGTCGGCGGTGATGGAGAAAGTACCACCGGCAGAGGACTCCCAGACGTACTGCTCGTCATCGTTGTGCTTGGAGACGACCTTGACCTGGTCGGCAACGAGGTAGGCGGAGTAGAAACCGACACCGAACTGACCAATCATGGAAACATCAGCACCGGCGGTGAGGGCCTCCATGAACTGCTTGGTGCCGGAGCGGGCAATGGTACCAAGGTTGTTGACAAGGTCCTGGGCGTTGTTAGTCATCGTGCCATCAAGGTCGGCGGCAGGAATTGAGCACTTACAGCCTTGGTCATACCGATACCGGTATCGCGGATGGTCAAGGTCTTGTTGGCCTTGTCAGGGATGATGTCGATGCGGAGGTCCTTGCCAGACTCGAGCTGGCTAGGGTCCGACAGGGACTTGTATCGGATCTTGTCGAGAGCATCGGAGGCGTTGGAGACGAGCTCTCGGAGGAAAATCTCCTTGTTGGAGTAGACGGTGTTGATGATGAGGGAGAGAAGCTGAGAAATCTCAGCCTGGAACTCGAAAGTCTCAGACATGGTGGCGGGTATCAAAGAATCGTGACTGTGAAGGAGAAGTTTGTTAGTTTGGCGTTTGAGGAGGAGGGGGAAGGCGTATTTATGTGCAAGAAAACGGTCTTGGGCGGGAGAGGCAAAAGCAAAGTGCAGAAGCCAGCAACGGCTCTTCCTCAATGACAAGAAAAACTCAAAAATGCACTGATCGGCAGAACAGTCTAGACGTTCGCAACGCGAAGCCAGAAGAGTCCAGACCTTTCACAGCAAGAACACTGTTGAGCTCCATTGCAAAAAGGCGGGGGGAGAGAGCAAGGCTGGGTGCGGGACACCAGGGCCTCTCCCACCAAGACCAGAACCGTGCACGACGACAACGACAACGGCGACGAGGGGCAAGCGTACCTTGGGGATCGTTAAAAAGAAAGGAAATTAACAAGAGAAGAGAGACTCCCGGCAAAGAAGCGTCTTACTCAAGTAGAAAGGAGGATGGGTTTGTTCAAGGAAGAAGAGAAGAAAGGGCGGCGATGCGGTGGTAGAAATGCTCGAGGGCGGGTGCAGGCAGTCCAAGCCGCCCCTCCTGCGTTTCCTTCCATCGGATTCCATCTATGATCTTCTACGAGCGCAAGCGCCCAGGCCACCTAGGCAACCGCCTCCCCTGCAGCCCAGTGCGAGCCTCAGCGGGGTACCTTCCCCTCCATGGGTCCGCTGGTGACCGCCGAAGTACAACCCCAAACCTCGTCAGTGCACTGCCGCACATGCAAACGCTGCCGCCCCACTGATTGGCCCCCAGTGCTAGAGCCTTCTACGGGCAACACGGCGAATCGAACCTCGAGGATTGTTTGTTTTGACTCGAATTCTTGTCCTGACCTGCCAGAGTACACACAAAGACACGCACCACTAAGTGCTGCGGGCGGCGTCGGCGGCGTAGGGGGGTGATTCAGTCGGGGGCAGCACAGAAGAGACTGGAAGAATGTCTCAGGCTCCTCAGCCCCGGGGGGGGTGCCACCCTGCCAGCCCCTCCAAACAGGTCGAATCTTCTAGTTCCTCCTGCTGAGGCCATCCATGTCCCATCCTGTGTATTCGACCCGTGGCCCAATGGGATATTCCCCTGCTCGTCGACTCGCGAGGCCCAGCGGCTGCATGTGTACCAAGACGGCCGACGAGGCTGATAGAGCTTACCCCAGCCCAATGGCCCAAAAAGTGAGGCGGATTTTTTTCCCCGGCCGAGAGCGCCCCTCATTGCGAACCTTCTCGCCCACGACCACCGTAAGCTAACTAGCATGTCTCATTAAACGCATTCTTTGCCGCAGGCCGTTGCCTTTTTTCTAGTTGCTTCTGCAAAAAGCACAGAAACTGTCCCCGCACGGCTTGGCCGCCTGCAATGCGTCGCGTTTGCCTCTCCTGTGCCCGCCTCCCGCAAACGCAGTGCCCCACCAACTCGTTCGCAAGCTAACATCCCACTTGCGGGTGCAAACATCTGTTGGTCTCTTCTCAGTTTCACCGCCCCCTCCATGGACCATCAGTCAGGCCAAACGGACTCTGCAGGCGCCGTCGGAGATGAACATCACTGCTTGTGCGACAAATCACGGTTACACTTGAGGCGGGAATCACCAGGCTCTATACCCAATCTATATACTAGTGCTACATGCGCCTATTCCTGCTCTAATACATCGCCGACTTGGCGATATTGTCGATCGCCATATGTCAGCCCGAACCCTTCCTCTCCCTTCACAGGGACCATCTCTATCACTTCTCCAACCACTATCACATGGTCGCGGACTTTAACAAGGCCCCCCTCGGCGGCATCCTTTAGTATCTTACACCGCAGCGCAAACATGACTCCCTCGCCCCGTAGCACCGGTATATCTCCTTCGCACGTCACATCCAAGCCCTCTAGTGCGTTGCCCAAGTTTCCTCGTGTGAAGTGTGACGCCACCGCCGCGCCAGTCGCGTCTCCGGTGAGTATATGTACGGTGAATGCTCCACTCTCCGTTATGGCATCGAGCGTTCGGCTGGGCGTTGCAATGTTAAAAGTGACGAGCGGTGTCGGAGACAGCGTCAACGAGGTAAAAGACGACATTGTCATGGCTCGAATTCCCCCATCGGATCCGCGGGTTGTGCACACGACGACGGAATGAGGAAGCAGTCGCATAATAGAGCGAAGCTGTTCGGGGAGCGTCTCGGTGGTGGTTGGATGTGAGGTCGGGGGTTTGGCGGGGGAGGAATGCCACGAGCTGGCGACGGCCGAAGTGTTGAGGCTTCGAGATGGAGATTCTGGAACGGTCAACAACGCCTTTCGGACAGGATATCACGGACTTACTATTTATAACATGTCTCTGTAGAGGGGTGGCCTGTATGCGTCCGCATCCCTCGCACATTCTCGGTCTTGCTTCGACAGCCCTCATTGAGCTCCATCGTCTCGTCCCCGTGCTCTGGAGCCTCTCCAGCACCTTCCCCCCATTGCGCAGCACCCTGGAGCTCTTCATCGTCCCAAGGGCATTGTTTTTGGCCGGCGAGCAACACGGGCCGTAGAATTGACGGAATGGGCGATTTATAAAAGTCGCAACGCCGGGGAATTGACTCCCGTCGTTGCTGGTCGCCTTCCGCAACTTTGCGCGAGGTGGGCCTTATCGATAAGGAGCCACAAGGCGCCCGCGCCCCCGGCCCGCCGAGCTGGCGGAGCGGTCCAATCCACCCTGCCAAATTTTACCCGACATATCGCCAGATCACGCCGCCGCCGACGACGACAACGACGACACGAACTACCACGCCGCCAGCAGGCCAATTCCTCCCCAGGCGCTCCTCAATCGCCAGTGTCACAGCCGAGGCTTGAGCAGCCGATCCCCTCTGCCCACAATGGCGAGCCTCCGCGCCATGCCCATGGCCCTCACGCCGACCCGGGCGACCACCAAGGCCGTCCGACTTTCTCGAACCCAAGTGCGAAATGCCACCTTCATCCCTCGCCCCCGCCGCCCCTACACCTTCACCCAGCTCGTGACGCTCTCGGACGGCTCCGCCTACACAATGCGCACCACGTCGCCCCTCCCCATCTACCGGGCCACCAAGGACACCCGCAACACGCTCCTGTGGCAGCCCAGCGAAAAGTCTCTGAGGAACGTCGAGCTGGATGAGGCCGGTAAGCTTGCTGCTTTCCGTGAGCGATTCGGCAGGGCCTACGATGCTGGAACTTCCGAGGAGGGTGCCGCGGATGATGGTTACGCAGACCTCATCACCGGATACGCCCCAGCTCAGGACGCTTCATCAATGAAGGATTCGGGCCCCAAGAAGCAGCCCAAGAAGAGAAAGTAAAGCAGCAAACAGTCACCCCTTCGACCAATTCGGGCTGGAGGCGAATGGGGGACCTGCTGCAGGCGCCGGCAGAGGCAATATCACGAGTTCATTGTGTCAGATCACATGTATCAAAAATGCACGACAGAGCGGATGGATGGGTAGTTCAATATGTACAACAGCATAGGCCTCGAGGCTTGTATGATATAAAGGGAACAAAGTCCTTCATTGGAATCTCCACCACTGCGCTACGAAATGTCATGATCAATGCTAATCAGAGTCGTCGTTTATGGTTGCGCGGGCCCGGTCAATAGCAGTGTCGCCCGCGGGTTTGGACTGGATGACGGGGGGTCTGTAGAAGACGGTTTCGTCGTCCTCGGCATCCAGCTGCATCAAAAATGTCTCCCACTTTTCAATAAGCTGCGAATGAAGTTAGTATCGTGTGAGAGAGTGTGTGTGAATGCGTGAATGCCAAAATTGAGTGGCTTACCTCCTTTTGTGCTTCAACAGCGCTCTCGAGGAAAGTCTCGACTCCGCTCTTGAAATCCTCCACCTTTTCCCGCTCGAATCGATCCAGCTCGTTGCGCATTAGACGTCCCATATCATCAAACAGCAGCCTGGCCTGGTGCACCTTGCGCTCCGCTTCGCCGACCTCGGCACCGACCTGGTTGAGGCGGTCCTGCTGGCTCTTGCCCTGTCGGAGCAGCTTATCTTGCGATGCCTTCTTCTTTTGTAGCTCCGACTCGGCGGAATGCCACGAGTAGAAAGCCTTCTGGCGCTGACTGAAGGCTTGCTTCACGGAGCCAATGAGACGGATGTACTCTTCGATAATGATGCCAAAGGTGAGGACGTCTTGCTGAGCCTGGCGGTCGTAGACATCGCGGATGGTGAGTTGGAGTTCTGAGAGGGCGTCCAGGGGTCCAGAGAGAGACGGGGAGAGCTCGACAGTCGACAGGGCATGGAGCGAGGCCGAAAAGTCACCGGCAGCCTCGGCCATCATCTTGCGCTGGCCAACCATGGTCTCCATTGCCTTGAGGAGAGCCTTGAGCTGGCTTTCGAGAGCATCGAGGTAGACCTTGCGGTCGTGGAACCAGTCGTCCTGCTCCACAAACTTGTTTCCGCCGCCGACGCTGATGCCGAAGGATCCAAACACACCCTTGCTCTCGGTGGGAATGGGCTCCCTTCGCTCCTTGTGCTTGACATCAACATTGAACGACTCGCTCTCGAGGAACAGCTTCAGATCGGGGTCGTGCTGCAGGGTTGGGTGGATCGCGGTCTTGTTGAGCATCTTCTCGAGGGCAGCCCGTCGGCTCTCGACAAAGTTGCTGTCGAAGCGTCCGACGGCCTGCTTCTCGGGAGGAGGTGGCACCACAATTCCGGGGTTGTTGCCATGGAGCGTGTTGTAGAGCCACAGAAAGTCCCGGTACCGGCGCTTGACCTCGAACTCAGGCTGCTTGTACCCCTTGGAGGTTGTCTATCCGATCAGCTCGGCTGGCAAAACGGGAACGCATGGCTTACCTTTGTCCGCACCGAGTAGACGATGTGGGAACTAGTCAGGTCGCCAACCTTGTGCGGGTCGCCGACGGTGATGTGGAAGTTGGGCTTGGCCGCCTGCTCGATGCTGACGCTGGGCTGCGTGCTGGAGCGGACGCTGCTGGGTGTCGCGGCATCGACGGGAGGCGGGGGACGGGGCCCTCGAGGGCCGTCCGCGTCGTCGTCTTCGATGCGATGGGGATCAGGGCGCCGTGGCTGCTGCTGCTGGGGCTGGGGCATGGTGGTACGAATCACCACCTGCTCCTTCTGAGGAGGCACCGGGGGGGAATCGTGAACCGGGGCATTGTCGTCCGGAGCGGCGCCCAGAGGACCGAGGGGATCCTCGACAGCCTCCAGGCGGGTGGGCTGGGCGACGAGGCGGCGAGGCCCGCGGGACGGGCGAGGGGCAGACGATGCAGCAGCAGCAGCAGCGGCGGCGGGAGTGGCGGACGATTGCGCGGCGGGCGTCGCCTCGGGCTGCGACGTTTGCGTGGGCTGGGTCGAATCCGCCCAGGGCGACTCTTCGACGTCCATGGCTGTGGTTGTGAGCAGACGCAAGGCCCTGCTCGGAGACGCGAATCTTAGACGGTGCGGTGATGCGATGAGGTCGCTGCTGCAGTGTAAGGGCTGAGGCGGCTGGAAGCTTGGGGTACGGGATGGGACGTGGATACAAGGCAGCACCTAGCAAGCAGACGTCAGTGGGGCCCCACCGCAAATCCGCCATCAGGAGCACTGCACAACGGGCCATGGCGCACTGATATATATCGATTACCCGAGCCCTTTTCTATTGTACAACTAGCTAATTGGTATACTGTAAAACTGTCCCTGGCTCATTTCTCGCCCCTCGTTCTTTCCTCCGGCGTCTCTTCGCTTTCGGCTCAATTTGCGTGTCGTTTTGTACTTGTCCTTTGTTGGTATCTATACTGCTCGAGTAGGTCTCCTATCGCTCCGGATCGTAGCAGCCTCCCACAATCACCAGGTTCATTCGCGTAAACTTGACCTTCATGACAGGCGTCTTCTTGGTCGGAAACGCGCTGATCTGGTCTGGTGTAATCATAACCTCCTTGTTCTTCTTCTTGGTTCCGCTTGTTCCAGACGTTCCAGCTTGTCCAGATGCACCGCCACCAGTCCGGGGTGCGTCATTTGTAGCGTTGGTGTTGGCGTCGGTTCCAGTCGCGGCCGCATCTAATCCAACCTGTTGTTGCGTGGCCTTTTGAGGATCTGCGGGCAACTCAACGTCCCACAATCGCACTGTGCCGTCCTGGCCTCCGGACGCTAGCACGTTGGACTCGACGCTGAAGCTGAGGGACCAGATGCCGCCCTTTCCGTGGCCTCGCGATCGCTTGATTCGAGTGCCCTTGGCGATGTCCCAGAAGAAAATATTGCCGGCATAGTCTGCACTGGCCAAAATCTTGCCATTGGGCGCGCACTCGAGGGCACTGATATAATCAGTGTGGCCAGACAAGACTCTCACACAAGAACCCGTCACCACAGACCACATTCGAATCGACTTGTCTGTCTCGTCGGATGCCGAAAAGACGTACATGCCGTTGGGGTGCCAAGCCAGAGCGGAGATGGCTGTGTCGTGTCCAACAAGCAGGCGCTGGGGCGAAGCGTGATCCTGCATCCACACACGAACAGCCTTGTCGTAACCTCCACTCACAAAGTAGTGGCCGTGGGGTCCCCAGAGAGAACGAAAGACGGGGCCATCGTGGGACTTGTAGAGACAGAGACAGCTCCAGGACTCGAGCGACCACATACGAACATGTCCATCGGCTGACGACGAGAGCAAAAGTTTAGGCCGCGTATCGATGGCTGGGTTTGGCTTGCCCTCGTCTCCAAAGAGCTTCTGAGGGGGTCCTGAGACGGAATCAGAAAATGACACATCGTAGACGGGTGCCGAGTGTCCAATGAGCTTGCGACTGTTGAACTTGGCATCCTTTTCGTGAGCGTTCATGGTCGGGAGAGCCTTGCCATCGAGCGACCACACTCGAATATACGACTCAGTTGTACCGACAGCAACCATCTGGCCATCATTGGAAAAGTCCATGCAGGCGACGCTGGCTTGTTAGCTGTGAGATGGTGACATGCTGGAGCGAAAAACTAACCTTCCAAGACTATTGTGAAATGTAAACATGCATGCGCTAATAGGCACTCCCACGCCACCAGTAGTTGCATCAATCTTGAACCGATCTCGGTTCTCTCGCACCTTTTGCATTTCGAGCATGATGTCTCGAGGCCTCGAGGGCGGTAGTGGGAGGTCAGCTCTGCTGGGAGCATCGGCGCTCTCTTCGCGCTTTATCTTGTGATCAAATTCATCCAAGAGACTGGTCTTTCCAGCAGGTGGCGGTTTTCGTCGCTCCTCGTCTTCAAGCTCAGCTCGCACATCGTCCTTCAAGTCGGCATCCATGGGCAGCGGGCCAAGCTTCAGGGGGGCAGTTGGGTCCAGGACATCCTTATTGGAAAGTCCAATGTTCACGCCAGGAATACCTTCGTTGGCATCAACCTCTTCAATCTCCATGTTTCTCGACTTCCTATAGACGGCCTCGAAGCTGAAGGGGGTGATGGGTCCTCGGGCTGTGGAGTCAACCTGGCAGTAAGACACCAGCAAGTGCCGGATGACAGCACCACCCTGCTCCGACTCTCTCTCCAAAAAGTTGAACAAGTCACCCGTGGCATGCTGGTTCAGGGGAATACGGTACTTGTTTTCCCGGTAGAGCTTGGTGACCGAGTTCTCGGCAATGTGCTGGGGTAATGTGACGGTGGCGAACGTCTTCAGGTCGTCGGCGTGAATAGGCTGAAAGTGAGGGCCAATGTCACGGAGGAAGATTTTGGCCTCCTCGGTGTAGTTGTTGCCTACAAGCTCTAGGTATGAGTAGACGAAAATGGGCCATTGAAGCTTGGCCAGCTCAAACTAAGAACAGTCAGCGACACTGTGTCATGACACAGAACGACGCAGGCTTACCTTGTACAGCTCCAGGTTGTTCTCCACCCATTCTCGCAGGAGGTTGAAGGCTTTCGTGTACTTTTTAGGACCAAGGTTGGCCAGTTGCTGAATGGGCTTGCCATCGGGACCAAGGTGTTTCGACTCCTGACGAAAGACCTCCTCCGTGCGATTGAAACCTCTCTTGAGGAGATAGTCTGTAACCTGGGCCGTGTTAGTCTCTGGCGGATTAATCCGACTAATGGCTGAAACATATTCGGCCAGTCCCGGATGAAAGCTGCGCCGGTATCTCGCCCAGTTCACGGCCCTGGCGCTCATGGTGGATGAGGCCTGGCTGGTGGAGGGTGTAGGATGCAGCAGCGCCTCGAGACGTCATGGCGGCAGATCGCGTGACGTTTTCAGTGAGGCCGACCGCCCGGGACGAGCGTGACTCGGTCAGGGAGCAAACAAATGATGCAAACTTACAATCTGGTTGAGATTCTGGTTTGACATGGCCCCACCGGTTGTGCCTGTTTGCCCTGTGGTTGCTGTCGTCGTATGCGTAGTTGCAGGAGGCGTTGCTGCTTGACCTGTGTAGCTGCCAGGCGGAGCAGCGCCTGGTGTGGGAGCCGGGGCTGACATGATGTGGTAGGAGTGGAATATGCAGGTAGATTCAGAACAGGTGTAACAAGGCCTAACGAAAGCTCATAGCAAATGCGCCTGCATCAAGCCCTCGCAGATCCCCACGCAGCCCAGGATGCGATGCAGCGTCTGGGTGGCGCACTTGACTACTGTGGTTCCAGATGGCACGAGGAGGCCGGTTTATTAGAAGCGCTCGCCTACAGAGCAGAGATCGAGTCTCCTGAACGGAATGTCGACAAAATACACGTCAAAACGCCAAGGGCGGCAAGGCTGATGTTGAATGTGGTCGTTGCAAGGACGAGCAGGCGAATCGCGTCGGCAAGTGCGCACGGAGGTTAGCCGATATTTAAGCGGACGCGGGATGCGCAACCGTGATCGGGAGAAATAAGCTCGAAAAAGAGTTTCCTGATGACCTCTATGGCTTGTATATTTTACCTGAGCTTTGTGCCACTTCTTTTAACCTCTCGACATTGACTATACCCCTGGCATCCGATAGATTCGTTGTGGTTGTTAACACGATCGCGATTGGGACGCGACGCACAGACCACTCCGAGTACGTAGATTGATGCTGGATCTACTGCACTCTTCGTCGGCCATGTCATGACAACTTGACCCTATAGCTCAGTCCCGGGAACATTCCGCAAGTTCATATTTGTGCCTCTTTTTTCAAAATAGATCGCGTTTCTGTCTCGTTCTCTGCTCCTGGTTGACCTTGAGGCTTCCAAAACACCCAGCCACCCAGCATGGCGTCTCCTCAGGATGCTCTCATGGGAAACAGCGGCGAGTCCCGCAAGCATGAGCCCTTTACCGTGGAAGAAAACATCAATCAGCTCAATGAAATCGACAAGTGCATCGTTCAACTCATGAACCACACTGCCACGGCCCTGAATGCTCTCACCATTCAACCCAGCTCCGCCGACTCGGCCAACGGACCAGATGGGACACCACTGAACCCGCCCGCGCAGAAGGAGGCCTTTCGCTCATCGACCGACTCATTTCTCACTACCCTTCACACAATTGACGTCAAGATCAAGCGTCAGATCATGGCTCTTGAAGAGGCCGGCATCGTCAACCTCTCCAACCCGCAGCGGCAAGACCCCAACGGCCCTGCCAAGCCATCGCTGAAGCCAAACGGGGTCGGTGCGGTTGGCAATCTAGATGTCGGGTGGTTGAACAGTCGCGGCACGAGGGTTGAGCGAGACATGGAAGCTGAGCTTTGGGGAAAAGCAAAAGATCTCTTGGAAAGGGAGGGGGACGGGATGAAGCTGGACTGAGATTGTTTACAGAAAAGCAAAAAATGGGCACATGTTTGGCGTTAAGGGATAGAATTGCAAGGGTCACAGTGACCCATCCTCGATTTGCACAACAGATGCAGCTCAATAATGGCCTTGTTATATTTGAGATGACAGAATACTACATCCAAGTCCCACTTCATGTTCGGGGAGTGCCAGTTTGGAGAAAGGTGGTGTGCGGGTGCTCAAGTATTCCCAGAAGGATATATATTCATGCATCTAAGTGAGTGTGAAATCACTCGGAACAATTGTCAATATTACAGTAGGTGGCAATAAGTTCTGATCCAAAGCCATGTACCATGCACAACCCGATTGGGTTATCCGAGCAAAGCCGCGTTGGATATTAGGGAATAACTCTTTTACCCTAATCCGCATTTTATACTATTATTTATTTATTTCATAATTTATTTTATATTTATTTACTTTGGTGAAATGGTAATTGAAACTTCGTCATTTGGATACCAGCGGTTGGATCAGAACTTTTTGCGCCACTCTACTTCATCACTCATTCGGATTAGCTTGCACATCACTTTGTGCATTTGCATAAGTGGATCGTAGAATAATGCTCAGGTCCCAAATGCATCTAAAGGTTATATCTATATATTGTTCGGTCAGTAAGTAAAACCCTGAAAATCTTTTTCGGATTATGTGCGGGCGCAGTGCCAACTTGTCAAGCTGGTTCTGGAGCGCTAAATTACTTTGCACGTGATGATCAATTAAACCAAACAGTAATTAATAAGCCCCAAGATGTAGGAAAAATTGCCATTAAATTCGACAAAATAAATTATGAAATATTCTGGACGTGCTCAAGACCTACTAGCAGGAGATTCTCTGCTCTTGACCTCCACAATCATCTTCCCGATATTGACGCCCTTGTACATGTCAATGAGTGCCTGCTCAGCAGCATCCAAGCCACCCTTGACGAGAGTCTCCTGTCGCTTGAGCTTGCCCTCTTCAAGCCAGGAAGCGATCTGGCGTCTTGCTTCAGGATATTGCTGTTGATCATCAAAGACAAGATATCCCTCCATCTGGATTCTTTTCGTGACGAGGTTGTGGTAGTTCTGCCGCCCTGTTAGTCTGATAGCCTGCAGCTGTCGATGCAGATACTAACCTTGATGCCCTTGGAATCATTCGAGTTGTATCCGCTGATAAGACCGCAAATAATAAATCGAGCATGAGTGTTTGCTCTCCCTAGAGCCATGTCCAGGATTTCTCCTCCGACGTTATCAAAATAGACATCAATCAGGTCTGGGGTGGCTCTGTCAAAGTTGGACCGGAAGTCTGGGTCTTTGTAGTTGATTGCCTCGTCAAAACCGAGCTCCTCTTTCAGCCAGCGGCACTTCTCATCGCTCCCGGCAATGCCAACGACCCTAGCACCCATGATTTTCGCAACCTGCCCCGCAATGCTGCCGGTTGCACCAGCCGCACCAGACACCACCACTGTCTCGCCAGCTTTTGGCTGTCCAATACGGAGCGTACTGAGATAGTCCGTGATGCTGGTGATGCCGATTCCAGAGAGGTAGTCAGATGGGTTTTTCATAAGCGGTAGTGAAGATGTCGACTCAATCGTAGACTCGTGTACAATTGCATATTCAGTCCATCCAGACCAGGTGAGGACAAGGTCATCTTGTTTGGCCAATGTGGATTTTGATGCGAGGACGCGGGCTACAGTCGCACCGCGCATGGTATCTCCGATTGCAACGGGATCTGTATATGTCGCAGTTTCTAATCATGGGTTGAGCTCATGGCGGGAAAAGAAAGCAGACGAAGTCTCACCTTTGATCCAGGCTCGCATGGCGGGATCAATGCTGAGGTACAAATTCTCAACAAGAAGCTCCTGATCCTTCAAATCTTCTATCGTTGGCTTGGGCTTGAGCACTTTCTGGAAAGTCCTTCCCGCGACAATGCCACCTTCGGGTCTTTCGGCAAGTACAATGTTGGCATTGGTCAATGTCATTTTGAATGAAGCTTTATTGCAAAGAGATTTAGAAAGTTAATGGATGATGAATGAAGAGTTCTGAATGGACCTGTACTGATTAGAGCTGGTATTGCTATCTCTTATATCTATTTCCCCATTTGTCTTCCTCAGCCATTGCTCACTCCGAAATCCTCACAGTTATTACAAAACTAATTCAATGGGAAGTGCTTGGAAACCATCCGAAACATGGAACAACACCCCGGTGATTGGTTCTGGCTTCGTAAAGTGTGTTTTCGAAACTTAGTTTTATTTTCACACCCAAGCTTGCCTTGGCGAGACTAATTTGTCATCCAGATCTGTGGATAAGATGGTGTCGGCTCTCAATACCGATCGCTCTTGCTGCGCTAGTGAGAACTCTAAACATCGCTTTCGCGAAAGCGCGGCTATTTGAATCGCCCCGACGTGTGAATTAAAGTACGGGATACATCCCTGCACATGTCGGAGCTATGGCACCAATTCATCCGCGTTACGTGACAACCTTGGCCCAAAAGATTTAATAATGCATTTGTGCAGTGTTCACTGTCGCGAATTCATCCATGTTACGTGACAGAAGTGCGGACTACTGAAACGGACGAATATATTAAGCTTCTCTTGCGTTCATGGAGATACTTCTAGCTTCTTTGGCTCTACAATGCGCAGTTTGGTCAGACATCACTCAGATGACGGCTCATTCAGAGAATATTGCCCTGAGCCACACCGTCCAAGCCGAGGTCTAAGTTGGGTACCGAATTCTAACCCCACGAGATTGTTGATAAGCGACGATAAAAACAGAGAGCGATGGATTTCAGTGATGAAATGATGATGTATTCAAGTCTATAAATGCCAGGTACTTGCGTCAGAATCTAAATCTATGTGTTGGGATTACTTGAGAAGAGGCTTCATAATCTCGATAATATCTTCATCAGTCTTGCCCTTCACCCCAAGAAGCTCGTTGTCCGTCTTCTCAAACTTGGGACCACTCCTTGGGTCAAACACAGCGCGGAACAGGTAGGGGTAAAACGTCTCAAAGTCATACAGCCCCTTGGCCAGACGCTCATCAGCGGCGGCGGTGACGGCATCCAGGGAGGTGGGGACGGGGGCCCACGGCCGCTCGGGAGCCACTTGCTTTGCGAGGGCGAGGAGCTTGTTCTGGGTAGTGACAAGATCATGGATATAAACGACTCGGTTCTTTGTCTCCTCCAGGTGGCTGGCCACGCCCACCAGGGCGTCGGCAACACTGGAGAGAGTCGTGGTACTGAATTCGATGTCACCACCGTCAAAGATGGCTGGCTGAGACTTTGAGATGTCCAAAACAAAGTTGTTCTCCAGACCCCAGTCAAGGAATGCAGAGTTGTACACAAAGGTGTAAGTCAGCGGGGTCGACTTGGACTTCTCAATCAAGGTATCCTGGATCTTGACTTTCTGCGTGTACACAGGAAGCTTGCGGACACTTGGAATATCCAAGTCAGAGCCGAATTCAGAGGGGATATAGCGAGAAACACCGGCAGCAATGGCAGCATCAATGAAGGTGAGCTGGGACTCGATTGCGAGGGTAGTAAGTGTGGAGATGACAACTTCCTGGCCCTTCAGGGCATTGGTAAGGGATTCAAGCGAGGAGTAGTCGACCTCGACAACATCAGTGCCCTCAGGGAATTCAGAGGATGAACCGGCGCGCTTGAGCACTCGAACGTTGAATTTTCCGGATTCGGTGAACTTCTTGAAAACGAAGGAGCCAAGGGATCCCGAGGCACCAGCAATGGCAACGTTCTTCAATGCAGACATCTTGAATTGGAGAATGGAGTTTGAGGTTGTTCTTGTTGCAGTAGTGGTAATGTTGGATTGCGAGAGTTTGTTGTGAGTTGTTGAAATATTCTTCTGGGTCGTCTTGATCCGGGTTATATATACATTCTGTACTACATGATCTTGGAGTCGCACTTGGATAACCAAACATCAGGAGCATTGAGCCCGCCGGTATGCCGAGTGGGATAAGAAGTGGGGCCTCGATGTTTTGCTAAGCCTTCAGACGGTTACCAAAGCAAAGCCGCCGCCCATCAGACGCTAAGAAATAGTGCCGAAAAGCTTAGTGATGGCCAGATTAACCATCAACGACTAGCTTATCTACACTTGGATTCTGGAAACCATTAGAAAGACGGATTAAAAATAATCAGACAAACTCCAAGTCCTTCTCCTGAAAAGAGTAAAGCTGGCTGGTTCACAGTATGTTGCAGTAGAACCATACCCACCTCCTACCACCTGCTCTTTGCACATGTCGTTGCTCCGAGCGCCGCTTTAACCCAGTGAGCCCTAGTCATGTTAGTGCCTCCAGTGTTTTCCGCCTCGTTTAAATGTCCGAATATGGAGATGACTTGAAAATTTGGGAGAAAAAGGTCACTGTCGGGGAATGATACATCGGCCGCAGATCCAAGCAAGCACGGTCTGTCTTTTTTAGCTGTTACTCTCGTGTAAATATCCAAAAAAGGATATGGCCTTTGGCCCGAAAAAAGGAAAAGACACCTGTAGCCACGAGACGTGCACTTGGTGGGGAATATGGTGATACGCTACAGATAGCTCTCTCTCGTAGGTTCTTACATTGGTGCTGTTTATTGCCAAGGTGCAGACGGGTTATTCCGCATTGTATTGCGCTGTGGCCCATTATGTACCGTACTGCTATAATCTTACATCTGAGTCCGTGGCGGAAAAAAAGAGTAGTGTATTGGACATCTCGTGGAAAAGAGTAGATGGTATGCGATCCAGGTGCGTGATCCCCTCTTCAAGAAGGATCGATAGTTTCCGACTCAACTATTCACACCCAACCGTATACTGGGCTATTTAGAAATTGACTATACTCTAGAGGTGATGTGCTTCGAGAGTATCAGTGGGAGTTTACAAAGTAGTCACTCGAATCCTAGTACTCTTAAGAATTTCTGAGAACTAATGTGCTTCTGGACTTGCAAACCTCGCAACACTAAGAAGATGATATCATAATGATCATTAATGAAAGGGGTATAGCTTAAAAATCGCATAAGTTTCCACTGCATTGGTGATTGCCTAATATAGTGCTTGGTCGGTGTCTGACTGGTCAGCATGGCGGGGATTCTAAATGGGTCGGTTTGCCGAGTGGGATGAAGTTATCAAATTCGCCACAAGCGGCTGGAGAATTGACCTGGGATCGCGAAATCCCGTGCTGGGTGAGCTGCCACCGTGGTCGCGCGACTTTGGGTGAGCGATGCGCGATCAAGACAACAGCTCGAAAAAACTGACGTGATTTTTATTGTCCGCTTGGCTATTAAATGGGCGTTTCCATCATTCTTCCAGTTAATCAAGTTGGTTTATGTTCTATCAGGTCTTGCTAGAAAGAAAACAAGTGTTACTTCTCTTCCAGCAAAGCGACGAACAAATTGGGTCAAGAGAGAACGAAAAATTCGAGACCAGAACAATCCTGGGGGGTTGAAAGTAATCTTTGACAAAGGTGGACCCAAAAATAAGTTCTAATGGGGCATTGGCTTTTTCGGATCTGCATAATGCTGGTTAGGATACGGAATCCTTGAACAAAGCTCAACCTTGCTCATTGGCAGGGGTCAATATGATGTATGACCAGATGAAAATCCACATTCTCCGAAAGATTTAACCAGTGCTCGCTTAGTGCCGGATATTCAATGTGATAACCTTTACATCCAACTCTAGTGAGGCATGGGAAGAATGTAAACCATCCTCGGATGCATCGGACCATCTGATGTGTCATGTTATTTTACCTCATCACCTTAATTGCTGTGGATAATGTAAACTCTAGATTGCCAATTGGACAAAGAACAGGGGATAGTACCCGGTTACCGCCCTTTAATGAATATTTAAACAGTAGGTATCAACCAGATACCTTCAATCACACCTCCATCAACCGACACTCTTCTCTAAGTTCAGACTTTAACAGGACACCTGGCTATCCACAAAAGCTTGCACAATGGCAACCATTGACTTTTACGAAAGATTGGCGACTGAATTCAGACTCGATAACACCCCTCTTCTTGTTTCTGCTGCCATCAGCTACGGCATTGGTTATATACAATATGTATACGCTATTCGGCTATCCATTCGTGAAGGAAAGGGCCCAATGCCTTTCTGGATGCATATGTTTTACCTGGCCCACGACTCTACTTGGGCTGTTCTGCTCGGCAGAGCTGCTTCAAGATATGATAACCATTGGTTTCTCCGTGCGACCTCCACTGCTTTGTTCATTTGGGCAACCCTAGAGATCTACTGCATGCATAAGGCCATCACAAAACAGCGCGAGGTTAACTTTTCATCCCTGCTCGGCCCCAACCCGACTCTGAGCGCCGCACTTCGTTACACCATCTTCATGCAGCTGGGCATGTATGCTGTTATAATTTCGATGATCCCCTTGATGGGACAAGGATGCTTTTTGCAATGGGTATCTCTTACAAATGCAGTTATTGCTCTTGGTCCAATCCATGAGTATATACGTCGTGGCTCCAGAGAGGGTCTCTCAATGGGCTTGTGCTTGAACAATGTCATTGGAACTATTTTCACCTTTTCTCCGTTCGGATGGTGGGCCATGGTCCTTCCGGAAGTCTTTGATCAACCTTTTTATTACGCATCAGGTATACTATATGTTGCAGGTGCTATTTGGGCCTTTTCTATCGTGGCGAGCTACCCACCAAAGAAGGCCGACAAGTCAGGAAGCTCACCAATTTGGTGATCAGCTATGCGACGCTGGTGTTCGGTCCATTCAATAGCCACGAGCATTTCTGAAAAGCACAACCGCAAGAAGGAGAGCGGAACAGTTCAGATAGGCTTGGATACTATGGTACGCTGTTGGTAATTTTCTATCTGATAGTGGAATATAGCCAGATAACCAGATTCTCGCCGTGTGTACCATTACTTCGCGGAGAATGTAGAATAAGTTTTGGGCTATTTTCAAGACTCCCTCGTAAACGCAATCGGGCTGCACTAGAGTGGTTCTGAAGCCAGGTTTAGCCTCACAAACCGAGTAAAGAAGGTCGGAGCCGACCCCAAAATTCCCGTCATGGTCTGTGCAGAGGGGTGAGGGACATGCAGCATTTCGGTGTTAGGAGTCGGGCCTCGGTATATCCGCATGTAATTGTAGTGTACGTTTAGGTAATAGAAGTCGAGTCTTGACATGCAAAAATGTCCGAATCTAAATTAATTCGCTTCTATAAATACGTAAATTCCTGGGCACTATTTTATTTTACTCAGCTGATTGATTTCGGTCAGATTTGAACTGTAGCTCACATTCCATTCGGTGATTATAACCTTTTAAGTTCGATAGCATGGCTCGGGCATTTGAAGTGAAATGGAAATCAAACGTTCATTTTTTTACACACTATACGAATTTTACTTAATATTGCAAATAGATTGAATATGTGATCAAATAAGAGATGAAAATTAGTAAACATTTGTGTTTAGGCCGGCCAATAACACTTCCTAAAGTAGTGTAAAGTGCTAGCAGTAGCTAACTTTGCAATGTTTGTGTTCTTGGAACAATGTTCTCAGTTCTTCACATGCGAAGAAAAAGGCTTGAGAGAAGCCACGCTCTTCTCTCGCTTGTCCATCCTGCTCCAGTAGGCCGCAAAATTCAATCGACCTGGAGAAATAACCCATGGAGCTATTTGATCAACCAGTTGCTTGGTGAGTGCGTACAAGTGAATGTCTGCGGCAGAGAACCTATCGCCACAAAGATACGTCTTGCCCTCCAGTTCATCATCCAAGAGGTTGAGAAACTGGTTAATATTCACTTTCTGAAGATCACGTGCGGCCGGAATAGGGATACGGTTTCCCTTATAGAAGTCAATGGTGGAAGGGTCGTTTCGGAACCAGCTTGTCAAAGGCTGGGCAATTTCAAGATCCATGCGACGAAGCCACATGCGGGTCTCGGCTCGCTGAAGCGCTGTATCGCCAAACAGCGACTTTCCTCCCTGTGCAATTTCGTCTAGATACTCGCAGATGGCAGTGATTTCGGTCAAAACAAGCGTATTGTTGACCCTCAGAGCCGGAAGTTCGCCTCTCGGGTTGACATTTTTGCGATAGGCAAGTCTTCGATTTTCAAGGTTCATAATGTCGACCTGCTCAACGTCGAGCTCTAGCCCACCACGCTCCAATATGAAGAGACGAACAACCATAGGGTTGGGCGACGGAGCGTCGTAGAATAGCAATGAGGGAGGCATGATGTGGGTGTGAAAATGAATATCAAGGGGGATCAGAAGGGCTTGTGGAATGATTCCTCAAACAAGTCGGGGGCGAGAGATCCATTTATACCTACACAAGTTGAAAACCGCTACACTAATGGAGCCAGCGCGGGCTGTGAAGTCAGAGACCGCGTAATGTATTGTTTTCCAGTATGAGCCCAAGAGTGGGCATTTGCTGGTACACGGTAAATTTGCGCCGGACTTAAGTGTGGGGCTATATTCGGTTTTACCAGCCTGCATACCTTACCTAAGCAGCGACTAAAACGAGATCGACTAGGCCGGGACGTCCTCCGGCGGTCGCAACATTAGACGGGCAAAATCCCGGCCCACGTCGGGATGGTTCGACGATCTAGCATCTATCGATCCATAGCCACAACTTAAACTCCTCATTTAATGCAAAGGCGTCGTTCGGATATTTCCTTGCATCTGAGCTGGTTTCAACTGAAACGCACTAGTCGCCATGTCATTTCCGCTCCGTGCATTGTTGGCCATTTCCATCGGTGGGAGCATAGTGTATATTGGGCATTGGGCTTTACGGGTCAAGGACCTGGAATTCTCCTGGTATGCTACTCCCGGCCACGAAAAATCCCTGGGTATGAATGTGGTGAATCCGCACCACTGCACCACAGAGCAAGAAAGCTATACGCTTCGGATACCCACTGCCAGACTTGGCGAAAATATTACAAATGAAGATATTCTCGCCCGGTTTTCCAAGGGTCTATACGGTGGTTGGGTATTTACCCCTGAGAGATGGATTGCTCCTTTGATGGAGAGTTATATTGACAAACAAAGTATGTGTCAGAAAGTAAGCATGAAATCACAAGGCACGCTCGAGGACTTACATCAAGCAATAAACAGTACTTCCCACGGCTGTATTTTCCCGGACGGGTCCGTCTGCAACCGTTCTCTGGGATCTTTCTTCGCAATCTTGGAAGTCTGTCCCCCAATTGGGCACTTTACTGTTCGGCATAATCTACCTTCTCGACAGTAGTTCTTGCTCCGAAGAGGAGCGATGCAGAATATTTCCAAACTCGGCCAAATTTCCCCGGCCCAACTTCGCCTACGCAGAATATGGGGGGCGCACACGGGGCTTGGGACTCGCTGTCTCACATCGTTTCGAGGTGACGCGAGAGTATAGTGAGGAGGGGGAGGTCGTTAAAATCACATTCTCTCATGTGCGATGTAATCCACGAACAGGCGGTAAATCATTGCCTGGGTGGTTTGTGTGGTTTCATATACTGTATTCAAAGCTTCTGTTTTCCGACGGTATTAGGGAAGTGATGAAATACCAACACCATATAGAATGATTTCATGGACAAGTAAAGGGCGCTTTGCGATTTTCCAGAGTATAGAATCGTCGGCTTCAAACTAAGCAGGGGTACTTTATCCCTTTAAGTGCCGTAAGACTGCACTTAAATATCAAGCAAAGTAGACTGTTAATTACTAGACCCTAAACTAAAGATATGAAATTTCTAATTAAATAATATAATAATAATTATATTAGAAATTATTTTATTTATATATAATTATATTATTACTTTAAAATTTGGTTTAGTGGCTAGATGAACAAGGTAGGGTACCTAAGTGCAGTCTTACGGCACTTAAAGGGATAGATGTCGCCAAAAATATCATCCACTTCCCTTATTGGAAAATAGTTTGGAGTGCTCAAGTAGCGCTGAGGGATCTTAACTTCTCATACGATCTCAGTCGTCTACCAAAAGACTCCACCAGCGCCGATAAAGAAAACCAACCTGTAAATTACTAGCACAGCTTCCTCCCCCTTTCCAACCAGCACTTCAGAAAAGAATACTCGAAATGACATTGATTAGAGAGGAGGGCGCGCAATTGTTGAATGCGGCTGCCTTGAAGCTTCTGAGAGATGACGCCAAAAGGATTGTATGGGCGAATGAAATGTATTGACATTTGTTGGAACGTTGAATTCACATGAAGGGAATAAATTCATCTAGGCGTCGGCCTCGGAGGCCGGCCTAGCTATTTTCCGGTCTCACACTACCCCCCCTCAACACCAACGTGGCCCGCTAGCTGGCTAAGATAACCAAGAACAACAAGAGACAATTACTCTGATCTGGCAGTTGCTGCTATTATGACCTTGACTGTGTCATACAGAACCCCGCGATCTACCCACAACATCGTATTTCTGTAATATTGTTCTTCAGCCCCGGTAGGAAACGCAGATGACTCGAGTCATGTTTTGAAGGGCGCAAGTATTTGCGACTTATTCACGTCTCGATCATGTCAACGGATATGATGCCCTATGTAATTCTTCTGCTTCTTGTATTTTCTGTGCAGCGGAGGGCTTATCCTTGCTAATTATTATTTAGGTATAAAATGATAAATTGAGGCAATTATAGCAGGATATAGATTAGAAAGCGATGGTGGCGGGAAGTTACAATGGACAACCGACCAGCAAAACGAACCCGATCAACGCTCGCTTGCCATGGCTGTCGTTAGTTCACTCCCAATTTCCCTCACCGGCCATTTAGATACCGCTTCCCATCTCTCTTGTTCTGCGCTTGATTTTATTGCTCCATTCATTCATATCTAACTGCTTCTTGACAACCAGGAATTAAAAAAATATCCTGTCGTGGTAGTCGCCCTTGCATTCGATGCATGCAGGATGGCCGAGAGTGTACTGATAGTGATATCCCTGAAAAGACGCCTCTCACACGGAAGCGCATGACTGAATTGGAGGAGGAGTAGAACAAGCCACCCCTATACCGGTAGCATGGAGGCTGAATGACTCACAGACTCGCGGAATATAATCGCATTTGGACTTCTTTGTACCCCCGATTCCCATTCGATGCCGTTCGAGCGAGAGTAGCGGAAATTGGACTTGCCGAAACCGTGAAAGAAATAAAGGGTTACGCTACAGCACAGCAAGTATGTTTGAATGCGACTGTTGCTGGCGTCGCTTACTATTTCCCAGGCAAACCAAACCGAGAAAAGCTGTTCACAGACTCAAATCACACCCAGTGCGCACCCTGAAAGTTTAGAACTAAATCTAGTCAATGAATCATCGAATATAGCGACTGGTACCGGTTCTGGGTCAGTCGTATACCCCTCAACACGTCCTGGGTCGCCCCGTAATATGCGACTTAATATTGCTTACGAATACCCATCGACATCGCAACCGGCTGCAAGTGAGTGGAATGAGGATAAGAATCCCTGGGAAGAATCCCAACATCCATCGACATCTGATTCAATACCACACAAAGATTTTGGTACAGGAGTGGGGGAGGGGGTGGGTTATTTTGGTTTGTCATCGGGGGCTACCTTGTTTCGTATGATTCAGAGACTTTCTCTTGAAAAGAACGTCACTCTATCCTACCAACTAACTCCAAGCCCCAACGATGCCCCAAGAACTTCGATATCGAGGTTAGGCCGAGGGAGTCGCGAACAGTTTGTCCTGCCGCCCGCCAAGGAGACTGGGCGTCTCGTGGATTGCTATTTTCAATACTTCCGTTAGTCCAACTGCTTCTTTTTGTTCTCAGATGTGCAGCAAAGCCAACTATTGCAGATGCTTTGACGCCAATATTGCACGAGCCGACTATACGTGCACAGCTCACCGGCGCCCTTCCCCTGCCCACAGGCAGTGGTAGCAGTGTTCTGTTCCACATGATTTTTGCAATGGGGGCCTGTGATTATGCAACTGAAGATGCGCCTCGAGACGCTGGTTTCCAGTATTACGATTTGGCGCGAGAAGAACTTCAGTACGACCTACTCGAGGGAGGATCTCTTTTGCTAGTCCAGGGGCTTGCAATCATGGCCATCTATCTACAGCGAAACGACAAGCCCAACACTAGCTACATCTGTCTTGGACTCGCTATCCGCATAGCCATGTCACTTGGATTCCACGCCTCAACTCCCGGCGGGAACGGCAATAGACTAAGTGTGCTTGAGTCCGAAATGAGATGTCGAATTTGGTGGGGATTAGTGACATTGGAAACTAGCCTTTGCCTGACATACGGTCGACCTTATGCGATGTCTCTCCCCTCCCTTTACTCCGCTCGGCTTCCTATAAATACCGAGGACGAATATCTCACTGTATCTAGTACTCAGCAACCAGTAGATATATTGGGGATAACGCGACATACCCCTCTGATCAAGCAAGCTAAGCTTGCCCAGATGGCCTTGTCCAGTCTGGACCGTATATCGAGATCAATGCCTTCACCTACCGTCGACCAGATCAAATGGTGTGGCGATCATTTTCGAGACCAGTTGGCAGCATTGCCCACTTATATGCAACCTGCCGACCCGCCAGATGGGCTAGCGTGGGCAATCCAGACATGGCGAGCTCGAGACTACATGTCCATTCTTTATCGACCAGTATTTCTCTCTGCTGTGTGGAGCTCTGGTGACAGAGTGATATTGGATGAACAAGTTTGCGAAATCGTCGAGTAAGCCATGTGGCTCCCGAGAAATCTGAAATAATAGTGCTGATTTGGTATATAGTACTTGTCGGTCTCTGGCTATGGCAAATCTGCGAGACATTTCTAGTTTTGTACAAAGCAACCCAGATCCACGAAGAGGATGCGAGTGGTATACCTTGTATTTTGGAATTCAAGGGTCATTGGCAATTCTTTTGTCTATTGTTTGGGAACCTCATCATCCTTGTGCAACATCATGGCGTGAGCAGATCACCGACACAATGTCATGGTTTAGAGAGCTCCGGTCGATGAAACCAGTGAGTAATTCTCAAGTTAAAGCCATTTATTTCAGACCCAAATAACCGTGATAGCTCGGCATGGCCTGGGTTCAAATAATGGAGAAAGTACTCTCTGCACTACCTGATTTTCAACAGAGGGGCCATGTAGCAGAAGGTCAACAATCGATGCAAGCGGAACAGGCTCTTGGAGCAGAGCTTGACACGTTTGATTTTGAGCGCTATTTGTACGTATTTCCCCAGAAATAGCGGGACCCCCGCTAATACAAGACTGTGTAGTTCTGAGATTTGGGATGGCCAAGCAGAGACTGCTGGTTTAAGCAATGAGCTTGGGTTGAGTGTCTGGGAGGATACAGTAATGGGATTTCCGAGAGGCCTTGGATGAGGAAACTGCACCTGGAAATTGAGTAGTTGAGATTGAACATTTTCCATATTTTGATGCTTATTCGGGCTGAGACTATCTTTTTTTCTAAATTCGCATTTATCCTTACTAAAGTGAAGGAGATGCCTGAGCCGGCTGCTTCCAAATGATCTTGAGATGTGTGACCCACGCCACCCTGGTCAAGTGCTGTTCACCACGAAGTGAAGTAACCCTTTCAATATTAATCATTTAAAACCATGGAGGCGCTGTGCGATCAATTAGAACCCTAAAATCGCATTTCTGAAAATCGATTAGCTGACTGGTCATCACGGGACACCTTTTGAGAGCACTTACGCTGCCTGTCTAATTGACTTTTCGGTCTCCGACATGTTACTCTCGAGTTGGAAAGGTACCAAGCCAATGCTGAACAAGTTAGCAACACTATTTTTAAACGAATAGAAGTTGAATATGACTGATACTCACCCCTCCTTCCCTTCCACTGTCAGCAGATCATTACCTGTGCTGCGGCCTTTGAACTCGCTTTCTCCAACACCACCAGGAAAGTCCGGGGCTGGTCTTCCTGAGAAGAAGGTGTCTCTCTGGTCTCGGATATATTCTGCGTTTCTGGGAGTCAGTGCTACTGCCGGGATGTAGAACACCGCCGCAGCATTCTGCCCTTGATGCTTTGACTCAACGGCGTGAATTACGTCTTGGAGAAGGGGGAGTCAGCCGGCCGTTCGTATAAGCCTGGGGGGAAGCAAAGCATAACTCACCAGTGTGCCACCACACAGAATCACCGGGATAAACCTTTGGCATGCACACCATGGTTCGTAGTAGTTCTAAATGGGGGTGGGTTTCATCGTTAAGTTCCTGGTTACGATGCTGAGGGGAGCCGGGGAAGTTGGTGGACTCAAAATCCAGCTCCCAGTTGTCAGGGGCCAGAAACGCCCTTGCATCCTCGAATTCGGATTTAGGCTTCTTCGGCCTAAATAGAGGACGCATTATCAGGTACGCGCTATGTTCGCGGATGAAAGGGTAAACGAGCAGAGTCCCCTCGGTGGGACCTGTTTCAGAGAGGGAGGTCCAGCCTTGCCACGAGCGGAATAGACCCGTCTTTCTTTGAAGTCAGAAAGAATGAACAATGAGTTGGAGGAATGATAAGTATACTTACGCTGCCCGGCCCAGGATATAGATCTTGGATTGCATTGGCGCGTTTGTCTATCCGATTTAGCCCAACTGCACTATTAATTGTCTTTTCAAAGTTCCTAGCCAAACTTACCCATCTCCCAGGCATCAAACTCTTCCCATTTCCCAGCCAAAATCTTTTTATAGACCTGGCGATAAGTGGGATCTTCCCACCGCTCAATACTGCCTCCATCCATGTGAGGGCCCAGGGCGAACTTGGCGTCTCCCGGATTCCTGATTCGAAGTCGATCAGAATAAACAAGAGGAGTGGTGAGTGATATTTCTGAATTGGGGGGAATAGTGAAGATGGACAAAAGCGCAGATTGCGTCTTTAGCATCCGTGTATGAGAACGCGCCTCCTGCTGAGCTTTGGACCAGCTTCTGGTTGGTTAGCAGGACTTGTCTTGCAGTTGTTGGAAGTCATGGTAGATGAGATGAGTGGGAAACGCACTAGATCTCGTAGACCTGTTTGTCATCCTCAGGGAAGCCCTTCACCTGAGGATTCAACTTGATGTAATCTCGAACATCTTCAAGCCATCGAAGAGCCTACGATGCGTTAGTATTTGTACCAAAGAGAAGCATGGGAATTGGGTTGCCAACCTGGTCCTTGGAGACAGTCTCATGGATCACCACGGATCCGCATTCCCTGATGTGGCGGATAAGCTCAGGCGAGGGATTGTTCACAAGTTCATCGTAGGTTGCTTCCGGGATTGTCTATTAAGTACGGTCAACAATCCATAAGAATGCCATTTTAATATGTATTAATTTGGATTGGACTAACACGTTGCTGCTTTTCTTCAATCTCGTTAGATAACTGAGAGAGTCGCGTAGTCAATCGCGCCCAAGCTTGAATGAGAGCTTGTTGGTTAGCTTCATCGCCGATGAGCTCTCTAAGAATTTTAATCAGCATGGCTTCTACAGGTTGTATAATTTCTGTTTGGTACATGCACCTAAGGATCATACCTACCGTTTAAGTTGCAAGTAGCTTTCGGGTAGCAATGTCTCCTTCTCCCCAGCGAGAGAGGCGAAAGAGTTGCCAATCTGTGTCGTGCATCAGCATCGCCATGGAAGACATGCATGAGGTGAACTTACGCTGCCCTCTTGTTTTTCGGCGCGTGGTTTGGAAGACATCATCTTGTCAATGGCTTTGGTCAAATGAAGCTGAAGCTAAATTGGGCCACTTAGGTGTGGAATAAGAAGCGAAACATGCTGCCAACAAGATTAGAAGGGTGGCTTATAAACTCTTTCTATTCAACTATTGTGTTAAGTGCGAGCACTACAGAGACTCTCCAAGGTCGGCCGACAGTTTTCCGCGGGTGATGGGGAACAAACACCTTCCAATGACCTGGACACTAGTTTGCCGAATGATGGTGGACATTTTTCTTTCAGTGGAAAGCCCCTGCTGTCAGGTACAGCAGTCCCCAGAATTGACTGGGTCAAAGCTTGGTTGACTGCCGGAGTTCTGTCGCCCGAATACGTAAAGGCTGGTGGTGATTTGGTGGGATGCGATCCCGCTTCGGCCCTGTTGATTGGTGGACGCCTGTCGTCCGTAGCTCCATCATGGTGGCACACATGGACTGTTCAGTTGTGATTCTGTGGCCAAGAGTAGCCAATACGTAACTTATGAAAGTATTTAAGAATGTATGGAATTAGTCTAAATTAGTCAATAGATAACTGCCTCAATTCAAGATGATTTATTTGACCTGTGTCAAGGATCATGTCTGAATCATTCTGGGGAACCAACACACTGGCGGCAACAGGGCTTGCGCAGTGGCAGGGGTAGCCGCTGGATCCACTGCACAGCGACCGAAAAATCCCAAACTGTCGCTTTCAATTCACTCAAAGCCGTGTACTACAATGCCATTCTCACTCAAATCATTATTGAAGAAAACAACCGCCTCTGCTCAATAGGGAATGTAAACGGTGCTGATAAGATTACTCCTGGATTATCATCTACGTGTTTTTTTATTTTGTATTTCGGTTAACTAGTGAGATGGGGCAAAAGGATCGGCACTATATCCCGAGGTAAGGGGCATGTGCCTTGTCAATTATCGTCCAGTCGGGGTATTTTCAATGTTATTCGCTGAAAACATACAAATAGACGAAGAAAAAAAAAGCCCGATCAACTTCTAGATTCTCTAGTCACTGTTCTTAATTTCTTCTGTATCTCATTCAACTTCTCCCTTGTTTCCTTCGGTGGGTCTTTGGTTGGCAATGCCGGGTGCCACTTTTGCGAGGTTGTTCGCTGAATGGTCCCTGCAGACGTTGTTAGATGGGCATGCAAGATATTAGCCGTTTTCCCTAGCATGCCCGATTGATTCGTTAACGCGGCATTCTAAACATAGACCCTCGTATCTGCCATTGTGACTCGCCTCCCCCAACTGCTCTGCCGATGAAAAATTGGGCCGACCAGGCAGCAGGGGTGACCGTGAAGATGAAAGTGGAAATGCCCGACATGACAACTCTTTGGTGAAAATCCTTCGCCCCACTGAAACCCGTTCGTGTTTCGAGTGCTATACCGGAATTGACCATTGCCGACCACCTGGTGGATCAGTCCAATCTCAGGGCGTCAGCCTTAAAGTCGACCGGGGCTGCTACTCAGAGCAGTTTTGCTCTGGTCTCGATAATTCTTGCCCAGACGTCATGGACCGCACCACCTGGCTGGATGGCCTCCGTGGCATCGCAGCGGCCATCGTCGCTACCGACCACTACTTTATGGGCGGCGTCTTGGACTATGCTTTCAGGTCCTACTGGGCCGAGCCGCCTGAGGAGAACCGGAGGCTCCTTCAGCTGCCCCCTATCCGCCTGCTCTTTGCCGCTCATGCCATGGTACCGCTATTCCTGGTCATCTCGGGCTACGCCATCTCCCTCAATCTTCTCTGGCTACGAAACACCAACAGCGCAGAGTTTCAGCGCCGCATATCCTCAGCCGTCACCCGCCGCGTCTTGCGCATCTACCTGCCCGTCTTCTGTGTCGCCGCCATTTCGCAATTTCTCTTCTTCTGTAACTTGTACCAATGGGACTTTGGCGATGATGTTCTCTGGGGTCGGAAGCCTTGGACTGCCCCCTGGTTTCACATCACATATGTCTTTCGCTACATGCTGGACAATATGAATATTCTTAATTTCCAAGGCAACGGGGGCCTTAACGGCCAGCTCTGGACTATGACGATTGAATTCCGCGGCTCTTGTATTGTGTACCTCGTCATCCTTGGTCTGGCTTTTTGGCGACCACAGCTTCGACGATTGGCACTGGGAGTTTTGATGTGGTATTGGTTCTATTTTGGCGCGTGGGATATTTTCGGGTTCCTGGCAGGTCTCTACATGGCTGAGATGCATGTGTTGTCAGCATCGGGCACCGTGGACGAAGAATTGAAGCTTCCTTACCAGTTTCAGCAATGCCTCGGCACAAAGGGACGATCCATCAATTTTGCTGCCATCTGGACCTACTTCTGCTTCATATTTGGCCTTTGGTTGGTGTGTCTCAGCGATGACGGGTTTCTGCCGCCTGGGTACCAATTCTTGTCGCTTGTTGAATCTTCGCGATGGGACAATGACTGGCCGATCGTGAGCAAGTGCTGGAAGACGGCTGGATCAGCACTTCTCGTATACTCCATCAGCAAATCCGCTCTTCTGCAACGCCCCCTAAATTCTGCGCCAATACAGTATCTTGGCAAGGTATCTTTCTCACTATATCTCGTCCACCAATCTATTTACCACCTTGTTCGAGACCCTGTTAGGGATTTTCTGTGGTATATTGCTGCACGGGAGCCATACCCTGGGACTGAAGAGGCCAGCAACCATACATTCCCATTCGCATTTGCCTGGCTTGTGGGCTATGTTATCATGTCGGCCATCAATTTATATGCGGCACACCTCTATACGAGATTTATTGATGACCGATGCGTGGACTTAGCGAAGAGGTTCGACAGGTGGATCACTCGATCGACTTGAGTAATAGAGACTACAAAATTCATATTATTTATGTATGGTCATTTTTTTCTCGTACTGCACGGATTCTCAGACATAGAATTCGCTTAGAGCAGGACGTCATTCCTCACGTCTAGTGCATATAACTGAAGTTAGTGTGCACCCACACAAACACTTAGGAGGACAGTGCTACTGCAAATGCTGCAACACATGCAACGACGAGCCCACACCATGCTCCAATTCGCTCAATGACCACATGTACCAAGTAGAGTGCTTTATGATAGAGCCGGAACTATTTTATTATGGCTAGAATGGCCAATAGGAACAAACTAGACCGAGAGCGTCTTAGTTGGACGGAATCAACTGCCATCGGGCGAATATTACTCCGTTTACACGTCAGACGAGTCAGTCTCTTGTAGTTTGATATGTTTAGGGTGACTGGGCGGAATATCGTGGATATTTATGGAATAGAGGCGGCCAAATAACTCCTTGTCTCAAAAAACCACATTTAATTGGAGGTTTGGAGCATCCAGCACGGCGATATGTATGTTAAACCCGGTGCCTGCAGCACTCTGAAATCCCAAAGTTCAATAGACCTGGCATTACATTAGTGTTTTAAGTTGATTAATCTATTTATATTAATCGGCCCGCCAAAGGATAGAAGAGTGAGCTGTGATACATTGCCCCCTTCAGCCACTCTGTGAAGTGTGTACCGAACCTTCTAGACCGAATATCCCCGCCCACACTGCCCTTATGTCTTATAATACGGCACTTGCGCGTGATACAAATATTTTTAGGCTGGTGGGTCCAGTGGTTCCGTAGCCGACAATATATCTGGATGTCTCAGACAATAAGTTACTGCTAGCAAGCGCTGGAAAAAACCTCAAGGAATGCACGTAGAGGCAATCATTGGATAATGGATATAGCAAATTTATCTTCTGAAATTGAGGTATAAATATGTCAATATCGCTGGGTGGTTAGAACTATGAGTTTCCTTCAAGGCATGTCATTTTCAACCATATTTCCATCTCTCTTAAACTCGATCATGAACTTTTTTACCCTGGCTTTATTTGTTGGCACAGCGATGTCAGTTGCTGTACAAACCACTACTCCCGATGATCCAGCACCTACATGGCCTAATTGTCCATTGCCTGACTGCTATAAAGAGTTCGTCGGCCCTGTGTGCTCTCCGGGCATTCCGTGCCCCTATTATCCTATGCAGAAAACGGTCTGCCCATGGAATTGCAGTCCGGAAGTCCCTCCTGGATGTGCCCCACGTTGTAAACCTTGCAAGACGCCAGGATGCTCGAAGAGGTGCAAGTGCGAAATCATATGCGGTATGGATCCATGCCTTCCGTGAGCTAGATTTGGCACCCTTATCGTATGTTCTACCTACATCAGACTCTATCTAAACACTTTTTTAACTAGCTGGACAGATTAAAGGATATTGGAACCATGAAGATATTTAATAAGCTTGAATTTGGTATACAGTGTCGATATTCTAGCTTAGTTGGGAGAGAATAATTAAAATGATCAAAGTATCAGACCGACTCGCCGGGTTCCCACGTAATGAGTCTATATTTGACCTAGTAGACATACCTGAAATTAAGGTTCTCCCGATCTGTCATGTCCTCAAATGCAGTTTCATTTGCATCTGCTAATCCTTGGAGTCGGTCGCGCCGGTCATTCTCTCGGGCCAGCGCAAACCTCATCAACAGAACGGAAACCACTTCGATCAACAATACCACAATCATGCTCCAGATTCCCAAGGAATAACCTGGTGCCTGGCTCTCCTTGTAAAAGAATGGCCCTACTATATTCCCTACGCAATAACCTTGATTTTTGTTAATATCCATAATGAACGGGGTTTAAAAGTACTTACCAAGGAAGAGACAGGCTGATGTAACGACCTTTTTGGTGTGGCCAGCGGTGTTTCCTGTTTGCAGAGAGAGAAGGAGCACGAATGATGCATTCAAGGAACCGGTAAGCTAACTAAGTTAGATCACAACACTTGATAAAGGTCGTGTATTCGACTAACATAATAGGAAATTAATCTCCCGATTTTTTCTTGGTGTGGTATAAAGCGCAAACCAAACGCGCCCGCAATAGTCGGAATGAGAAAGACGACGAGCAAAGTGCATCGATTATTAGAAGGAAAACGGTTGTTGATGAATACGGAAAGGAGAATAATGATTATAATAAAGACGCCGTATGGAACTTGAAGAACTGTTGTTTCAACTGTACACAATATTAGATAGGACTGTTAGCATGGAATTGAACATGACTCACGGGTTCCAAATCCAAATCCCTTGGTGATTAAGGTACCGAAGTTTGTTGTTCCACCATTTACAACGGCCTGTAAAAAGGCGATCCAGAAATAAAAGTAGGTTTTGAAATCTGTAAAAGCCTCAAACATCTGGTATCCTTTGAAGGTCTTGTTTTCAACTCCAGTTTGGTTGTCTCGTAGCCGACGGATAATTATTCGCTTTTCACGGTCGTTAAAGTACCTTGCCGAGACTGGGTTATTAGGCAGGAATAGAGCAATGAAAATTCCCCAGGCAGAACAGCAAGCCCCGATGATAAGGAATTCGTACTTCCATGAAGCTAGATCGCCTTTGATATGGCCAATGCCGTATCCTAGAAGGCCACCACAGGCGATGCCAATTCCTACTGCAGTATACCACAACCCGATTTTGAGTGGCTGTTCTTTTCGAGTGTACCACATACTGGAATGGTGAATTAGCATTTGCAAATATTCCTATCACATTCGGACTTTTTACCTTGTAATAAGCATAAAGGCAGGATCAGCACCAGCCTCAGCAGCTCCGCTAAGAATGCGCAAGGCGGCCATGGTGGCGAAGTTCTTTGACCCAGCTTGTGCCATGAGCAGTACACCCCAAAGGAAAATGTTGGTCCCGAGATACGTGCTGGCCGGTAGTCGCTGCAATAACAGGTTTGTAGGCAATGCCCACGCAAGGAAGCCGAAGTAGAATAGCGATGATAGCCAACTGTAGTCAGTACCAGTTAGGTGCAGGTCCTCTTTGATGCCAAACACGGCAGCATATGATAAAGTTGTTTTATCCACCTGCGCCATACCCGTCAGTAAGAGATAGAAGATCAAGTTGGGGTGATTGGCAACTGACAAAGAAAAACATGTAAGAAATAGCAAAAGACGGGATAATAATCCAGTCAATCTTTCTGACAAGTCTCTTTTCCTCCTCTGGGTCTATGGTCTCGTCATCCACACCTCCTGGGAAAAGTCCAAGAGCAACATCGCCACCGCTGATGACTTTCTGTTTCAACTCTGGATCCTCTAGATCCTCAACCTGTGTAGCTGATGGCTTGGCATCTTCAGATCTGTCTCCGACTTCTGAATGCATAATTCAAATGAACTGGAGAAGAGAAAATGAAAAATTGAACGTGACTATCCAAAATGGACGACATAGTTGCAATTGTATGGCAGCTATCACACGTCTTTTGTATAGCATCAGAATGTCGACCAGCCCGACCCACTCTCCCTGTACCCCGCAAACCAACGGCTAGATCTTGCCGGTTTTGCATTTCCGACTGGGGTAAAAGCAGATGATTGGCCTTCTGGGGCTTTGCAAATCGTGGGGTATATCCGATGGCGCATACCCGAGCCCCGACGGTATTCGAAGATCTCTGCGGATATCTGTGGATGGAAATTGACCCGTATGTATATGAATGAAAATGGGTTATTTCATTCCCATTTTTAATCTTTTTTTCTGCCCTTCACATCAATAAATATTCACGAAGCAAGAGCAATGGCTGGCCAATGGTCGATCGGAATAGCAAACGAATTTGAAGTCAACAGTTGCCTCTGATGTCGGCTTGCGCCAGAGATATAAATATGTATATTTGCCATCAGCGTGTAGATGAGTGTTCAAGAATCGGAAAAACATGACACTTGTCAAACGGACGTGCGAGTTTTCCGACGACTGTGTGATGGGCACGTTGCGGGGTCTCTGGATCTGACCGCTATTCTTGATTGAGAACCCATAGCCGCGGAATGGAATATTTGCCGAGTAATCAGTAGAAATACTTGCAATCTAATTGGATCCAAAGGCTCTCCATTTGCATTATGGCACTAGTTGGCTATAGACGGCTTTCGGAAATTGACCGGGTGATGGAGGAATCTGAATTGGAGTATGTGAATGACCACGCACCCAAGAAAGGGAGGCTGGACCACACCACGAATGAAGGAAATTGAAGTTCAGCTGTTGTCAGCATACCGTATAAAACTTTTGGTGACATAGGATTCTGATTCTCCAAGGTTCGGATGAAAATATACAGTACTCATATGAATTCGCCATTTTCTGCAAATTCATCAGGAGGAGAATCTGAAGTGATCCCTGATGGAATAGAACAATCGATATACTTACGCATGACCTCCAAATTCATGATTTATTTTAGTTGTAGATTTAATTGAAGCAACATGAGTATGCGTGTGATATGATACATTTCCCCAGCTATCGCTTCAACGTTCACGCCCTGTCAGGTTGACTGCTTCATCTAAGCTCACGTGACCAACCACCCCCACTTTGGAGCCGGTTCCTGTCCCGGGTCGGGTCGTTTCTCTTATCGGCTACGATAGTTGATCCAACAGAAGCCGGTTGCAGCGCCATCACCACCCTCAGGTAAGGCCTACGTTGGAAAAGTCCGCCAGAATGTCCCATGAAGATGGCTCTCCTTCGCACATCATAGTGTATGCCAACAGTGAACCGAGAATGTTCAAGGCTTGTCGCACCTGTCGGCTTCAAAAAGCCCGATGTTTGGGGGCAGATAAGCCTCCCTGCAAACGGTGCCAAGCAACCGGTAGGGATTGTGTCTTTGAACAAATACAGACTCGAAGCAACAGAAAAAGGGGTGTTTCATCACAATGCAAGGATGCTAGAACAACCAAGCGCTTGAGGTGGGCAAGCCCTTGCTCAACATTCTGCCGACAAGGAAGTTTGGCTGATCCATCACATTTCCATGGCCTATAGACAAGACGAGCTAGAGGAGGAAGTATACCAAGAGGGACCCAAAGCCGGCAGAGCCTCGACTTCAACTGACAAACCTGACTTGCATCAACATGCCGAAATCCAACCTTCTCCGCCCCAGCAGCATCCTACCGAATGCGAGCCCCAGGATACAGAATTGGACCACGCGGCAGCGGCTTCCGGAGAGCTGACAATGAGATACCTCGACGCACCAATCAAGGCAGTCCATTCCTTGACGGAGACGGGAGCACCGCCGTCGCCGTTGTCAATGCGAAGTGACGAGACTTGTCGGCCATTAACTTTGTCGTGGGAAACGGCTAAGAGACCAGAAAGGATGTGCAAATCTTCATTCATGTATGACGATATAATCTATACTGGGATCCTTTCTGAAGCCGAAGGCCGCAAACTGTTTCAACTGTGAGAACCAAAAGCTTATGAAGAACCCCAGATACTAACATCATCCACTGAAGCTACATGGCGAATGCTAATATCTTCCTTCCAATGTTTGACCCCGCTTACGATACTTTTGATTCTCTGCGAAGGCGGTCAAAGTTTTGTTTCACAGTAATTCTCGCAATTGCTATGCGAGTAGAGTATCCTGAGTCCAATCCTGACGGGAAGGCTGGCAAATGTTTTAGAGAAGCCCAAATACTTGCAACAGAGAGTCTCTTCGCTGGCTCAGTATCTCTAGAAACCGTTCAAGGAATGATTGTACTTGCCGCGCACTCGGAAAAGAACTGGTTTGCAATCAATCATGCCTTTCAGATGGGGCAGGATTTAAGTCTTGTCGGCCTTCTCCCTAGGGATAGAGACGCGCGAAGCTCGGATTCATATGTGAACGAAATGGAACAAAATGAACGCCAAAAAATCAGACAAATAAGAACCGCTCTGGTACTTCACCAAATTGACCAAGAGGTTACAAGTGGCATTGGGCGACAACCAAGGGGACTCCCGGTGAAGGGAATGTTCTTGAGGGCATTCCTAAGAAACCGATGCTCGAACACATTTGACATGCGTATAATAGCCAACGTTGAGGTGATTCAATTGAGAGGTCAGGATATTCCCATGTCAAGAAACGGAGACCATTCGACTGATGAATTATAGGGCGACTATTGGAGGAAATTAAATGTGAAGATAGAATTGCAGGTTCAGTAAAGGAGCGAATGGTTAGGCTAGAAAAGGAAGTCAGTGAATGGTTCAATCACTGGGATACTGCGCTCCAAGGTATGCCAATTGTACATGAGGCCGAGACTACGGATCTTTTAGAACAATTCGTGACTGACAAAAAAGCTTCAGACCAAGATTTCAGTATCAGATGCTTTCAGAGAAGCAGTATTCGTCTGCAGAGGGATTATGCATTCGTAATCGTCCTGAGTGCGATAATCAACAAACTCCATCGACAGACTATGGCAACAGAGGATTCTACGGCTGTTATGGAAGAAATGAACCACATAATTGATATAACCTTTCAAAAAAGCATTAGCATATTGCATTGCATAGCAGGCGACAATGATTATAAGTGGTATCTACAATGGGCGCCGACATATTCAGCTTTATTCCCAGCTTTTACTGGTTCGTTTATTTCGCCTTGGAACCATGATTAATTCTCGTATCTGACTTATAATTAGCCGCTCTAGCCTTTAACCTCGCAAAATTTAAAGTCTCTGTTGTGGATTGGAGCTCCCTCCATTGGTCATTTGCGGAGGTTGCTGATATCCTTGAGCATTATACACACAAAAAGTTCTCCTTAATAATTAAACAACTGGCACATCTTGCCTCAGCCTACTCGAATAGTCATGCCCGAACCGAGGCCCAAGACAATCAAGAAAAGGAGCCAACACAAGGCGAGATATCTAATAACCTGGTTGAAGCACCGAGAAAGGAGCCCATAAATATTCATGAGGCTACCATTCAAGTGGAAATGACGGCAACTGAGCCTGCCCATGAAAGTGAGAGTTTGAAGCCAATCTGTCGGTCGAATACGGTGGGTTTACCCTCAGAGAATTGTGATGGAATGGGCAGCAGTGAGGCCTGGAGCTCATCACTGCTACCAGACCTAGCTTTCCAGAACAATGTCTTCGGGACTGAGCAGCTAGATGAAAATATCTTATCGGGAATGCCCGATTGTCTTTTTGATTTTGATTCCTTTGCAGCGTCCCTGCATTCGTCCATGGACATCACGGACATTTCACCACAGTTTGACGCAGAGGCTACAAACTACGATAGGTAATGATGGAAGGAGATACATAGAACGCATAAGCATATGGATGAAGAGTATATTATACATGGGAAAATGATTTCCTGGTGTCAATCAAATATACGCTAGCTTCGGGACGGCTCCCGAGACGAATCATTTCTTGTAACATAATTTATGCTACGAAGGCACTAAAAAGAGAAGACTGCACTACATCAAAATTGATTGAATATGATAATAACCACCACGTTTCCATTTCATTTGGCATGACAGCCCTGTCTTGGTTGTGGAAATCGTGGAAATCGATGGGACCGGCTCGGGACCGGCTCCGAGACGGCTCTGGACCGGCCGTGTATCGCTTTTTTCTGCCCCACGCAATGGTTTAGCGGCACTCTAGACCCACCACAATCGTCACCTAGCTCTGCATAAGGCAAATCTAATACGACGGGAACACCAAATGATGCTGCTATCGTAATGGAAAAGCAAGTTGTACAGCAACATTATACAGATACATACAAAATACCCCACAGCTACTAGCCGGCTATCTTTCCCCGATGGGGAAAGTTAAATGAGCGCTTCCTCTAGTACATAAACACATCGCCCGTAGACATACTTTCCAAAGGCCAAGAATCGATATCACGGCTGTTCATCTCTGGCCAAAGCTGCTGTGAAAAATGTCCAACTCGCCAGAAGGAATTTATGAAAAGGGAATTGTCGACCCCGGCTTTCCTGTTAAAAACTCAACCAAGTCATTTTGGCTAACCGAGCCAGCCAAAATAAACAAGCTGCAGTCACCATGGTTGAAGAATGCGGATATCGTCATCATAGGTTCAGGCATGACTGCGGCCAGCCTCTGCCGCACCCTTTATTCCAAGCGCCCGACTCTCCGAATTGTCATCGTAGAGGCCCGTGATCTCTGCTCCGGAGCGACAGGTAGAAATGGAGGTCACATCAAGGCTATGAGCCCTGGAGTGTGGTTTGATCGAAAGAAGCAATTTGGAGCACAAGAAGCTATTCAGATCATGAAGTTCGAACATGGCCACCCAGATGTGATGTCCTCCTGCATCGCAGAGAACAACCTTGATTGCGACCTGAACCGTCTGGAAGGATTAGATGTGTACTTTGATGAAAAGGCATTCCGCAATGCTTACAGCGCCATTGAGGATATGCAAAAGTACGACCAAGGCTTGGCAGATCGATACACTATCTATACGAAAGAGGATGATCTGAAAGCAAGGAATTGCCCTTTGAACTGCGCTGGTGTGATTGGTATGAGCGCTGCTTCCATGTGGCCATACAAGATGGTAACCGGGTTGCTTGACAAGATGGTTCGAGAAAATGGCCTCTCCATTCAGACAAACACCCTGGTCGAGTCGGTGGTTGATAAAGATGAGGATGCTTTTGCTACGATCAAGACTAGCCGGGGGGAAATCCAAGCTAAGCACGTGGTTCATGCGACAAACGGTTGGATTGGTCGTTTGGTGCCGGAGTTACGACCCTTTGTCTCGCCTGTGCGCGCCAATGTCCAACGGCGAGTCCCACAACCACCCAAGCAACAGTCAAATAATTCTTGGTGGCTGCGATACGGCGAGAAGGACTACGATTATATGATTCAGAGAGCGGATGGGGCATACATAACTGGAAGAGCCAACACGGGCCGCAAGGCAACGGCAGACGACAGCCAGATGGATTTCTTACCGCAAACCCATCTTCGGGCTGTTACCCCCTTGGTTTTCGACTTTGGAACGCAGAATATCGAGACAACTCACGCGTGGAGCGGCGCGGTGGCCTTTACCCAAGATGGAAACCCATTTATTGGTCGGCTTCCCTTCCCCAACCGCAGCCACCAGTGGGTGTGCGCCGCCTTCCAGGGTATCGGGATGGTAAGAGCTTTTGGATCTGCTCAGGTACTTGCGCTTCTTATCCTAGGAGAAGAGTTGCCTTCAGAATTTCCCAGAAGTATGCTTTTGACCGGCTCTCGTGTGGATTCGTGGCAACCCGCCCCAGGAAGTAAGCTTTAAATAATTCATGGGAATTCAATATACTGGTAGTCATTTATGGCCCGTTGCTATCTAGGCCTTCATTATTTAATCGCGATTTCATAATAAAAACGTATTGCACATTGGAGTTTATGAATCCCCATTTTCTCTTCCTCATGAGATGACCTCTCACGTTTCCTTTTGCGACATTACTAATCCCTGTTATTACTGATAGAATTCACATATTTCTGATAGGTGGATGGTTATCGGCGGTTTGAGACTTCATTTATCCGGATTGATGCGAAAGAAGGAAATTAGGAACTGAGAGGATTAGCTACAGGAAAATTTGGTGCGATAAGACATGCCATCCTTATTACATCATCATGGTTGTATGGTGGGTTGCCAATGAAATGAATCCCGATTCAAGATCGTATCGCGGCCTGGCGAGAACGATTCTCCTTGGACATGCATCGCACTTTCATAATTATCTCATAAAGGAGGGCCCATCTTACCGAGGCACATTTTTGGTAGTTGATCTTACCCTAGCCCTCAACACACCAGGCACAGTGAATAATTGTCCAATGTTCATTTCTGCCTGCGATGCTGACCTTCTCTACCCTAGCACTAGTCCCATGTTCATACCACAGACATACTAAGAACCCAGCGTTAGCTGTTCGCAGCAAAAGGATATCTCCAGACGACATAATGATAGGGTTTAGACGAATACGGCAAATCATGTCAAGACTTCTTGGGAGTTTGTCACCCACAGACATCATGATCCACCAGCAGAAGGGCTTAGATCTTGAATATGGATGAAAACCATGAAAATTTGGCTTTTGGCAGGCTGCCAACAGCGGACGTCCGGCTTGACCTACTCGGAAAGCCCAATCTCAACAAAAGTGCAGTGGGCTGAATGGAAAACCGCATCTATAAAACAGCTTACGCGTTTGATGTTCATCCAGCCCTACATACTCCAACATGCATGCCTCGGCTAAATGTTTTCGCAGTTTTTTCTGTTCGTTTGCCTGATTAGGTAGTTGCTCGGATTTCTTCCAAGGCGTCTTCACACCAGACCGTTACATCAATTCCAGGTCCAACGCACAGCGTACCAGAGATAGGGGGTGGCGGCTTACGAGCATGTTGGTAGGTGGATTGGTGGAGAAATATGCGCGGTCACCATGTAACCCAAAACCGGCTTCCAGGGCAGGAGATTCAACGTGTGCAGACACCAGTACTGCCCCCCACCGCTACCCCACGAGATAGTGCAACGCCAAGAAGTCCCCCGACTGTGACGCATGTTTTGTGCTGGACATGACCCCTACCTCAGGCAAACGTCCAGGGGCTTGTAAAATTTGCGTCAGCGTAAAGCTAAGCCGAGGCTTGGTCGAGCCCGCAGGAAGGGACTCTTTGCTTTTGCATTTTAGCAAAAGGCCGATTGGGGCCCGTCAACATCCATCGGGCGATGTGAAACAAAAGGGCACGCATTGGCCTTCACATTGCATGCTCGCAATGCCCCAAAGCATACAATTGCCCCGAGCTGAAGTGCAGCCGAAACCACAATATGAAATTGTTTATGTCAATGGATGGCATCTACTGCATTGTAAATCTTTATTCAAATAATGATGATCGCAGCTGGTATATTAGTCGTCAAAATCAAACCGCATTCCTCTGATCCATCTTGCCATCCTGTTTACCCATTGTGACCATGTCACACGTCCCAACCCCGATTCTTCAAGTTCTTACAGATGATGAATGGTATAATGGACTCGCGCAAAAGTTTGGACTTCAGTCTGATACAGTCTCCATTATTACTGGAACCCTTGTCAACACATGGCGTGTGTTCAATGGCTCGGATCATGCGTCCTCTAGCGCCAATTCGTGGCCAATTACATTGATACTTGGCCATTGCAATGAAAACCAAGACTTGATGAACTGCACAAAGGCTTGTGCAGTCAACTCCTCTCTATTCAGTTCGTGGGAAACTCTCTGGAATTGCCTTACCATCGCGACTCTCTCACTATCGAGAGCTACCTTTCCTACCATCAACGATTCAACATATTCTCTCATTGAGGATAGCGCTTTGCAGATGGGAATTTTCAACATTTCCAAATTCGATGGGATAGAAGTTTTCGACAACCTCTATTCATGTGCAATAGCGAGTTGTCAAGATTCTAACATGGGAAATTGCTCAGTGCCCCCCAAACAACTAGACCCGGCCGATTGGTCGGATGGAAAGTTTGATTGGTACGAAATATCTGGCGACATAATTCGGGTGTGTGATGACTTGCAAATTTCGATCAATCTCGATATAGCGGGGCCTGGTGTACGTTTCCTCTTCTAAGAACTATTTTTGCATTCTCTCTGATGTAGTCTCTACAGGTTACTATCTCATATATTATACAGAGCTCATTAGCTCTATACGCTTGGTTGTTGCTGCGACCACTGAACGCGAGAAGTTATATTTTCTGGCTTAGTGCTCAAATCGTGTTTTGGCGACGACAATTCGAAATCCGTCCTATAAACATGCCATTACATGGGCGCCTTCGGGTTATGCTTGACAGAATCGAGTCAGGGAAGATAATCCAAGCTACAAGGAAGTTTCTAGCAGAATTCCATACAGCACAATGTTTTTTTATCGCCACAATTGCCATAGCTATTCTGTACGCCAATTCACAATCTGCCTTGTTCAACGGTGTGCAGAATTGGGCAAGTCTAAGGGCAACGCAGGACTGCATCACTACACTTACCAATATGGGAGTTTGGCCAGTGCTTCTAGCACAAGTGACTCTGGCACATGTTGACCTCGACACAATATACTCCCTACTTCTTTCGACCGTCACAGTAATATTATGTGCTATTGTCGCCAAAGTCGGTCTGAAACCTGACCCTGATCGGGTATACCGCATGTTCCAAGAGCAAAACACATTACCTGAATGTGGAGGAAATCCGTCTCTGCGAACCTTCTGTCTCGGAGCAAGTTCCGAAAGACTCTGGTCTTACTTTCAAAACCCAGATTCCGCTATAGTGTGGTATCCATCAGAAAATGTCTTTAGCTTTCTCTCACTGATTGGTTTTCTTTGGCTGAGAAAACTTGGAAAGGAACTTAGCAGATGCAAGTGGTATACAGAGTATAGGTCTTGGCCTATTAGTGTCCGGGCCATTTTCTCTGATATTTGCCCGAATAGTGTATCTCGGATACGAAAATATTTTCTACTATTCTCAAGATCCTTTGTCTTTGTAGGAGAAATATGCTTATTGATCTACATATCCTTGAGCCTATTTGCGATGCAGGGGCCTTTTCATTCAGTTCTATCACAACCACTGAGACTATCCTGGAGTATTGGACAAATTATCGCCATGTTGGTATGGATGCCTTCACTTTTGGGGTATATGTATTTGATCGTGTGTTAGTATACGGAGCGTGATTTAAAGGTCATGTTTTAAGCGTCGATATAGATTTTAGAAAGTGTTTCTGCTAGATATTCTGATGAACTTTGAATCATGTTGGTTAAAAATATGGCCGAGGCTGCATATCTACACACGCTCTGTCAAGAGAAGACTTTGTATGGGGCCCCATATGTTCGCTTTGGTGTCGATATCTATTTGTTTTTGAACTATTTACTGATGTCTTTCACTAAAATTCCGTATTATCCGGAACAGAAATAATTACACCCTGGTTAAAGTGGGGCATTGGTTGGGTAGGACAGGGGGTAAGTCAGCTCGACATTTCAGCCGCACACGTGGTTGGGATTTTCCGCGGCTTGACCTGATGGATAGGCCTTAGGCGGCCTCCCACAACTCGGCTCTGTATACGCGAGCTTCATTAGGTTCTCAAATTCTTGGTCCTGCTTCCAGCATATTTGGTACAGGCACGCTATGCATCAGCTTTTCAAGAAAGCGCGTCGACCCCGACGTCATCGTGGGGCATCTGGTCGCCAAGAAAACAAGTCGCCGGGGCCCACCGGAAATGGACAGGGCAGTCCATTTGGGCGGGGTGAGAGTCAACCGATCGTTGATGGGCTCAGACCTGAAAGACATGGCGCCGACTCTATGGGACAGCAGTCCGAGCTTGAGCCTGAGCCCCCACGTCCCTCTGCCCACCGCAGCGATGGAGCCGTTCAGTACGAATACGGAGAGCTCGACACGTCTTCGATCAGAGTTCTCATACTACAAAAAGCAGAAAATTTTGAGGATCCTCTGTTTGGTTGCATTGCAACACAGTCTCTTTCAGATCATACACCTTATGCAGCCCTTTCTTACGTCTGGGGCTCTGAGGGTGGGTCGGCCTGTGAATGCCAATTGGCACCAGGAACCTCTACCCGTACCGTCAAAATCAGACCCGAAGATTCCTCTGACAAAAGATCGGGGACTGTTCGTATTGGAGCCAATCTCGAATGTGCTCTGCGCCATCTCCGTCTTCGCCACCGCCCAATGATCCTCTGGGTTGATGCATTATGTATTAACCAGCTCAATGTTTTGGAAAGGAATCACCAAGTACAACAGATGCGTCAAATATATGAGCATGCCTTAGAAACCATCATCTTTTTGGGGCATGCCTCGTACAATAATACGAGCCGCTCGGCCTGGAACTTCCTAGAGAGAAGTAGCACGTGGGCACTCGGCCCTGACCAAAAGAAGGATTACAGTATACCACATGAGCGAGATCTCGAGACGTCATTTCGTGGGGATCTCTATGATGTGCATATTGAAGTCCTTTCTCGTGAATGGTTCCGACGAGTTTGGGTCTTCCAAGAAGTCGTTGTGTCCAAGGATGTACGGATACAGTGCGGTGATCGCGGTATATCATGGGACGACTTTTGCAGATCCCTTCTCCAAGATACACGTGCGCATGATCGATACGGCGAAAGCCTCCGTCAACAAAGCCACTTTGAGTCTCTGCGCCAAATTTGGCAAGCTAGAGTTGCTTTCCATCTTGCACATGGCCAAGAGAGCTGCCTCCCACAATGGTACAAGGACGTGGCTAGGTCCGAGAAATTCAGTACCAACATTCTGGAAATGCTAGTGCGCGCTCGATGTCTTCAAGCCTCTGATTCTAGGGACAAAATATTCGCGCTTCTGGGCATAAGTACCGGATTGGACGACTCGGAAACGTTGGTCGATTATACTATAAACGAGCGAGAAACATACTGCAATTTTGCACGGCAAATAATGACTACTACAGGTGACTATAGACTTCTCAGCTATTTAAATCGGGAATCAACGGTTGAGCGCCTGGAGGAGAGGGTCAATGATTGGAAACATGAGCTGGTCCGCAACGGACGAGTCCTTGAAAAGATCCAAATACTCCATGACAATCGGGCCAGAGAGGCACATTTCAAAGGCCGAAAGAGCCCCATGCTCGAGCTGCCCCTGCATCAGGTTGCCACCGATATACTATCTTTGGAGACTACAGTGGCAGAATTAGAAGAAACAGTGGCCTACTTGGAAGATCAGCTCAATGACTGTTCTGGTCTCTTGGTATTCGATCTTCCATCATGGGTGCCAAATTGGCAGTGCATTCATTTATCGATGTTTGAACCACGGCCGATCATTGATGTTGTACACCCATCATCAACAGAAAAGCCGATAAGGAAGGAACTAAATGCTTTAGAATACCTAAGTTTGAGGCGTTACGAAGCAGACCTCATTGTGCATGGTCAAGTTCTAGGTTCTGTAAGCGGGGTAATGTCATCGCCCGCTGTTCTTGGAAAGGACGAGGCCACCTTTCAGGACCTCAGGGACGAGTGGAACCAAAATTCCGACTATCAAAAATATGCCCTGGAGAGTTACATCCTTACATTATGGGCGTATTTACTTGATGAGAATTCAGTGACTGAACATCAACAAAGCCTATATTGTGAGAGGAGTTTAGCGACGTTCAGTCCAGAGGTGAATCGAAGGAGGACATATCTCCCAAAAACCATCCTTGAGAGACCACCTGGAACTTCTTGGGTCGAAAAAGAAAACAAAGCAACATTCCTCGATTACCTCGATCTAAAGACCACACCTCCAACCACGGGCTCGATTGAGGACCACCTAGCCAGACGGGCTCGCAGAACTGCCCAGTGGTCGGGCGGTGGGCCAACCATGAAGACTATCATCGACCAGAGCTCAATTATCGACCAGCGATTAATAGGTACTTACGTCCCTCAAAACATTGAAAGACGACTCTGGGGTGCTAGTTTCACCTCTTCATCCCCTCCGCCAAATATTAGGATGGACAGTTCGGATCGAGGCCTTATTTTACTTCCACCAACAGCTAGGTTTGGAGATTTGGTCGTGTACCTTCCAGGTGCCCAAGTTCCATTTCTCGTTCGCCCTCGTCACACAAAATCAGTTATGGAATGTCCATACGAAATCCTGAACTTTATGGAAGACCTGATACACATTGACTGGACGGAGTGGTTCATAGAATGCGAATTAGTTGGGGAATGTTGGATTAATGGATTTAAAGAAACTGTGGAGCCGATGGAGGATTTCAACTTTGTATTTTCCATAGAATAGCTCTGCAAATAGGTATGTCCAGATGAGAAAATCACAGGGGTTTGCTGTACCCTGTGTAAATTATGTAAACGTTAGTCGTACGGTCCATCTATGTGCTTGCTTGGCTTGCCAGGTTTGAGCTGCCCCTCGAGGGATTTGACTACATAGACAGTAAACGTCAGTCGTGATTTATATATTTCAGGCCTATCTTCAAGCCTCTCTCACGTTGAGAATCTCTGTAGGGATATCCATGTTAGTCATCCCATCAAGGATGCGTACATGGATACATTATTCGAAATGCCTTATCTTTCCAATGCGGGGTTTTGTCGGTATCCAGGCCAAAAATTAAATCCATAATACCCGGTTGAGAATGTGCTTGTAAACTTTGTTAGATTAGTAGCAACAGGTGGTAAGATCCAGCTGAAGGGCCTGGGTGCATTCCATGCAGGAATGGGCCAATGTCGAAGATCCTTTGTGTGACATAGTTGCTTGGAGCGAATGTCACATGCCTCCAATTCTAGTACATACTGAGGACAGTAGACATTCAGTGACGGGATAGATTTCTGGAGACGATGTTTACGAGGACTTATGGATTCAGTCTGATTTAATAGCCATGTGCAGAGATTGTTTTCGTGAGCATGGTGTGGCCGTGCAAAAACATTCAGCCAGTAGGTCAACTCTTATACACGCACCGAATGTGTATAATTAGAAAAGGCTGACGTCATTAGCCTTGCTGACGTTCTGGTCTAAGGTAAGCTCCTGAGGCGGGCCCAGGCTGGAGGCGAGAATTGTGGTCACACCACACGTCAGCATATTATTTCCAACTGTCTACGTATCCCAGATATCTCGCGCAAACTATGGAAATACTTGCAGGAGTCAGTAGCTCGAGAGGCAAAGGGACTTCATCAGCCAATCTGGCAGTCATTAGCACCCCTGAGCTTTTGGAGAGCATTTTGTTGCATCTCGACCTCCGAACCCTTCTCACTAGTGCACTACGGGTAAGCCGTTCTTGGCGCGATTGGGTGACAGCCTCTCCCTCGATACAGCGACGACTTTTCTTTCTGCCCACCGAAAGAAGTCCAACCGCGGAAAGCGACCACGAATGTCACCAACAAATATTTAACCCGCTACTGGTGTCCTGTTTTCCGGCTTGGTTCCGTCCCAGTCATAATCGAGACCCCGTAGCCAGCTTACCGTGGGTCAACAACAGGGCACGAGAATTCCTACGCCCGGAGGCTAGTTGGCGTCGCATGCTTGTGTGCCAGCCGCCTTCTTACAAGCTTGGGACTGTGGAAATCGAGGGCATTCAATGGTGTACGAGGTTCACGGTTGTACTTAGTCCACGACAGGGTGGCGTGCGTATGGGCGATCTCTTCCATCCCTGTTTTGATTATTCATTGCCCACCTTTCAAGTTTATTGGGCTTCACAAACCCAACTTATGCGCGATGAACGACAATCCTATGTTGAACCAGTTTGGGACCATGTGGAACGCGCAAGTAGGGAGGCCCAAATTATCATCTTCATACAATCTTCTGTAGGCTGCTGCTCTGATGACGAAGATATAACAACTTCTCATGATGCAGTTATGAAATTTATCAACCAGCTTTCTGCGCCCGACGAAGAGAATGAATGGGTTGAAAGTGTGCAGGGGATGTTTTTTGATTGATGCAGTCAAGAGCAAATCCGAGGGGGCTTGATATGTCAAGCATTAGAAAATCGGACGGTCAGAATAGTTAAATAACTCAAGAAAATTGGACTCCCAAAGGATCTACCCACAAAAACATCATACCAATCCAACATTTATCATTGGCAGATTCTGCGACATGTTCGGACCGATAACTGAGACGCCAAGCCGCTCTGGAACCGTTTATTGTCACGTGGCAGTATGGCACAAGGCTTTTATGTTCTATCAAGGCCAGGAGAGCGCTATGGGAAATTCCCATATGGAGCAATAAAACAGCGTGCACTCTACATGTATAGTATAGCACCTTCTGTTGCTGGCCCGTGAGAGAATTTTAGCTTAGGCTTTTTGTTGGATGGGAAGCCAAAATACACCAAGACTGGGCCTCTTCATGTCTTTACCAGAATGAGATTAGCATGAACTCACCTCTGGTCTCGACACCAAACAGCACATAGTACGTTTCACCGCATGTCTTGCAGCGTCACGTAGCATATTGCAAATGTACTTTTTATTATCGTTCTATGAAAGACGAGTTATCTATTCAGGCAGCAATATGAGTGTGCGATACTTGCCACTAGAAGAGGTTTTATTGATCCTATTGTCAATTTGAGACACACTAATCATGTCATGTGTGATGCGCAGCGCCATTGTGTCACATTAAACCGAAATATTCAGGATTGAAATAGGTTCATTTTATTGTACAGCCCGCAATGCTCGCAATGGCCAACTACTGAAGTATTACATAATGTGTGGTGTGCTGAGATTTGGCGGGAACGCTGGATCCCTGGTGGTCTCATGTACGGATAAAAGCTGAATGTCGTTACTCTTGTCACGAGTACTTGTCGCATTAACAGTTGGGACCTTTGTGGGCTGTAATGATAGGCCTAGGTAGGTCTTGAACGGAGGTCTCGTTGGGCAGTTATCCTCTAAATGCAGTGGTACCGTGTCAGCTGACTAATCACATGGCCACGGGAGCAACAGGTTCAGTCTCAGATCGGCGCTGTTGATCCGATTCTAAAAAGCCAGTCAAGCCATCTGAACACGTCACCCACGTATAGTTGAACTTCTATCTCTCGTCAGCCCGCCGCGAATCTGTTGCCTACGCTTTGCCGCTACATTGATATCGTGTACGCGTCTGCATCATTCTGACAACGTCTTGAGCTCAGTTCGGGCTTACCTTACTATTCACGCAAAATGCAAACACAGATGGAAATTGACCCGAAAGACCGTCCTCAATACGACAAGGACCAACTACAGAGCTACTTCAAGAGGATTTGTCTTCCGCAGAAATACTTGGATTCTCCGGTCCTCTACAGTCCCTCACTAGCGCTCACAGTCGAACATGGCCTCCCACTTCTCCAGGCACTTTCGCGATATCATATCAGCAATATTCCGTTTGAGAATCTAGAAATCCACTACAGCGCTACAAAGGCCATCTCGTTGGATATGAATGACCTCTATGTAAAATTCGCCCAACAGGGCCACAAGTATGGCCGCGGCGGTCGATGTATGGAAAATAACGGCTTTTTCGGCACTGTCCTTCGGTCATTGGGATATGATGTTCGAAATTGTGGAGGTAGGGTTTCAAGAATGATGGACCAAAATATCGAAGTTCGAGAGAAACAAGGAAATACTTACAGTGGATGGAATCACATGCTCAACCTCGTCAGGTTAGACGCTCGATGGTACGTTGTTGATGTAGGCATGGGGCCTATGGGACCGAATATTGTTTACCCGCTCGAGGATGGTTATGAGATTGAGTCAGTTCATCCGCGGAGAATTCGACTTCAGAAGCGAGCCATTCCTGAACGGGCGGCGGTGACCGAAGATGAACCCAAGCTTTGGTGTTTTGATATATGTCGCCAGCCCAGTGCAGAGGGTCACAACACATGGGTGCCTACGTACTGTTTCACCGAAACAGAATTTCTGCCCCAAGACTATGAGGTCATGTCGTGGTTTACTTCCACATCTCCAAAGTCCTTCTTTACAACGGTTATTATTTGTTTCAAGATGCTGCTTGATGAATCTGGCAATAGTATTATTGGAGACATCACATTGCGTGATGGGACCATCTATCAAACTATAAGAGGCAAGAGGGAAAGATTAAAGGAATGCGAGACTGAACAGGAACGCATATCTGCATTGGAGGAGTATTTTGGCATTTATCTGACCAGGGAGCAAAAGGAGGGAATATGTACTAAAATGCGTTTACAGTAACTAGAGTAGAACGAAGCCTTAAAGGCGTTGCTCCAGTTATGATATAATTCTTCCTAATCAATGTTCCTATATGGCTGCACACATACTTACATATCAAGCAAGTCAAAGGCTTTCTACTCAATCAAAGAGCAATAACTTCAACGACTAAACGAGGAATAACCGGAGATGATGATGCCTAAACAGAATTTATATGGAATACTAGATTTCGAGGGAGCTATGATCTGCTAATGTGCAAGATTTCCAGTTGCCGCCAAGGTCATGGAATGCAGATGACGCGCTAACAGACTTTTGGAGTTTTGTGCCTTTGAAATGCGATTTTTATCGAAACGTTTCCTAGGCATCGTCTAAACCCGACGTGGGGTTCTTCTTCCCCCTGTTCGTGGAAGCAGAGTCGAAAATTGCCGAAAGTATCATAATGAAGGGCGCGCGCTCCCGGCAACATCTGACCATGCCTCCTGCTTCTTTTTCTAACCAAACGTAAATGACGCCATTCGACCTACCTCTTAGCTCAGTTGGGAGACAAGATCCCTGTAGCTTTCTGTTATTGATTGGGAACAGTACAAGCAAGACGTACTTTGCAAGTGCCCGTCAGGCAACAGGTAAAGAGAGAATTATGGTAGTGCACCAAGAAAAAAGTAACATTGTTTTCAAAACTCTAGCTGCGTTCAACCTGTTCGTGTTAATCAGCGTTGTTTATTTTTTTTTGTGACTGTTTTACTAACAGCGACAATAACCGAGATTTACCCCTTCTACCCATGCTCATGACTCACTTAATTCATTCTATAAACCGAAACCACCTCCGCAGACCCCGTTTATCTCTCACAATAACATTCATTCTCTTCAGTAGCACAGTTCATCATGTCGACAGTGGTTCTAACATTTGAGTCAGCTCCAGATTGGCTGTTGAAGGTCCTACAAAGCCATCTGCCGTTTTCACTTCCGCTGCTGAGGCGACTCCAATACGCAAAATGGCCCGGCAATGCCCAGCCAAATGCACGAGTCCTTTTTGCGTATGACAGTAATGAGAATGCCCAAGGACCAGGCGCGGCGACGAGATTTGCAGCGGCATATCTGAACATTGCAGGCGGACCTGATACTCAAATGTGGCTGTACTCGACTCTTGAGGACGATGAACAAAATGCTAGCGAACATGCTGCTGATCACGAAGATCAATTGAATGCGCTTGTTAGCGAGGTCATCGCTTCTGCCAAGAATTACGGTCGTGAATTAGTATACCCTGGTTTCGTCCTAGTTGGAACCCTTCACTCGTCAGTCCGTGCTATTCTGGACAAGAACGGCCGAATCAAGAACAGACCTACTGGGTTGTACGACAAGTGGCTTTTTAAGGCGGAAGAGTTGCCAAACACCGATGTTCCGCTCCCAGACGGAATGCATTGGGCTTCTGCTACTAAAGATGATTGCCGTATCGTCATTTCTCGCACCGATATCCCTCGGACAGTGTTAGTCAATTCAGTTACATCAAGGATAAGCTAATAATGAATATTGTCACAGTGAGGGTCTCTCTCGGATGCCAAGTTTGATGATTAAGCTTGATGATGGCACACCCATATCGTGGGCATTTCTCTGTAAGTCGGAAGAAGTATGGTTAAGGGCAAGTGCTGACTTTGTCTCAGGTCCAGATGGATCACTGGCCAGTCTTCATTGCGAGGTTTGATGCGCATTCCATCCTCGGGAAAATTGGAAACTGATTTCATTGATTCTAGCCGGATTATCGCCGACGAGGCTTGGCCACGATTCTGGCAGCTAAATTATTACGAGAAAGGACAAGAGAGTTTGGCGATGACGGCTGGTCATCCGCCGATGTTTCGCCCGATAACGAGGGTAGCCGTGGAACATGCTTGCGCTTGAATGGAAACCCACGTTGGACTTTAAGATGGTTAGCCCAATCGACTAGATATGATGAAAATATTAGAGACTAACATCTGCATAGGGTACTTTTGGACATTAGAGGGGCGGAGACAGGGCAAACAAACGTGGCTTAATCCCAGAGTAGACCAAGCATACGATGTAGAGGATGTTTTGGAAAATTCCGGGGAAGTGACGTTTTGAGACTTTCCCATTCGAATGGTGGTTTCAAATCAAGAGCTTTCGCAATCTATTAGTATAATTGCTGCGGTTATTACAACCCAGGCTAACCTACCTAGGAATTAGAGTAGAAGCTATTAGTAGAAGTGAAGTATGTATTTTCTCTTCAGATTGGGGAATTAAAAGTCTTTGCGGCTTTAATTCCCTTTTACTCGGTTTGATAGCAATGCCATATTACTGCCTCCATCGCCTTATCCATAAGCTCTACGCTTTAAACAGATTTCTTAAACACCATGGCCACAACAAGAGCTTCTAACAACCTCAACATACCTACTCCTGGTATTAGGGCCAACCGCCTATTTGTCACCTCGATACCAACGCCCGTCCGTGGTGATAAGGCCAATGTCGACCATTCCCTCTTGGTACTGGAGTTTAAATCGTCACTTGGGCAAGTGAAATGTGCTCTCGAGATCCACCTCGCAGAGACGGAGCGTCTTATTGAAGAATCTGGGGAGTTTGGTAAGGCCCTCATCTCCCAGCGCCAGGCCCTCATAGAGCAGCTTTCTGACATAGAAATGTTTCAAGCGAAAACAAAGCTCACTCCTGAGCTAAGAGAAGTTCTTTTAAATCTTGAACACGACTACACTAGCCTGGTCGGAGAGTCTGAGCGAACATTCCTGCTCAAACAGAGAGATCTGGTCGAAGATGCCGACGCAAACTCTCCCATAACGGTCGAGAGCACTGGCGAAGAGGCAAGTCTTATTTAGTTACATTAGGATTGTGATTATAGTATGAAGTAGTATTTCTTTTTCTTTTCTGGTTTAACAATAGTAAATTTGGTCAATGGGCAAGGCAATCCCTCGTGCCTTAAAGTGCAATATTTGGTCAATGAATCGGGTGAAATCCACCGGCATAACGCCGATAGTGGTTATAGTATTGCTGGAAATTAACGATCTCCTGATAGCCTTCGATTATTCCGTCCAACCTTGACAACCGGTCCACCAAGTTATCCACCAAACCTAGCATTCCAACCCGAAAGGCCCGCATACAGTCCTCAAATCGCACCCATGATGTTGCATTCGCCGCCGAGAACCGCTACAAGGAATAGAACTGGTATTTGGAGACAAAGGTACATGAGCTCATTGCACAACAAAAGAAGGCATCGGATCGCGAAGAGAAGGTTGCACGGAGTCTAAACAGTACCAACTCCTCAGTTCAGCGACGAACTAATGACCTCACAAGCCAAAATCAGAGGCTAGTGGAGGAAGTCCAAAGTCTACAGACCAGCAAAGCCAATCTCGAGGTGCAATCTAAGAACCTATAACAGCGTGTCATGTCTTTGGAGGAGAGTGAACGCCAATACAAGGAAGAGAACATGAGCCTCCAGAGTCGTCTTCAGGAAACATCATCAAAGTTAGAGAAGGCCATACACCTCACCCATTCTGCCAAGTTCTCCGCCTAGAAAGAGCTAGACCGGGTCAAAAGCTTTGACACAAATCTAGTCAAAGAACTCCGTAAGTTGCTTGGAGCTTCTCGGCAACACCATCGATGTGGTAACTAGTTTGCACACGTGCCGTGGAAAGCCGATGGTGCGGCCAGCAGCGGACAGTCAGCTGCGGCTGAAACTGAGCTTATCTTTGATCGATGCATCTGTGCCGTGACACCCAACAGTGGTAAGCGAGCGACCCAGTCTTTCGACCAGGATATCTGCCAAGAAATTTGACGACATATAATTCTTTCATATATTTTTGCTTTATTATCCTTATATTCTTATTCTGTTATAGATAGTACATAGTTATAAACTTTCACTGTTTGTACCGCATCTTTAGACACTAAAGTTAAGGGGGAGCGTTCCTTTGCAAGGTGCCCTCAATTATCAGGGGTTACTTATCATTCCATCGCTATCCTTGAATACCCACCAGCTATCGCTGCCACTCTCATAAAGTTCCACTGAGCCCATAAAACTTCTATATCTGGAAGTTCCGTTTTGTCATCTTCTCTAATAATAAATATTTATCCAGTTTTAATAGATTTGCCATCCCTATCGTAGGCAATCTGATGGCCCCATTCAAGGTCATCAAGGCCAGCTTGTCCAAGGAAATTATTACCTTGAATATCTTGGTCTCCGGTAAGAAAAGACGGTTTAAGCCAATGAAACTGTACATGAATCTCATTATCCCTTTTTAGTATAGGCTTTAAAGCAAACTCAGCTCGAATCCACAAAGAATTGAAATAGGGACTGAGACAGATGAGATTCCGAGATTCGTAAATAGCCCCCTCTTTTGAAAGTTTCCTCCATTTAAGACGATCAAACTCCCAGTATGTGGTTAACATACACTCAACATCGTAGTTGATGTTTCCACTAAACATCGGAGTATTTGTTGATTCGTATGGCTTATGCTTATCATTTGCAAAAAGGAATATTTCCGTAACTTCAGGGTTTTCGATGCCCGTAATCAAACATCGGTTGCTATATCGGCTCCGGCACTTTGATGCTGCTGATGTTGAGGCATTGATAACCGGAGGCTGTTCTCTTTTCGCAAAAACTAAATTGCAGGGTTAGAATATTGTGATAAAGAGAATATGAACGGCATTTCAGTGGTTATATGAGCTTACATTTTGCTAAAGACAAGGTGGCCGTCTCACAAAGATCCTTTTGCATGACGCCAAACAGATCTCGATTACCTTCTTCATCATTGATATCAATTCTTTGCTCAAGGTATTTCTTGAACCTCAAGAATTCATCATCAACTAATTGAACCATAGTAATACTAAGAGCGGTTGCATTCAACGGAGTCACGTCGAAACGTCGCATCGCTCTTTGTAATAAATCAAAATAAGCATAACGTTCGGTAAAGTGGTCGATATATGGGCCAACAGGTTGTCCTGACGGAGTTGCGATATTAATAATAGTCCGTAAGCTCGTTGCACTGTTAATTGATAGATGGGCTAGTTGTGCCAGTTTATCATCCATAAAAGCACTTCGGCTCTGAGAAACAAGATGGCGGCCTGTGAGCCCGTCGTTGACTTTCATGATGAAATCCTTATGTTGGATATTTGTATGAGATGGGATTTTCTGAGAACAATGCCGAGAGAGAAGGCAAGATTTCAGAGAGTAAGGGGCCTTTAAGAAGATGTAGGATCAGTGCGTTTTTGCTTTTATGGCGAGATCAAGTATGGTGCTTGAGATTGGTAGATGATGAAGACGTTTTTCCATTTATGCAGATGTATTGAGCCTTTTATCATTGGATTGAGACCAACAAGGTAGAAAGACATCTCCGATCCCAGAGTCGAAAGGGTTTCGATATGCCTTTGTCAAGTTTGGTTCCGTCAAGAACAGGCTTTTATCTGATGTGGGTCCCATGGTTCTTTTTATCTAGGAAGCCAAAAATGCTGGTTCTTTATTTATGTCTGAATAAAAAGCAAGCTATACGCTCAACCGAGCATCCCCCGGCGCGCCAGCCTGTGCTGCAAAGGTGGCCAGCTACATTACAGTCATGTTGGGGACCCGCAAAACGCGCCGCCAGAACCACAGATTTCATCCGCTCTTTTGACCACTTATAGTGTCCTAAGACACGAGGGATTGCCTTACTTATAGCTCTGATTAATGCTCTAAATTGATGTTCAAGGTTGCCCAGGTGCAAAATACATCTCGATTTACATTGGCTTTGGCAGCGTGTTTTTCAGGCTCCGAAATAACTACGATGTAGCTCAAGTGTTCAATCAAGGTAGCAGAGACGATCCTTGACAGAAAAAGTGCCTCCTCTAGAACTCAAATGCCGCGCTCGCTTTGGATTGCACCCGACAGTATTACAAAGGAACTAGCGAAGGGGGGTTGAATGGCCATGGACCAAAGTATAGTTTCTGGAATTAGTTGAGCTATTCTTTGATACCCAGGCAACCCAGGAACGCGACAAACTCTATGTCCTCATCAACTTGGCTCATGATGCCGCAATTAACAGCGGACATGAAGGCTTCCTCCCAGACTACAGGGCGGGTGGGGCCGAGGTTTTATCGAGTTTTGCCACTGAGTTTATGAAAGCGGGAAATGTTTTGGACCTTTTATATCGATCCGGAACTAAAAAGGGCTATCGCTCCTGTAGCTAGATTCCAGGCCGAATGAATCAACGGCGCCAAAGTCGTTGTGCTCCTACTGTCTCTACCTAAGAAGCGACTGGCCCCAAAGCCGAACCCATGCGTGGCTTCAGTGCCGGAGATCGGTTTCCTCCTAACGCACGCGTGTTAAATCCAGCCTCAGAGTCGTTAAAAATGCCAAGCTTGTTAGTTAGTGGCCAGCTTCGACCGATCCTCTCCATCCGGGGACGGATGAATGACTTGATACAGAGCTGTCGGCCTCTTCAAGTTGGCCTAGGTAGTCACATGATATCATTTAGTAACACACTCAACGGGCACTCAGAATGGAACGGAAGGTGAATAGGGTTTAAAATCAGTACGTATTCTTGGCTCACGTTTATACACGCATTCCACAGATGCTTGCTCTACTGATTGTGGCTCGAAAAGATAATGTGATAAATACAATGTAGAAATTATGTAAATTTAGAATGCCAATTTTTTTCTCCGTCTGATGTACGTTCGAATTAGTGAGAATAGCTGAGTCACTCCCAATCGTCACTCCTCCTATTGTAGCAGGCTTGATAAAGCCTCCTTTCCGGAACGTGTCCGACGGGTATGAAGAATTTATCGGGTGCAGTAGGAGTACTATGGATCAATAAGTCACTGGTCCTAATGCCATGCAAGATAGTATAAAGGCTTATAGAGTAAGTGCAAGTGTTTGACCTGGGACAGTTGAAAGCCTGCTGCCTGTATGAGGGAGTCTGTCCAGCCGGGCACCGGATGGCCAGCCCGTCAATGTCACAGGAAGCGCTTCCAGATACAGAATAGCAAGGAATTGTCTGGCTACCAGCGCTGCGGCAGGAGGCTGCTGCGGCCACGGAAACAAGTTCCAGCAGGGCGATTCCGAAAATAGCGACCTTCATGATTGTTGATTTAACTGCGCTTGGGTTGCAGTTATTAGATTGTTTGTTGGATGAGTGGGTGTAGAATTAATTTCGTTTTAACAAGAAGGAACATTCAAGTATTTAATGACGAGAACTGACGAACACAGACAATACCAACTGCGCCAAGTCTACTGAGTAAACTATTAACAACCCATCCACCCAAAGTGGGTCCCACTAATGTTCATTTACTTGTCAAAGCATCTCGAGATCAAGCCATGACAACAAGGGTAGGCTTCAATTTCTCGTATCCGGGCACACGGGGGGACACATTCATTTCTCAATTAAAAAGTATCGTTATGAAAAAGTAAGCTATCTTGTGATCGGTTGGATTGGAGAGTTTGTCGTGCTTTACAAGCCCATACATTCTTGCTGAATTCTTACACTAGCGCTACCGAGCTTCCGGATGCAAGGATCTGCGACACGGTTCAATTTAAGGTTTCTTCGTATCTCCTGTAAACCTTTTCAGCCGTTGTAGTGTATTAGTCAAACTGAAATACGTAAAGTCATTTCCGAGCACGTTGCCCTCATCTCAGTGCCCATGATCATGATCTTTTTTATTTCGCTTGGTCCCAATCTCAGGGCTACTCGGGTCGCCTCGGGATTTGCTTCCAATCATTTTACCTTGGCATTTATCGGGCGAGCACTGGGCGTTATTTTGCTAATACCAGGATTTGGTTGGTGCGCTAATCTGTTTGTCTCTGAGAAAACAAGGAGACGAAGTCATCCACACTCTGTTGAACCAGGGGGAGGGGGTAATATGGTACATTCACTAGTAAGAAGCTTAGAATAATAACTTGTTTTGCTTGATTCCTTCCCCCTTTTTTTTGGAAGTGTCCTGGAACGAATCTCGAGAAGCCAATTCATAATCCTCATCATTCTGGCCTCTCAAATGCACCTGAATCCCTATTTGAGTACTTCCCTCTACCTTTGCCTCAAAATAACTTGCAGCATTAGAGAGCATATCAGCGTTGTGCAAAGGCCCAACCTCCCAATCGATGTCTCGTAGCTGGTTCGACAGCCGGGCTTGGAAGAATAGAGTGAGTGGGCTTGCAACCCACCAGCCAACTTTGAGTTGCCTCGTCTCCACATACACTGCCCAAAGAGATACTACCGCCATCACAAGCAGCAACATTGGGAGAGCCAGCCAAGGCCATTGTGCAAAAACAAACTGCTGCATCACGTAGGTGGATCCGCCGATAGAAACCCCTGAGTCAATGCTTGATGTTTCCGATTGTCCTTGCTGCGCAATGGTAGATGTATCGGAACGCATTGCCGTCGTCATGTATTCCGCCATATACTCTATTGCACGAGATGTATTGTCAGCGAGGAAAAGCATCGTTGTCATGTCAGCGCCATTTATGCCATTGTCACTCCCCGTAGTGACATTGCCATTTAGCAAATCGGGGTCCCCGGCCAGTAAGGCGGATAACATCCCCCATGCCATGAACGGCATGGTGAAATTGCTGTTCTTATTGGATACATTTGTCTCAAGTGATGGCTGAAACACGAGAGGAGCGTAGGAAGCGGATAGGGGGTCCGGCATCAGGAAGCCTTTGTAACCATAAATAGTCGAGTCGTTTTTAAGTCCTGTATCATTGTAAATGAGGACAGGTCCGCTGTTTGCGTTCTCAAAATTTGACATTTCAGTGTACTCTTTCCGTACTCGCTCGGAGTATGACCCGTTTCTCACAACGGCGACGATCTCCTGAAGCGAGATATAAACACCACATCTAAACGCTTCATAGGTTGTATTGCTTATTATAGACGTTGTTTGTGGACCTGCATCCAAAGATGTCGCCTTGACCCATTCCACGATTGCAAGAAGTGCAGGAATCTCTTTGAAGGACGTCAGTTGATTGGTTATGTTTTTGACAAAGCCTATCTGGGGAGTCGTCGCCTGAATTGTGAAGGCCGAAAATGAACCAGAATTATTGACCAGAACCTTTAGTGATTCGTCTTCTGGCGCTATAAAGTTACAGTCTAGTTCATCGGTACAATTCAATCTCACGTGAGTTGTAACATCGTGGCACTTTACTCCAACGGCCAGTGTTGCAAAGGGATCCCAAGTGCAGTTACCTGTCGAGCATTCATATGTCGGAGGAGGAGTCGAGGGAAGATTGGAAGATTGGAGGCCATTACGGGCTGCGGCTTTCATCGCGTACGGCAGGGTCGCGTCTTGAGTTGATTAGGAATTTCAGCTCAAAAGTACCTGTAACCCAACCACTTACAAGACCCTCCCCACACACCACCGGCATAAAGCCCTGTGCCCCAGTTACTTATCGCTACCGCTTGTGAATGCAGGTTGGGATCGATGGTTGGGTGGACACTGAACTTCAGGCTTTGCTGGAAGAACAGGTCGAGGAATCCGCCTAGGGACATGACAACTGCGGCGATGCTCACGAGGTGGCTGGAAAATATTGTCAGATATGGTGTCTGATAATCTCTTTTTGGGGTTGTTTTACAGGAATCGAAGATGCAGTAGCAAACGTATACTTCCAAGAGGTCCTCGGCTGGCGGAATCATAATAGCATATATCTTGGAGAGACTTTGGCTGTTTGTACCATATCCAGCAAAATTGACCGATACTCTGGGAAACGGGATAAAGTAAACATCCACGGAAGATGGTAGAGAGGGCTGCAATGACAGCGTTGAGGGTGATCCCCCAAGGCCCCAAAGACCAGTTCGGAGTAGGCTTGCCGTCATATCTCCACAGTACTCCACTAATCGCAAGTAAAGATGCAGTTGCTAAGAGGAGACAAATGATCTCGTAGGTCATCATCTTCATCGAGATGAGACTTTTTCCAGTCTTGAACCGAGCATTGGGAGCGACGTAATCCTCGGCGTGGCTTTCATTTCCGTTATCGGGTGCCATCAGTGTTTGGCTAGAGGCAACCTAGAGACTCGTTAGATGCTCTTCTACTTTATTCTGGTCCAACTGTACATAGACTATACCGATGGTAAAGTAATTTGAGGTTCCATTATGTCGCTACGCCATCAGTTAGCCTACTTGATGTTGTTGGAAGTTATTTTGCCAAGCATAAAGAGAACGAAGGTGCAAGGTTTCGAGGTTGGACTGCAGTTCGATTGATCTCGGCCGGTCGTCGATCAGCTGGGGCCAACTGCGCCCCAAATGATATCGCAAAAAGCGAATGTGCCTTGATCTGGCTATGCATTCGGCCTGAAATAGCCAATCATATCTTTATTGATCATGCTTGTCAGCAAGTAGTGCGTTTTCAGCTCTGCAGTTTTGTGCCGCACTTCCGGGGCACACCTATGTTGCTAGTTTGAATCCTTCAAGTTGAGCCTTCTCAGCTCGGGCTGCCACCAACGTCTTGTCTGCCTTGCGCTACCCCAATGCGTTCCAATTAAAATGGTCATTTAACACCCCAATACAAGGACTGAAACACATTGTATGCAACCAGTCGATTGCTAGTGCTAGAGAGGGTTGCTTCCTAAGGACCCAAGCCTCGTCTTCTCTGTGAAGGGGATGAGTCGGTTGACGCGGAAATTTTGAGTGTTCACTCTCCCTCGTCAGTTATCAGTTTTCAATAAGCAATGATAACAATTTAACCACCTCCAAATTCACAGGGCGCTAAATTACTGCTCAAATAAATATCGAAACATTAGGCACGGATTTTGTTAATTTGACAGGCGACATTGAAGTCTTTGATTTTTTCTTCTAGCTGGGTCATTCTAAAATAATACACACGTATTTAGAAAATGCGTACAGTAGATACATGGTAAGTATTATATCAACTGTCAAATCACCCCATAGTCGACAGAACATTATTGGGCCAGGATCCGCGAGATAGTCATTAAACATGAAAGCAAACCCAAGCGCAAATGCCCGAGTAGTTGATTAATTATAAAATCACTGGAGAAATCTTTCCTCGAGCATTAAACGGGACTAAAACAAAAAAAAAAAAAAGGGAAATTTTAGCTATAATTAGCATTAATCTGGGTCAAGTAAGCAATCGCTGGCATGGCACTGTCACTACTAGATACTATTCCAGCCCCTCGCAATATATAACCAGAAGTGTCGCTCGATTCTAAACCATTGGAGTATGCCCCGCACCAGAGAGGTTCCAAAGCTGTATTCAGAGTCGGATATGGACATTGTGTCAATGCATGGATGGGGGAGGTTTTGGTGAAGCATGGCGTCGCGGTTTTGCCTGGATACTCATGTCCGGCCGGTCCAACAAGAATGAGCAACAGGTCGCTCACCGACTGGCTCGATGCAGCTTTTTATGACTTGGCCTTACATGCTAACCTTTCCAACCCAAAATGCAGCAGGATTAGAGCCAAGCGAAACCATTTCAGAACATGGCCCATCAGCCAAACAAGGATTTTCGGCCTTCGCCGCCTTGAGATCCTCCCGAGCCACTAAAGAAGGGCATTTCAGCTGGGTCCACCTGAGAAGCACGAAAGAAAGATCTGATTTGCGTAATCCGGGGGGCTGGAGTACTGTATGTCATCTGGCCCACCAATGGAGGCGCCCCATGTCCTTATCGGACAGCCCTTCCCCCTAGGGGTGATGAATAGCGAGATTTTGGGGAGGGAAAAAATGCGTAATAGTGGACATTACTCTGGAGCGAAGCAAAACGTGGCACATAGATGCACGTAATCGTCATGGATCACAGGCATGAAGTGGGCCTGATCGGGGTCGTTATCCACACCGAGAACCCAATAAACGGGGAGCCAATTCGTGAAGTTTGTTGAGGCCGAGGGCGACTGCTAAGGTGGCAAAGCCATGCCAGAGTTTTAACCATCAGTCTGTGGTGGCAATCTGGGTACAATTCTGGAGGGAAATAGTCATGGAAGCTTTACCCATAAAGATGACTAGACGGTTTCCCACAGCAGTTGCATTTTAGAACCAGCGCAACGCGTAGCATTTGTCAAGGAAATTCAAGTACGCAAAGAGGGGTATTGGGCTTCGCGGCACGGCTTTACTGAGTACAGCAATTGGTGCTTGGCTTGCCATGTGATAGTTAGTCAACCACAGGACGTCTTGATTGAATATCGTCACGACGGCTGGGCCAAAACCGCCGTAAATTTTACAATAAAACAGCAGTTGGAGCAAGCAGATTCCGACAACCAACAACGGCAATTGCAGCAGCAGAAAGGCAGAAACAATTGTTTGTGCAACACGAATGTGACTGCTCACTAACACATGGCCGGATAATGGGTCAGCGTCTTTTTGGTGGCAGCCTGAAAATTCCCTCGTCCCGCCCCCAAAAACCCATTCTCGTGCGGAGAAGCCCGACTCAACCTCGACGAAATTGACAATAGTTATCTGTTTCAAGAAAAAAGACGCCACACCTTATTGCGCTCTTACACCATCTCACCTGGAAATCCTGGCACCCGTCACCAGTTTGGGTTTGTGCCAGTTCTACACTTATCCGCCGCTAGTCTGCTCTGCCCAGTATGGATACCCTTGGACAGGAGTGCGGGGCCTTCACTTACGACAAGCTCGGCAACAAACCATCCTTGGCTATCAGACTTCTCACCATAGAGCCGGCAGAGTCGCTGTTCGACCTTGTCGAATGCCACCTGGACACCGTCTCCCTGGATTCGCCGCCGCCCTACGTGGTCCATGAGCCCGTCGACCAGGAAGACGCTGAGCTGGACCACGCCGTCCGGTGCAATGACACGCTCCTACCAGTCTCGGAGCATACTTACTTCTTCCTGTGCACACTCAGGAACAAGGGCCAGAACAAAGGGCCATGCCCGAGCGTATGGACGCCACGAGTCTGTGTCAATTTGCAGGACAAGGATGAGACGGCACACCAGCAGCGCCTCCTAGCTGCTATATTCCAGAGGGCAGCCCAGAGGGTCTCTGTGGCGCCCTCATACAGTTTCCTACCCTTCAGAACGTGCGACTCGATACGGCTGCTAGAGCTAGCACCACCAGGCCACCACAAAAATGGATTACTGATGACTCGGATGCGGGAGGTGTCATTGGCTGATAACCCGGTTTACTATTACCTGGACATCCGGGAGGGCCTGACCACGGAAGCTTGGCCAGACAAGGTGGCGCTGATCTGCAACAACAGGCTTCTCAACGTACCCAGGCCTCTACACCAGGTGTTGTCCATGGTCCTGGTGTCCAAGGGACCTCGGGCATTCTTCGTGCCAGCAGTGTCGGTCAATAAGCACAATCCTAACGATGTTCAACATCACGAAATACTCACCGATGCCCTGATCCGCAAGCAGGCCAAGGAGGTGGTGGGCATAATGCAGCCAAAATACCAATACATGTCGCTCCCCAACGGCCGGCCGCACATTCGCCTGATTAAGCTTCTGCCTGCCAGTTCCGACCAGGATACAGTCGTCGCAGATATTTGCCACTTTCCGCTCGACCAATGCCCGCCGTTTGTGGCACTGTCGTACACATGGGGCCCGACACATCCGCAGTGGATGGTTTGCACGCGCGATGGGCGATATATCGTCTGCACGGAGAACCTGCGCCTCGCGCTTGTTGAGTTGCGCAAGCGCGGTCACTTAGTAGTGTGGGCTGATGCCGTATGCATCAACCAGCAAGATAACCAGGAAAAGAGCAAGCAGGTGATGCTGATGGGGGAGATCTACCGGCGAGCAGCACGAGTGATCGTCGATCTGGGCAACAGCTGCTCCAAGGGCTCGCACCATCGCACATGCAAAGTGTACCCGGCAATCCTGGTCAAGATACTCGCCTCGACAGGGCGCCTGCTGGAGGCTGTTCGTCCCGATAGACCAGGTCTTGACAGCCGGGAGTTTGCAAAGTTTGGCATCCCAGCAGCCAGTCACCAGGCGTGGTCGGGGTGGCGGGCGATGCGATCCAGAGAATGGTTCACCCGGTCTTGGATCGTGCAAGAGGTGGCGGCTGGACGCAACAATGTCTCTGTACTGTACAACGAGCAGCTGTATGACTGGGCCGACCTGGCTGTGGCGAATGGCGTCACGGCCAATGAGCAGGTCGACCTGCGCGCGTACGTCGGCAAGATGAACATGACCAACATGCGTGACGTACAGCAAGGTGGAAAGGATCGACAGCAGCCCAGGCTTCTCGATCTGCTGGTCTCGTTCCGGAGTCTCAGCGCGACTGATCCAAGGGACAAGATTTACGCGTTCCGTGGGCTGGCGGCGGACCGGGACGAATCACCGTTACCCGACTACGCCAAATCAGTCGACGACGTCTACGTCGAGTACGCATCCTTCTTCGTGCGGCAGGGACTGGGCCTGCGGCTGTTGAGCGATGCGGGCACGAGCCGGTCGGGGCCCGGGCGACGGCTGCCCAGCTGGGTGCCGGACTGGAGCTTCAACACGTCGTGGCAGACGTTTAGCTTTTGCCGAGACGCATCGTGGGTGTCGCTGGGGGCGCTACAGAAGGGCGAGGTCGGGCGGGACGGTGATGCGACGTTTAGACTCGCGAGGGGTAACGCGCGAGCGCTGGTGGTGCCAGGCCATGTGGTCGACGACATTGTCGAGCTGAGCCCAGCTGTGCCAAACACATTCCGGTATGGCGAGTCGGAGTCGACGGCGTCAGAGATTGACACAGCGATCCGCGAGCTGTACGGGCGGGCCCAAGACATGGCCATGGCTTGCAAGGAGCAGCTGAAGCCCACCGACGCAAAGGCAAACACAGATGCAAATGCAGCGCTGCCTCGGCTCCAGACAACGCTGGTCGGGGGCGCCGGCCAGGCCTTCAAACCGCTGGAGGAATTCTATGCCAGGTCTCAGGTGCTGGCGCCCCAGGGCGAGGGCGTGCATGTGGCGGCCGAGCAGGGCCAGAAGTGCCAGGAGGGCCAGAAAGACCAGAAGGGCGAGGACGCGGCGTCCGTCAGGGCCTTTGACGAGACGCTGAGGAGCGTGCTCAGCAGGCGGCGCTTCTGCCGGACCCGAGGGGACGGCATCGGGCTTGTTCCGGCGGAGGCTGAGACGGGGGATGCCATTGTGTGGGTGCGGGGGGCCAGGGCAGCCATGGTGATGCGGAGGGAGAAGGACGGAGACGGGTTTATGTCGTACCGGCTGGTCGGGGATGCCTTCATGAGCGGGCCCAGCGTCGAGAACGACGGCGGATCGGTGAGCCCGTCGTCGGAATTGATTGTGGTCTAGCCGAGAGTGAGTCTGGGTCTTTTCTCTTTTTCTTCCTGCTTCGCCATGGACCCTGCCATACAGCGATGGAACAGTGGGATGTGTGCTGGGTGATGGGTGACGTGCACGCATCACCGCAGCACGCACGTAGCACATCTCATCCAACACACCTCAACTCACATCCCCGTCTCTGCATATCCATTCCCATCCCCATCTTCCCTTCTTCTCCGGACCACCACTGACGCCCGAGCCCGCCCTTCTAAACCCCCCCGCCGAAATCTTAATCCCATACGGGCCACTGTCCCTCTCCATTGTTTCGCGCCACAAAAGGCGTTCGCTTTGCTCCCCCGGGCATTGGCCAGGCGTCCGTTGGTTAAACGCCAGCTACTAGCGACGTCAGCCTCCACCAGCCCTGCGCCATGCCATCATAAAGGTCCGGTCCCCTGACTCTTCTTAGAGCCCGTCCCCGTGATCAAAAGGGACCAGGCCAAAATACCATCTGTGGATTTTTACCGCGCACAGCCGATTCAGCATTGCCTCTCCAATTACTCTCCAGTTCACCTCAAAATGTTCGAGGAACCATCGCCATGTCCGCCTGCCGTCCGCCTCGATGGCATATGCCCTGAAGTCGTCGACCTCGTCTTGAGCGTCCTGCCCACCGAGTCACTCCGCAGCCTGCGCCTTGTTAACCGCCATCTGGGAGCCATTGCCACAAAATGGGCCTTTCAACACGTCCGCCTTGGGGCCAGAGACGTCTCCTCCGACCATGAGAACTTCACCTCGGTGGCTCAGTCACCAACTCTCCGCCACTACGTCCGCGAGGTCACCTGCGATACCTCACTCGGCGCTGCATCCGACGCCAGCGACGAGTTCGTCTTTTCCCTCCCCAAGCACTTCCTCAATGCGCTGCCACTCCTGTCCAGCTTCCGCAACCTCGCAGCCGTGCACCTCCGCTTCAGCCAGCACACGAAACATGTCTTCACGAGCGGCTCAGACACGGAGCCGGACAATTTCCGATACCGCGTGCTGGATACCGCATTTCACTGCATCGCAGGCACCTGGTCCTCCGAACGACAGGAGCTCATGGACGGAAAGCTCCTGGGCTACGACTTTGACACCAGCTATAAGACGGCCCCTCCCGAGGTCTCAAATTTGGGCCCGCTCCCCATCAGAGAGCTCACAGTTTCCAACTTGGCCGACTTTAACGACAAGCGATTTACAGAATCCGAAGTATTTAAAACGGTCATCTCATTGCCAAGCCTGGTCGACCTAAGACTATGCATCACCCAGCAAGTGGTTGAGCTTGACCACGCCGGCGAGGAGCAGCCCGAATCGGCCCTTTGGTTCAGGGAAAAGTACGACATGTTTGAAAGCATGCCGCGCACCTGGCTCTCCCCATCAATCGCCGGGAATCTGCGAGTGCTGTCCCTCTACTCGCGCGACTACTGGGGCTGGAACCCGCGGATGGACTTTCGGGCTGTCCGCCCTGGAAATGGCCCGGATTCTGGCTTCCCGCAGCTAAAGGTGCTGGCGCTGGGCAAATACGTCTTCAGTCACGAGTGGCAATTCGACTGGATCGCATCGCTCGGCCAGCTAAACGCCTCTGGCGGTCTCGAAGAACTCTATTTGGACCAGTGTCCCATCATGATCCAGGCCAGGCACCAAGCACCCGCCGACTACGGCACCCGGGTGGTCGGAAAGGACGCGGAGGGCAACGAGGTGAGGATCTCCAACGAGGGATACTACCGCATCGAGGGCATGGAGGAGGAGGACACCTACGACTTCGACATCACCCAGGAGGACTTCCCTATGCGCTGGCACCAGGTGCTCCGGGGCTGGCGAAAGTCGATGAAGGCGCTCCGGGTCTTCAAGATGGGCAACAGTTCATGGGATTTCGCGCCGAAGCAAACGGTTGACGCTTGGCGGGCGGAGAACCGCTTCCGTGAGGCCGATCGGGCCCAGGTCCAGAGCCTCTTACATCACAACAACTTTCGCAACTTTAACCGGCCGTCACCCCCCACGGCACGATACCACCGACGCCGGGGCAGCGGCCTGGCTAAATACAGGCTTGGGACGGGCATTGATCAACACACTAAGTTCCAGGCGAGGTACGTCTACTTTGACATCAAGGATGGGCCCAGCGAGTGGTGCGACGTCTACTGGCCCTCGTCTGCGTACCCGCGCCAGCCCCAGCTTCAGCCCCAGGTGCACGACAAGGATATGCAGGAGATCGCCCTCATGGCGACCACGACTGACGCCCGACGACAATGAAAATGCCACCCTCTCCCCCCCCCGCCCCTTTTGTTTCTGTAAAAAAAAAAAAAAGAGGGCACGAAACGAGCAGACGATCAAACGACCAACGCAGATTTTCGGACGGTTTCAGCCTCCGGACACAACGCAACGTGTGAATGAATAACCGGGACGGAAATAAATAATTGATTTAGCGAAAACCAACGTGGACGAATTATGACAACACCAACAAGACATGTCAGGCCTTTTAGGGTGGTGGCCTCAGACTGACGGCTAATTTAGCTTCAGCTCTGGCGTCAAATTTACCAAACCATGTCACTTTTCTTTTCTTTTTTTGTATCTCTCTCTTTTTCCATTGTGGTGTAGCCTTTTACGGTGTACTTACTATCCATGTAACTATTATTCGCATCACCACCACCCTGGTAGCACGCCTCTCAGGGTAAAATGGTCGGTCACAAAAAAATAAAATACACGGGTTAATGGGCAGATCGCCATTTAGCATGAACGTTCGAATCCGCAGTGACGCATGACGCAACAATGAAGAGACCCTGATCTGCATTGAAAAAAAAAAAAGAATAATCAGACTTTCAGCCCCCGTGTCCCGGAAACTGACTTATACTCCGTCCAGTCTATAGGGCCCCTCCCCTCCCCTCCCCGCGCGTGCTTCAGGGCAATCAACTGATTACCTAATTCAGCCATGCTGTGCCGGGCCGGGGGCTAAAAAAACATCCCTGCCCCGAGACAACCGAGTTCCTGATAGAAAAGCTCCGGAGGCTGCTAAATGGGCTGCCGGGGTGCCAGGGGGGTTGCACTCCATCTGGGGGCGGGTTGGCGACGGCAGTCGAGGGGATGGAAAAACAAGGGCCGGCTGATCCCTTCATTTGGGCAGACGTTTCTCCCCCCTCGACACTTGGCCGACTTTTGTTTCAGGCTCGTTTCCGCTGCCCCATGCAGCCCGCGGACGAAACGACTCCGTCGGGAAGCATCCCCGCGATCGTTGTCTATATGTCGCCTGGAGCCTCGCGAATTGAGCCGGCGAGCATCGAGGGGGGGAGGGGGAGGGGGGATAAATATGGAAAAGATCCGCCCGCTGCATAGAAGTCTTGTAGAACAAATATCGGGCATTTTCCACAGATCTCTGCGATTAGCCGGCATCGACTTCTCCTTCAATTCAGTGACAGCTTCATCAGCCAACCAATCACTCCATCAATCACCATGGTCTCCTTCACCTCACTTCTCAGCGGACTTGGCCTCGTTGCCAGCGCCTTTGCCGCACCCAGCTCCTCGGCCCCGAATGCCCTGCTGGAGCGAGCCGGAACCCCCAGCGCCACCGGCACCAACAACGGGTACGCTTCCATGATCCAATTTTGCTGCAGTGAATGCCCTCAAACTAACCGCCGCATAGCTACTACTACTCTTGGTGGACCGACGGCGGATCTGATGCCACCTACACCAACCTCGACGGCGGCAAGTACAGCGTGACCTGGGGCACAGGAGGCAACTTTGTCGGAGGAAAGGGATGGAACCCCGGTGCTCGTCGGTAAGTTTTCCCCCCAGCATCCCGCGTGCCAGCCGCGCATTTCACTAATCGCCGCCGCAGCACCGTCACGTACTCCGGCACCTACAGCCCCAACGGCAACAGCTACCTCGCCCTGTACGGCTGGACCACCAACCCCCTGATTGAGTACTACATCGTCGAGTCGTACGGCACCTACAACCCCGGCAGCGGCGGCACCTACAAGGGCACCGTCACAAGCGACGGCGGCACCTACGACATCTACGTGAGCACCCGCACCAACGCCCCCTCCATCATCGGCACCGCCACCTTTCAGCAGTACTGGTCGGTCCGCCAGACCAAGCGCGTCGGCGGCAGCATCACGACCGGCAACCACTTTGACGCTTGGGCCAAGTATGGCCTGAGCCTGGGCACCTTCAACTACCAGATCATGGCCACCGAGGGCTACTTCAGCAGCGGATCCTCCACCATTACCGTCTCCTGAGCGTGCATGGCCCGTGATGGATCTTGGGGGTTGGTTTTTTCGTGTAGCGTGCCGGAATTTCTTTTTCAAGTGTGGTCGGGCTGGGATCTGACAGTCATGATTCGTCATTTTTTCGTGTATATATGGAACACACTCGGGGGTTGAACTCCACGCCGAGAATGAGAACATATTTGCTGTCGCAATCTTATAAGATTCTTGATTTGGATTATTTTTGTAGTGCATGAAGGATGTACCGAAATCTGATCGCAATGCATGTCTCGTCCAATCTCTGACTGCGTGAACTCACTCGCCCGTAACAAATCCAACATCCATTGAGTGAGACCAAATCCTTTATTGATAATGGTAAATAATATAAAGAAAAAGGAATAATAATTGAGTTTGGGTTTCTTCTACATTTGTTTTTCGATAGATTTGGAACATTATTTTGTTGTTCTCAACTGTGCTCTCTATAAGTTTCGTGTCTCCAGCAGCGGATGAAGCGTTGCTTAAAGCAGAGCTGTCAATTCACGATGTCTTTTGTCCCATTCTTATATTTAGAATGATTGAAAATTCACCTGGGCCAGAAATAAAATTTTAATAAGAAAGACTCACAGGGCAGACCAACCTAATCTCACCGATGTTTCATTGAACAAAGCCTACCCTATTCTAAGCGACAAGGGCTGGAAATTAGGACAGGGACATACGCCACCGTCAAATAGGCTCCAGCGCAATGGCCATGTGGATAGAGAACTATTAGCGCGCAAAATCACGTGGGTTCACAATACACGCCAAAGAATCCGCATTGAAGAAGGCCATGAATCGTGAAGGAGCTGCCCAGTTCGTGCCACATGTGAATACTTTCTGTCTCTTAATTTACTCAAACGACCAAATTAACGTGGAATATGGGGTCTATGGACTGCTACTGCGCCATGTGCGGCGGCCCCATGACGGAGGTCGCAATAAAAATGACGAACGCATCTGATAATGCACGCAGCGCTGACTCAGGAGGTGAGGCCGCAAATAAAACCAGCGAGGACAGTTCCATCTACGACTTGACATCAGAAGAAACCGAGTGGCTGATAGATTGCCGCGTTCTTGGTTATGATCCTGAAGCCGCCGACGGTAGCAAGTATGTACCCATCAATTGCTCTTGTCTTTTGCCCAACATCTCACACGACGTCTAGAATCTTCCTGTCATGTCGTGTTAGGTATCATGATTACGGATGCATGTACCATGAACCAACTCCTGGCGAACCAGAATTTCACAATTGTTATTGGTGGGAAGACCCTGATGCCCCAGCCGCCGTCCCTTTCCACTGGGACTGCTATGGCATTTTCAGCCGCGTGTTGACGGGCTCTACTGATTTGAGTCGCATCAATAAAGATGCGTTATACGCGGCCATGATTGAGGTATCGGAAGAATGCAACCCACGTCTGAACATAGAATACAGCGAGCCCAATGCCGAGATCGCACCTGGCGTGGAACAGTTTTGGATGTCGCTTTCTGGAGAGGAGACCCTTGTCACTTCGCCTCTCCCAGTTCAAAAGTTATCCGAGGCCACTCAAAGTGCATTGGAACAAATTTCTAGGATGCCTCCTCTTGACTCAAGAATGAGCACGAGGGTGAGGTCTGATCCTTTCGGTAGGATGCCCCGCATTGTTCGGGATATGATACTCGAGTTTCTTGACCACGATTCTCTCATGAACCTGCTCTTGGCCTCATGGAGTATTCACTCTGCCACGCATGGGGACAACGGCTTTTGGAAGATGCGAATCAGGCAACACACACCTTGGCTCTTGGAGGCGGACTATCTTTTCCAGGTTCATGATGCTCCCGAGGGCGGGATCAAAGGCCTCTATCTCTGGGCTCAAACTGCTGCATTGCCAAAAATGCATATTAAAAAGCCGCTCAGAGGAATAGTCAACCGTCGTCGAATTTGGTACATCTGTACCCAAATTCTTGAGCTGTATTTCTCGCGCCTGGACAAACCGTTCTCAATGGCGGATGTACTTACAATGTAATTAGAAGTTGAACCTTAAAGAATGATAGAAAGTTTAACCCTAATGCCACAGGTTGTATTGGAAATTTACTGTACTATCAAGGTGTTCCTAGATTTGCTGCCTGGTTGAGCCCCTAGTAGTAAGTAAAGCTTGAAGCTGGAGTTCGTCACCATGACTGAGACTGGAATGTCACGTGGGGCCGTTTGAATCCACGTACAGTGCGGACGTGTGTTCAGGGATGAATCCTTCATCGCAAAATAATAGATGTGTTGGATACATAATATTCACAAAATAAAAAAATTATTGACTTTTAATAATTTTCATATTATTTATATCTAGCTTTCATGCCATACCTACTGCTGTTTGATTGTGTGATTATGCCGCTCATTCTGGGGTCCACGAGTGCCTGGACTTTCGCACTGTAGGTTGGGTCTTACCTTGGCGCACAGTGCATTCTCCGAATTCTTCCCTTCTCTCATATTTAACAACCACGACGGCTTTGAAGTTTGCACATTCTCATATATTTACACGGATCCGCCCAGTGGGTGAAGTATTACATTGAACTTGCCGGAATCGCTATTAAGAGCTGACCATTTCCCCTTCCTCCTTTCCCTCCCTTCGTCAACAGACGAAGCTCCCGCTCACCATGTCAACTTTTAATGGTATCATATCCGAGTTTCCCCATATAAGAAGTAAGTCACGGCTTTTAATCGAGTTGCACCCTTCTGACCTCCTCAGTCGACTATTTTCGAAAGAATGCAGATGCCCCACCACCACTTGCTTGCTTCTTGAGCCATGTTCACAGTGATCATCTTGCAGGGCTCGAGAGCCTGCGATCGCCCTTGTAAGTAAAGACTTGCAAGTTGTTTTTGCAACTCCTAACAGGATACCAAGTGTCTACTGTTCTGCGGCCACAAAGGAAATCCTTTTGAGATTGGAACGCTACCCGTGCCGTATCAACTATGCCAAGGGCATTCTCGAGGCCAGACAGCAAACCTACAAGCACTTGGCCAAAGTTTTGGTACGCCTTCTCATCTCTCCATTTTGAACCCTCTCTGACCCAAATTAGAAACCCTTACCATTGGAGACCCCCACACTTATTGAGCTTGGCCCGAATTGCCACATTCAAGTCACATTGTTTGACGCCAACCACTGCCCTGGCTCGGTAATGTTCCGTGAGGCAGGCCAAGCTGATGATGTTTCTAGCTATGACTAACAGTTTTATTAACAGTGATTGAAACCGATAAAAAAGCGATCCTTTACACTGGCGACATACGGAGTGAACCTTGGTTTGTCAATTCGATTGCTCGAAGTCCTATTCTTGTCGAGTACACCTCAGGCATCAAGACTCTGGATAAAATATATCTTGATACATCCTTCATCAGAAACGTGCCTTTCCAAACGAAAGCAGAAGGCATTGCAGAGCTTTTAAAGAAAGTCTCAAAATATCCTAGCGACACTGTCTTTCATATCCAAGCCTGGACCTACGGATACGAAGATGTTTGGGTTGCGTTGTCGAAGGCTCTCAAATCACCAGTCAGTGTTGGTCTCCCCGACACCCATTTCTTTCTAACTGTAAAAGGTACATGTTGATGATTACAAACTTCGCATCTACGGTTCTCTTAAATCTCGATCTTCGGAAGCGCGGTTTAGTAGCGATCATCATCTTACCCCAGAATCACCAGCACTCGTGGGGTACATGTGTGGAAACGCTCTCCACCCTGGCTGTCTGACTGCAAATCAGTCTGTGCGTCTTCACAGCTGTGAAAAAGGCAACATGTGTGAGGTGGCGAGGAGGCCATCCACAGTCGTCATCCAGCCTATCATTGCCCATTTGCCAACTGGAAAAGATATCGCTGAACTTGGTGTTGGCGGCGGCGGCGATGATCTACAACAAAATGCCGAGTTGGATTATTTAGATCAGTCTGGCATCGAAGCTCTGTTAGAAAGGTTGGTTCTGGCTCTCGATCTGCGTTTTAATCGCTAAATGTTATCAGGCTTCTATCACCCGATGAATTGTCAACGGAAGCACATCGCATGCTTGCAGATATGCTGGCTCTGGCGGCACAAACGGGTCGAAATATTCGTCTTAATGAAGCTGTTTCGTCTCTTGACAAGGGATCTTCCATCAGTGCTATCCTCATTCGCATCGCAGAGAAGCTTGCCAACAATTCAAAGATTCGGCCTGATTCGGAGAATGAGCCAGCTAAATTGCCTACTGTAATCCAGTTTCCTTACTCTCGGCATTCTTCATATCCGGAATTGTGTCAGTTGGTCAATCTCTTTCGACCCAAAGATGTTTGGCCTTGCACAGTTGATATGACGGAATGGCTGGGTGCAGGTAATTCACTTGATGTTCCCAACAAGGCGAAATACTAAAGAGCGACAATTTAGGTATCAACATCGCTTCGCTATTTGGAGAATTCTGTTCCGGAGAGAAGTTTGAACACGATGCTAAGATGCAAGAACTTTTCGAGGGGCAAGGATCTGTGAACACTTCCAGCCAAGATACTAACAAAGCGTTGGCTGAATTTAAGAAGTCGCTGGAATCTCTTTCAGACACCCCCAAAACCCCAAGTCTTATTGCAAGCCAACCTGGAACTCTATCTCCATTGTCGTCCGATGGCGTGGTGAGACTTATTGACCTCCTTCCTGAGACGCAAGTTCTTGGCGAGACAGACATCCAAGTCGACGCTGATGCAGCAGATGAGATTGATGGAGCATCTTTAACGCCAACGCCTAGTCGGAAACGAACATTTGATAGCTTTTCCAATGAAAATCCGGGGGACGCTGAAGAGAATATGTCAGAAGTTGATCCAGGACCTTCGCTCTGCTCAGTTGTCTCCGATCGACATTCTACAGCTCGTCGAGAAGCATACTATCGTATGCTTGACAACCTCGACTCGGAGGACCGGGAACCTATTTATCTCATCTCAACCAGTAATGAGTATACGGTAAAAGAGCAAGAACTCTAGCATAATGCTGGTGTTGTGTTTTTCTAATATGCTTTTGGCCCCTGGTCGCACATCCTTTCAACTGTACGGCGAGGCATCGCTGTATATAATATTACTGTCTTAGGCCAGTTCATACAAGGCTAGGTTTTGTCGTGGCCAATGTAACATATTTAAAAACAACGGTTGATCGCCAATGGATCTTTCAATGGCTTGTATGAGCTGATTGGCCCAACCTCTTGAGAACCAAAAGTTTTTGCCAAGTGTAGCAAGGAAGATGCAGTAATAGGCGAGGATGACAAGGGCATGGGGTCTATGAGCGCCAATATCCATAAGAATGCTCTCATGGATACCATACATCCATGAAAGAACTGCTCCAGCTTCAACATAAACGCCAGCTGACGCTATTAATTTGGCGCAATTGTGAAGGCTGTCAACCGTCTTGAGGTAGTGTTCTAAACTAGATGAAGGGACTTCAGATTCCACGAAGGCGCGGAGTTTGCTGATTGCATCCCAGGTATCGAGGGGCAAGACGCTCGTCTCTAGATTAGGTAAACTAGCCGGAGTTATTAGCAAATTCTCTCATTCATTCACACTCGATTGCTATGCTTACCCTTCGGGAAACCCAAATTTCTCGAGAGGCCAGTTGCCGTACACTAAGGCGGCAAAGTCGGACCTCAAAACACCTGGCATTGTGGGTGATAGGGTTGTCTTGATGCCTCTTAAAAGACCGATGAGTTCTAAGAAATTGTGAACTGGGTCTGGAAGGCGGCGGTCGGGAACGCGGTTTGGGAGGGTAAACATGTACAGCAGGACCACTGAGGCGAAGCTGAAGAGAGGCGACCACATCTCTGGGCAGATATTGCCCAATGCCGATCGAAACCCTTCGGAACCGACGGTCTGGTGGTAATCAGATAAATCCAAGTACATTTTGCGGTTGTTGGGCATAAGGTATGCCTTGTGAGCAGCGGATATTGCTAAAATACCATGCATGACAAAGCTGTGGCGATATCCCTCTCTCGGGAGCGTCACTCTCCAGACATGGACCATTTCTTTTCTGACGGCCAGCGTCTCCGCAGCGACAGTGCAGTAGTGGTGCATGAGCTCCAGATTTTTTGCTTCAAGCTCATGCGGCGGGAATGGTGCAATCTGATCAGTCAGAGTGGGCACGACCTCTGGGGGATCGCCCGGCGAAGGCGCGCCATTGGCTTCTGCCGAACTTGGTGTTGGGGGTAATAGGTTTGGCTGGGTCGGCAAGGGAGCGGAGCAGTCCGTAGGTTCGTCCGGCGTCCCGGCCGAGAGGCTGCAGGGCACCTCGTGCCTCTTGCAATTGAAACATACGGGATATGCTTCGTCACACTGGGGAGCGACAGCACGCGTCAGCCAGCATGAACCACCTTGTGGGATTGCGTGGGTTGGGGTTTGAAGTTTGATTGCAAAATGAACGCACCTTTACTTTGCGACGCTTGCAATTGGTACAGCCATTTCGAGACTTTGTGTGGGTTCGTCGAGGCGGCATGACGACGGCGGTCGCTAAGGGATCCGCGGGTTCGGATGGTGAAAGAGGCGAGGACTCGAGCCGCGAATCACACTGGTGGGCACGCCTCAACTTGTATGAACAGGCCCGCTGACGAAGCAGGAGTGGCTGAGAGATTGAATCCGAGAATCCGAGATGACTGCTGCCTTTTGATCGTGCCTCGCCAAGGTCGATTCGTCCGCGTTGAGTACGGCTGCGAGGAAAAAATACGATGGCGAAGCCGAACCCTCGGATACGCTGCTCGGTCCGCGGGTTCGTATTGCCACTAGGCCCAGTCGGGCAACATCGTGTCAGAGCACCCCTGAAGGCGCATCGGGAAACTGGGGGACCATCCAGATCTGGAGGATTGCCAACGCTCCCGTTGCCCTACCAGGCACGCTCCTGTCGAGGCTTTGCTCGGGGGAGCAGTCGATAGCGCGCGTCGGCGTGGGTCGCAAACGAGAGCGAGATGGATTTTCTGTATACGAGGGCTGGAGACATGCGGCTTTGGTTAAAAACCACGCTGCTTTTTTTAGACGAGTCAGGGACGGACCATAAAAAGAATCTGCCACCCATCGCAAGTCGATGTGTCAAAACACCCTTGAGTCGACCAGCGGTGGTGTTTACCCATACTTGACCTAATTAACCCTGGGGATTCTTCGTTTCTGTTTTCAATCTTAAGGTTGTTCTACTTTCTTTCCACATTCTCTAGCGTTTTTCTTTCTTTTCCTTCGCTGTTAATAAACCACCCCTCCGACAATTTCGGCACACGCACCATCGCCAACCGACCCGAAACACGACAACAATGGTCTGCAACCCGGATTACAAAAATGCCACTTGGGCTTATTATCGGTTCGAGCCGTCGCTAGAAGTGAATACTCTTTTCGTGGTGCTCTTTGCAATCTCCACATTATTGCATGCATTCCAGATATGGAGAACAAAGACGTGGTATCTAACGGCTCTGGTCCTTGGCGGTGTCTGTAGGTTTTGCGCCACACTGAAAACCAATATTTCAGTCACTGACATGGGTTCTTTTAGGCGAGGTCCTTGGTTATATCGGCCGTGTAATGGGGACACAAGAAGATCCTGGTTGCTGGACTATGGGGCCATACATCATGCAGAGCGTTCTGATCCTGATCGCCCCTGCGCTGATGGCAGCATCCATCTACATGATTCTTGGGCGTATCATCATGCTTACCGAAAGCGAACATCTTGCGTTGATCAAGAGGAGGTGGCTCACCAAGACTTTTGTTACTGGTGATGTCATTTCGCTGCTTGCGCAGTCTTCTGGTTAGTATGCCTTCTCATCATATGCTGATGCCCGCTGTATATGCAGCTAGCTAACGAACTTTGTCTCATCTAGGTGGTGGCATGATGGCTGTCGCCTCCATGAACAAAACTGGAGAAAAGGTCATTGTTATCGGTCTATTTATTCAGCTCTTATTCTTCGGATGCTTCATTGCCGTCGCCGCTGTCCTACACCACCGCCTATCCAAGAACCCGACACCTCGTGCAAACGATCCTCTCGTCCGCTGGAAATACTACCTGATTACACTCTACGTCGCCGGCACGCTCATTCTCATCCGAAGCATCTTCCGAGTTATCGAGTTCATCGAGGGCAACAAGGGTGTTTTGATGCGCAGCGAGGTCTATGTCTTTGTGTTTGACGGCCTGCTGATGCTTGTGGTACTGGTATGGATGAACTGGTTCCACCCAAGCGAGATTGGCCTGTTGCTCCGTGGTGACGAGCCTATTAAGAATGGTCTGGAGCTGGTCAAGATGGGACGAAGAAAGCGAACTGAGTCCATGCAAAGCCTATCGTCAGTGCCACCTCGCAGTGGCGAGGCGGTTTAGATCTGGCTGAGAGGGAGTGTTTTCGATGATACCCGGTTCTGTATTAAAGATATGGCGAGATCTCAGATGTCTGGGAGTTGGATATGATTTTATTTATTTTGGTTAGACATGGTTTGGGTCCAGGTAACTTGGAATCTGGGTTGGAAAATGACATTCAGAATATATAGACTTGTCATTTACGCATCTAGTACTAATGTCACTCTAGCGCGTATAATTCTGCGCTTTGCAAAACATCCTGGAAAGAGAATTTACATTGCGTTTCTTCACCCGCAACGTATTCAAGAGCAAGAATCCACTACAGTTTCTTTTGAAGTGATTTGATATGAGCATTAAAAAAAGGGTCTTTTCGGGCCCACTGAGAAAAGAGTCAATTTACTCCGTCCCACCTCAAAGATCCTTTTCTAGACCCACACAATCCCATTCTGGAGCAAAAAGTGATTCCGCCCGGGCTCGAACCGGGGACCTTCTCGGTGTTAACGAGATGCCATGACCAGCTAGACCACGGAACCGATCTATTGGCTAGATTTGAGATGCGTCGACGGAGCGAAAGTCTCAATCTTGAACGTACGGCCATAAGTTGAATTTCTATCGAAATCCAGTAAATCCCAGTTTGATACCTTACATATTCTCTTAGACACTTGTTTATGCTGCTGAATTTCTAACTAACTTTAGTAGTAACTAAATCATTTCACCGAGCAAGAAATGGTGGCAAATTCTGGGATGGCCATTCTGAACTGGCGGGTGCACTCACTTACCCTGTAGGCTATCTGATCCATGATGCATTCATCGTTGATAACCCGTGCACAGGTCTCTATGGGTAATTAAAAACAGGGTTTTGGGAATAATACCGAATTTTTTTATTGGTTACTAAATCAATTTATTTTATCAAGGTGAAAACCGGACAACCTATGTTTCGCACACACTGTTTGTATTCTGCATCAGATCTTGGTGCTGGAGATGCGGGATCTGATTAACGAAAGTATTGCTCGGGGTTCTATAGCAATTGGATGATCACAACATTAATGTAGGGTCAGATACAAACAAGGCAATGATTTATTATGACTTTCTTTATTTCTTTACTAAGCTTCATCTAGATCCAAACGCCAGGGAACGTAAATTAAGCGACTGTAACAATTGCCAGTTTTTTCATGCAACTGAATTTCAGAAGCCATAGGTGCTGCTCCATCCCTTCACGATCTTATCCTGAAGCTCCTGGGGGTAGTTGCCCGTGAATGAGGCTTCCTTCCAAATTATTTCATGATCAAATTCTTCCGGAAACAAGCAGCACTTCACAACCTTGACGTGGTTGCGACCCAATTTGGGCCCGTGCGATACGTATGGGATGAGGCCGATATTGGGGTAGTCATCAAAGAAGAACTCATTGGTCTGCGGTTGACAGCGTGTGGCGCTAGCCCAGATGACGTCCTTGAAGTTGGTGGGATCTATGTCGTCTCCAACCAAGTAAATGGATGGAATGTAATAACCAGGCTTCGACCCAAAAATGAGATGCCCGATCTTGGTGCTGAATTCCTCCATGTTGGTGTTGAGTTTTCTCAACTCGTTTCTGTCCACCTGCAGAATGAACCAAAGACAATACGTTTCAAAGGGGTTCCAGACCATCTTGATGGGAAGTCCTGCATCTTGACAGATGGTCAAGACTTCGGCGGCTTGCATTAGCCCCCACACGGTTTCACTCTCTTCTGGAGCCTTTCCTGTCACACAGATGGGTAGAATAGGATCCTTTCGGTATGTGACAGCATCAACCTTGAAGACTGGGCAAGGCTTGCACTCCCCCGGAAAAATCATGCCGTGGTATTCGGCCATGGGTCCCTCACTCGCAGTCTCAGTTCTGGAAACAACACCCTCAAGGACAATCTCGGCATCTGCAGGAACAAGGATGTCGTTGGTCTCGCATTTGGTGACTTCGACAGGGTTTCCGGTTAGCGCGCCGATGAAGTCGGTTTCGTTGACACCTTTGGGCAGCGGCATTCCGCTGACCATGATGGCTGCAGGCGGGACACCAAAGCATAAAGCAAACGGCATGTCTTCGCCTCTGTCCAGCCACATCTGCCGGATCACTCCGATATCCTGTCTCGACATGACTGGGCAAACCAGGGATCGTTTATCGTTCACCATGCCGCGTGTAATCGACCAGTTAACCCAAGATCCATCTGGGCTCTTAACAATAAACATGCCAAATGTCTGCATAAACTTTCCTCCATCATCTTGGTGAAGAAGAGGTGCGGGGAGAGACGTTAGGTCGATGTCGTCTCCGAAAAGTTTGAATTCCTTCACTGGACCCGATTCAACCTCCTTTGGTGGAACTTTGGGAAGTCGCTTGGTCTCGTGAATTTTTCGAATAATGTCTTCTCCGCTGGCGGTAGACGGTAATCCGAATGACTTTGCTATTCTGATGAATCGCTTTCCGGGAATTTTGCTTGCTCCAACAGGAGCACCCAAAATACGAAAAAGACCTCCATCGGTGCATCCTTTAACGTTGTTGAACAGCGGGGCTTTATCCTCTGTTTCACATGCTCTGCGCGAGATGGCTCCAACCTCCAAGTGAGGATCTACTTCGGCATCGATGGCGACAAGATCATTCTCGTCGCTAAGATCTTGAATGTACCGACGGAAGCTCTCGGCGGAAGACTTCTTAGCTTCATGAGGATAGACTGCTGCACACATGGCGAAATCGTGTGGGGATAGTGTGCAAGAAAAGAAATATTTAGATATTCTTCATATTGAAGGAAATTGGTTGCAGACAGCTATAGTATTTATATTGTTAACATAAATATATCCATATAACACGGCAATCCGGCTCTGGAAAAAAGGCCCATCACGTCAGGACCTCGGAGCGAATTCGGCGAGTGCCTTGAAACTAAAGCATGCATCAGGACCTCGGGGCGGATTCGGCGACTGCTTTGACACTGAAGTCTGCGTCGGCAGCTATACTAAAATTCGACTTAAGCCTCTCAGAGAATGCGCTGGGTCAACTCGTCTGAACTAAAACGTAATCCTCGAGAGAGGTGCAACGGTGAACTCCAGCGTATTAATAATTTCTTCAGAAATGTTGCCACTCGTGGCAGATATTGAACAGATCGGCTCCGCTCCCGATTGGCTAGTCACCTTGTCATCGCGCCCTATTGACGGGGCATAAATTCGCTATACAATACTCGTCCCATTTGGAGACCACTGTAGTTGAGCAGTTTGGTAACTTGATCCACTATGGTGGATATTTCAGCATTTCCGGCCTAAACCCCTGCGGCTGAATCTATCTACGTAATGTTCTTGAAGGACCGAATGTGCCGGCATCTCCATCGCTGTAAAATGACGCAATGAACATGGCTAGCTCGTGGCCTTGAAGAAAAAATCGAAGAAACAGAGAAACCTAAACTGACTAGTGACTGGCTGCGAATGAATCCATCTAGGACTACAAATATCTCGTCTTATACCAATATAGCGTTTGCTTGCAAACTTCATCATCTCAGTAATCCTTGCACAAAGATGTCTTCAAACAACCATAACGGCACTTCTGTGCAGACTGGACCCACTGGAAGGCGGAAGCGAATTATTGTGGCCCTCACCGGTGCCACGGGTACCATCCTCGGCATCAAGACGCTCATCGCCCTGCGCCGTCTTAATGTTGAAACACACCTCATCATCAGCAAATGGGCCGAAAACACCCTGAAATACGAAACAGACTACACAACCGCAAATGTTCGCGCATTGGCTGACCATGTTTACAACAACCATGACATGGCTGCACCGATTGCAAGTGGGTCATTCCGGGTGGACGGCATGATTGTCGTGCCCTGCAGCATGAAGACCCTTGCTGCTATAAGCTCGGGGTACTGCGATGATCTCATCTCTCGGGCAGCAGATGTAATTCTAAAGGAACGACGCCGTCTGGTCTTGGTTACGAGAGAATGCCCCCTGAGTGGGATTCATCTCCAAAATATGCTGAACGTGACGCAAAATGGGGCAATCATCTTCCCGCCAGTACCAGCCTTTTACATTCGGCCGGCATCAATAGATGACTTGGTGGATCATACTGTTGGACGGGTATTGGATTTGTTTGATTTGGATACAGAGGACTTTGATAGGTGGGGAGGTTTTAAGAAGGAATGATTTTTCACTTGGTTTTCAGCTGGATATTTCGCTGCCGCCACCACCCAATCATTTTCAGGCTTAGTAAAACGAGAAAAACTGTATTAATATGAGATATGAGAGACGTACATCAATTCGGAGTGGAGAGGGTCATGAGCTCATTCATATTTGCGCTTTCGTTTAGTATGCACCATCATATGTTTCGTAAGCAGTTCAGATATTGCTGATAACCTGAATCTAGCAATAAGGAGCTGGGAGAATGTCTTCATCACGCCAAAGTAAACTAATCCCCATATATTTGTTAATACCACGAAGGTTGCTTTTTTGGTCTCACCTACAAAGAAGGCTGATCAACCGTAGATAGGTGGGGCTCTTGTTGGTTGCAACTCCCATGTGGTGAGTCCTAGCCATACATACCATAGCGATTAAAACCGTCAACAAAACCTCAAGCATCAATATGTAAGCCACCAACCTTCTAATGGATTTTCAAAATGCATCCATTCATGCCTCTCGGCTTTTGCCCTTATTTTGGTCCCTATTGGCTTTGGCTCGTCCTCTCTAGAGCCCTTCCTCTTTGATTCAGCATTGTGTTTCCCAACAAACCCATGTCGCAAGTTGACTCAGAGACATCACCACCACGGTACGAAATATGTGGTTGGGATTACGGAGATGATGACTTTGAACGTTCCAGTCAACCGTTACTGGTTTGCAACAGCCGTTTCCCCAAGTAGCTTCTCTAATTCGCCTATTGCTCTCGGTTTGTTTCATAATATCTTCTCCAAGCTTGAAGCTGGTGAGGACCATGAACCCGAGGTCTGGGAATACAGTAAAAATATTGCCGATCTATTCCTTTACCACTTCAACCGACTGGCCCCTCCAGTAATGCACAGGGGAAAACTCACGCTGGCAGACCTTGGTACCCGGGGAGTCTATAAATGCGAATTTCGCGTCATTGATGAAAAGCCTCTTGCCGTTTCTGTCACTGAAATAATGTCCGAAGGGGAGGAGATGTGCAAGGAATGATGAGATTGATGGATTTCATTTTGGATGATGAATCTTCCCTACGAGGTGGGCCCTGGTCAGACACTGAACATAGTGAAACGATGGATGAAGATTGACAACACAGAACAAAGTCTTCATTATGAGTCTACTACAAGATACGAGTAGATTTGTTGGATAATCTGTATGTAATCGCACAGTTTTAGAAATTGAGCGTCTCCATAGGACTAGCTGATTTCACGCATCATATGTGAGTCGCGGGCTTAGGACATGATGCTATTAATAAATATTGTTGTACGTCGCCCTGGCGCTTTAAATTTCGCGTTGGCCGTGGCTTTGTGACCCGCCAAAGCGTAAACTCGCGGTCGCAGCGCTTGGATGTCATCATCTTTCAATTGCTAGCGCCACCGAAGCGCTGAATCATTGGTGTCTATGTTATCTTGCTCCAACCCTAACACCCGGGTAAATAGGGTGAGGAAGAAATGGATTCCCATAGCCGAAGCACCGGGAAAGAACTTTATTGAACCATATCCCATAAATTTGACGACAAGCTTTTACAACATCCTTGACAGAGTTTCCCATTTCCAGAAACCTTACCGCATCCGCGTACAAAATGGGCCTCTAGCTGCTCCGTGCAAAACAAACCCATACAATGTACCAGCGTTTTGTGGAGTTGCGGCTAACCGGCAAAGTACTACAGGCTAGTAGCAAGTTAAATTTTGATCATGTAAATTATGGGATCATGCCAAATAACACTTGGACCTCAGTTGTCTAATGTATTAAATGTTGTCCAACCCCTAGCAACCTGATCCGCTCACACTTGCTTGACAGGTTTTGGGCGAAATTCACTTACACTCACGATGAGGTATCAGTTGATCATATCTCTTTTTGCTACCGGGAGCCTTGTACATGGCCACAGCGCTCACCATCATGTCGGTCTCGAAAGCCGGAATGGCCATCTTCACAAACGCGCGGCTTCATGTGGCTCTGGCGCTGGCGAGTGCCCCCAGGGACAGTGTTGCTCCAGTGGCAACCTCTGCGGTACTGGCGTAGACTATTGTGCGGGCCCGGGCTGCCAGATCTCTTATAGTAACACTAGCTGTGACGCTAGGTAAATGCTGGAATACCCGGAATTTGATGTATTATTATACTGATGTTTTTTGCGCAGCACACGACCCTACGGACGCGACACTAAGGACGTTCTAAGAAATACCACCACCACCGTGCCTTACGGTAGGGAAATGCGCTATTTATATATGTTAGGATAGTAGAAACTAAATGGACGTCTAGGCACTTTCATCAGCAATTGTACCCAGCCGGGAATGATCGCCCTTACCTTCGACGATGGTCCTTACATATACACTTCCAATGTCCTTGACACACTCAAGGCCAACAATGTCACGGCTAGTTTCATGATCAACGGTAACAGCCTGGGCAAAGGGGAGATTGATAATGCGACGAACCCATGGATCCCCATACTTAGGAGAATGCATAACGAAGGCCATCACATTGCCTCTCATACTTGGACACATGAGGATCTCTCATCTGTCTCCCAGACCGTCCGCGAGCAGCAAATTATGTATAATGAAATGGCCTTCCGCAATATTTTTGGCTGGTTTCCTAGCTACATACGTCCACCTTATGGCAGCTGTACATCTGCTTCCGGTTGTCTCGACTACGTGGCTAGCTTGGGCTACCACATCATCGTTTGGAACATTGACACCATGGATTACGCAAACGACTCGCCCACTCTAATTTCCAATAGCCAAGCGAACTTTGATAACGCTTTGGCCGCTGGGAATCCTAAGACTGATAGCTTTATCAGCCTAAGCCATGACACCCACGAACAGACACAAAAAGTGCTGTTACCATATATGATTCAGCAGGCAAGAGCCAAAGGTTACCGCCTCGTCACATTAGGCGAGTGTCTGGGAGACCCAAAGTCCAACTGGTACATTGATGCTCGCAGTTCCGCTTAGGGTTGTATGGAACTAGAAATCATGCGGTCAATTGAGAAATCCTCTACATGCCTGGAGAAGCCCAAGTAAGATAGTCTGAGCCTGATGCTAAGTTTGCTAGGTGGCGCTCATATTCTACTAGCTAGGGCTAAAACTTGGATATCACGGTGGGAGGATTGCCTGGCTTGTACCAAAGTATTGTGGTTGTACGTCATGGTGCTGAATTGTGTTCTGCACCTGCTTTCTGGGTCCAATACCGACCGGCGTTACGCGTAATAAATTACTTGACATACCTCCAAAGTGAAATTATTTTCCCCAGTACACAGTGTCCCTACAGATCAAATTGACCTGTTGCGTCAGCATCGGTATGACTCAAGATATCCACTCATGTTGCGAAAGGTGCCGTCTCACCAGGCTCAGCTCTCGGCAGTGCTGATTGGCCGGCTCGGAAATAGAGCCTGATTATTGGCCTGTGTCAGGGCGCATACCTATTTGCGTATAGCTTCATCTCGGGCCTTTTAGCCAGAAGGATGTGCCACAACCAAGCATACGGCTGAACGTGCGAGCCGGCCAATAGGAGTTCAGAGGCTATTACTGTCATCATGCTGATCCTTTGGTCAGTAAGCCGTTCTTCCGCTCTTATCTTGAAGAATATGGAGAATATGGAGATCTTGAGGACTTAGTATTTAATCGAAGGCATGCTGTCAGAATGTGAAGAGTTCCGACCGAGTTAATCAGTACCAAAAGTTCTTTTTTTCTTTCTTTTTCATATTTAAATCGAACAAGCTTGTTTATGATTCGCTATGACTTTTAAAAATGTGCTGTTCATGACCTTTGAGGAGACCGAGCGGGTGAAGAATACGGTCCAAGACCATCTTCGAAAATGTCGAGAACGGACCGGCCAGCTCTGGGAGCCTAGTGACCCAAAGTCTTTGGTCCAAGAGGCAATATCTACGTCTTTGATGCAGGACATGGCCCTTGCGGCATTTGGATTGGGGGCGCAGAAAAAAGACCAAGACAAAATGGTAGCATATGCCATTGGCCGCCCGTATTTACCTTGTACGAGCAACCTGCAGGAGTTGGCGCCCATAAATCTACCCGATCTTCGCATAGAGACTCATCACCGTGGTTGTGTTCTTACATTGCGACGCGTATCCCCGGTCGTCGAATTGAAGGCATCTTCTTGGATGGTTGTGCAGGGAGAGTCTCCCGAAGAGACAGCGCGACTGGAGGTGTTCTTGCGCGACTTCTTTGAGGGACAAAATATCTTGGACTTTTCATCTGAACTCAAGGTGAAGGAGCCGTACTATACCCTCAGCAGCCAGGGGGAGCCGACTATTCGGATTGACCACCCTTCGGACCTTGTCATTTCTGCGTATAGCCACGACCTAGACTCATGGAGGGTCACGAAAAATCCGCCCTTGGCTTGGAATAAATCGGCCATTCAATACAAGGAGGAAGGTAATGCAGCCCTGTTAAAGAAGAACTACAAGCAAGCCCACGTCTTGTACACTGAGGGGTTGAAGGCGCATTCCGAAGACGAGATGGAAATATCCTTGGTTCATGATCTTTATCGAAACCGTTCGCACGTCAATATTCTTCTATCTCGGTTTGATGAGGCAAAGAGTGATGCGATTTCATCCCTCACTAATTGCCCGGACGAGGAACAGAAAACCCTTGATGGAAAGGCCTACCACCGTGCCGGCACCGCAGCTTACGCCCTGGGAGATTTCGAAAGCGCCAACATTTATTTTGAGGCCCAGTTAAACCTTCAGCCCGATAACCAATATGCCAAGTTAAATCTTCGAAGGATAGCAATGCGGCTCCGGGAGAAAGAAAATGGGTGCTTCAACTTGACCAAGGTTGTCAGTAGCCTGTCCAAAACCCAAGGCCGCCCCGACGTTGCAAATTTCAAAGGGCATACCGAAGTGAGGAAGAGCCCGGGGGCAGGCAGAGGGCTTTTTGTGACACAAGACATCGAGGCAAACGACATAGTAATGTGTGAGCGGGCCTTTTGCCTCGTTTGGAGCCACGAAAAGAACGCATTTTCTGCGCTGACGTGTGATGTCAGAGATGACGCTGCCATCAGGGTTTTCCCTGCTGGCTTACACGGGGCGGTTATCCGGAAGCTTCTGAACAACCCATCTCAGATAGAAAAAGTTCTAGATCTGTATGGCGACTACGTGGGCCTTGGCCGGAAGCTTCGCGAACGCGACGGCAGTCCCGTGGTCGATGCGTTTCAGATCCACGACATTGTCCAGCGGAATGCATTTAGCCCGGGCCAGCAGACGGAGGATGAAGACATCAGCAACGCGAGTGCCGGCCTCTGGATCCGGGCATCATACATTAACCATTCCTGCGTCCCGAATGTTAAGATAGACTATATTGGCGATTTAATGATGGTCCGGGCCACTCGTCATATCGCCGTAGGGGAGGAAATCACACATAGCTATGATGAATCTAGTGATTACGACGCAAGAACAGCTTCCCTGCTCAAGACATGGGGGTTCAAGTGTCGATGCGCGCTCTGTGCCGCGGAAGAAGCAGACGGCCCAGATGTGCGCAAGCGACGACGGGAGCTTGAGAAGGAGATCGATGCCTTTTTAGAGAAGGAAAAGACGCAAAATGCAAAAAGGACTTGGATAAACAAGGCTAGGCGGCTCCAAAAATGTCTCGATGATACCTACAACCGAGATAGATACCAGCGTCTGCCGCGTCGGGGCTTGGCTGCCATTGAGCAATGGCTCCAAGCGGCCCTCGCAGCATGACGTGCAATAATTGACGGATTGAGCGGCATTAACCTCAATCTATATCTTTTCTTCCATGTCTTTTCTTTTACAATTTTTCGTGTCTTCTTTGGAACCGAGTTCTAGGTGACAACAGTGAGCGGGGCACTGCATTGGGCTCCATCATAACATAGCCACAGCTCAACTCGTAGGCGACAACATGCGAGTCAGCGCACCCCGCCTTGGGGAAGACACTCGTCGTCATCTTGTGAGCGAATCCCAGATCCAGACCTCACACAAGAATCAATCATGCAACACGTACATTTGGCACCTGGTTAGTTGAGCATCATGTTATACGGGTAGGATACCAATATTCCACCAACTATACAGCGGCTCAGGCAACTAAATTAGTGAAGGCTAGCGCTGCACAGCCTTTAAATGGCTCTATAAATGCAGCCAGCGCCACTCAAAACGCGCGACAGCTGCCCATGCTTGCCGTTTCAGGGCTGGTTACAGGCGGCGATGCCCAAACGCAGTTCCAGATGATATTTTTTTTTCTTTCTCACTATTTACCCAAATCCCAAAATCTCAGTTCAACAGCCAACATCATGATCTGCCTGACGTGCCAGAAGACCCTCCTTCATGGAGTAGAATGGCGTCCCTGGCATACAAACGATGATCTTTCTGAGACTTTCCCGCATCACACTACCGTGCAAGACCTTCAAAGCTCTGTGGACGCGGGATGTTTATTATGTGCTAGGTTTTGGTCTACGCTCACGCCCACGCAGCGATCAACTCTCTGCAATCCACCGCCTCTACTCCCAATTGACAATGGCCATTCCCCTCCTTATTTCACGTCCATGGAAATTCAGTGTGAGGATACAAAAAACTTTGATGCCCATATTAACTTGAACCCAAGCCTGTCGGGGATAATGGGGGGCTTGAAATGCTTGAACTGGTTTCAAGCCAGGGCGGGTATGAGTGCATTGTGCTGGCTCGAAAGTGAAGGAGATTGACTTACAGACGCACAGTGAACGACGAAAATGAACCATCGTTTACCACACGGAACTTGAGGAAGGAAGAAGGCCAAGAGGGATGCGCGGAGAAAGAGAGACTGGATCCCAATCGTTTTCAATGTCTACACCTTTCAGGCAGCACGAAGTCTGCAGAGACCTTTGCACTTGCAAAAGGGTGGATGGAAGAGTGCATACGGGATCACACATGTTACGACTCTTCAGGTGATAGTGCCTGGCACCCAACTCGCTTGCTTGATTGTGGATTGTTGGGCACTTCACAGGACCCTGCTATCCGGCTTATCGAGTCAAAATTGGAAGCCCCTCAGGGGCCATATACGACACTCAGTCATTCTTGGGGGAAAGGGCGCTCCTTGGTGTTGAACAAAGCTTCATATCAGGGGTTACTAAATGGAAGGCCGCTCTCCTCACTGCCAAAATTGTTTCAGGATGCTCTGGTCGTGTCGCACCAGTTGGGTGTTCGCTATCTCTGGATCGACGCGATGTGTATCTTTCAGGACAAAGACGATCTTTTTGATTGGAACAGGGAAGCGCCTCTGATGCATAAAGTTTACTCCAACTCGATATGCAACATCGTTGCGGGTGAAACGCGGGATAGTTCTCACTCATTGTTCAACTCACGGGATCCTGGCCATGTTATCAAACCACACACAGAGTTCACATTCGAAACGACGGAAACATTTCCACAACTGACCAAGGTTTTCCAGAAATATATAATCGGCGACGTAGTCTTTTGGGATCAAGTCTCAAAAGCACCAATAAACAGTCGGGCATGGGTATTACAGGAGCGATACATGTCACCGCGGGCTTTACACTTCGGCACCCAGCAGGTTTTCTGGGAATGCCGGGATGGTTATGCTGCAGAGGTGGCCCCGAACGGGACCAGTACGTACACTCTGGGGCTGGACATTAAGAATTCTTATATAGATTTGCGAGACCGTCCAAAGACGTCAGACGATGAGCTTGAAAACTGGGAGTTGCAGAGATGGGAGGAATATGGGTATCCTGGCTGGGAAGAATTAGTTGAGGGCTACTCAGCTTGTGCGCTCAGCTACCCTACTGATAAAATGATAGCATTTTCAGCTATTGTGAAACAGTTCTGTGCCGTTTACGAAGACCAGTGCATCGCTGGGATATGGCGGCGTTATTTCGAGGGCCAGCTGCTCTGGAGTGTGGGAAGCGAGGTGACGTCCAGAGCATTTGAAACGGAAGTTGAGGAGGTCAAGACATCACGTTACGAGACGTACATCGCGCCAAGCTGGTCATGGCTATCAGTTAAAGGAGCAGTAAAGGCCGCGAACCCGCCCGAAAACGAACTATCGATCCAAGTCAACGACTATAAAATCGAGTATGCCACGGATGATAAAATGGGGGCGATTCGCACCGGCTGGCTACGCCTAAGTGGGTATCTAAAGCCATTGAAACTGTTGCATCGGGTTAGGGCCGAGTCCAGGTATAGACAGTGGGACTTGCTTGTTAATGGACTTGAGATCGAGAACTCCAAAAGGGTAGACGGGTGGGGTGTGTTTCTTGATGTTCCACAGAAGAGCTTCGAGAAGGAAAATGAGAACGGTGAGTTATACTGTATGCCAGCAAGAAGGTATTCTGAGGGACAATATGGATGGCGGTTGGAGGCATTGTTGCTTCAGGTGCAAGATGTCGAGAAGGGAATTTTTAGCCGAATAGGCTTAGTGAGAGGGGATGAGGTGGATGTTGGGTATGTGCTGAATTCTAAAGCGGCCGACGAGAGCGCATTACCCTGTGTTGAGTACAAAAACGGGAAGCATACTATACTCATAGTATAAAGCAGGTCACACGTGTATTAAATGCGATCGGCCAGAATACATGACGTCAATGGAAGAGCTAGCGAAAATAAGTCCACTATTTATACAAGTATTCCACCGTGTCCAAACACAGCATCAGGTGTTGTTCATCGCAGCGGTATTATTCGATATTAACAAAAATAATACGAAATATCTTATATGAGAGGTCGAATCCGGGTATTTGGTTGATGCTGCTTTGGGGAGATTTTAACTTCACCTCTTGGGAATATCACCGGCTGGGGATTCAGGAACCGTTGCACAACGTATTGGATACATTATTAAAGATTTGATAATTCAACATTCTATAACTGATCGATTACTTCTATGTCTATGATACTATAGTACACTAATATACAGAACTAGAGAAAGGACGAAGCTGAAAGACACGATGCATCACTCAAACAACAGAGAGAACACCGCATATTTACAGAGAGTCAGCTAACCGGAGAAATCTGATGCGAGCCATTGAATGGCGATCGAGAAAATGACTTAGGCGGAGCCAAGCTCCATGTGAGAGGACATGTCCTTCACCTGCGTCTTCTTGATTATCAGGCTAGGGTGCTGAATGTTGAAGATGACGGTGCAAATCAACATCAACGCAGCGTCGAAGCAGTAAATGTAGATTTCCGATGTCTTCAGAGGGCTGCTCTGGTTGACGGCAAACTCGGCAACCCGGAAGAGCGACCGGATCATAATAAGGATGGAGGTAGCGTAGAGAATGAAAATGTGTCGCTTCCAAGGCAGCTCAGTTTCTTTGCTGATAATTGTAGGCTTTCGCACGATGCGGTAGTGGAAGAAAGAAAGAACACCCATGAAGACACCGAAAAAGATGATCTGAATTGCCAGACCGACAAGGACAATGTTCCTGCCCTTGTCCAGACCATCTTCGTCATCAGCATTGGCAACCATTGCACCACCTGTAAATATGCATTAGCAAAGCTGTGTGAGTGAGGTAAAGAAAATTGGAACTAACCAATGGCCTGGGCTGTAAAGGACAAAACATCGCCAAGGACGAAGATCTTTGTCATCCACTTGGTCTTAATGGGCGAGAGATGCTCCGCGCATAATAGTCGAATGATACGACCAAGGACCATGTAGATTGAAGCAGCGAAAAGCGCTGGTCCCAACAGGATGAGCAGCGTTTGTGTTATGAAGGCCCAAGTGGACCAGTCAGGGGTTTCATTTGCGTTCACTGCACGGGCTGCATAACCCCCAACTTCGACTAAGGAGAAATTGTTAGCTGTTGCTGCCGACACTGGATTGCTGTGAATGGCAACAGGAACTTACAGAGAACACCAACAAAGAATGGGATAAAAAACCAGGCCTTGTTCTTGAGAAGTTGGTAGCAGTGAATGACACTAGAGAGTGCAAAAAATGCTGCAAAGATGATGGCAGCATTCAGAGATGGGTCGTAGTGATATTTTGAAGGTGTAGGTTCAGCCATTGTTGATGAATTGAATTTTCTAAGCGATCGGTATTGGACTTGATTGTATGGTGTCAATGAGGAGTGAGGAAGATTGCAAGATGAGGAGGTGAGTGCTGTGTTTGTTCAATGTGTTGAAGGAGATGGACAACGATGGGCTATATATTTCATTTTCTAGGCAATGTCGAGGCTGTTCACATTCAAGTCAAGGTAAAATTTAAGCTTAGCCTACGTAGATATCGAATGCGTTTCCCGTTTGGTAGTGCACTGCCATAACAACATCCAGCGACTTCAAATGTTGCGACCGGTAGGCGGGCTCATTCTACGGTAGCCTCTGGGCCACCCCTGGCCAATTGGCTTCGTCGGCGTCCTGGCCATGGAAATACCGATGGTTCGAATCGGCGTGTCGGACGTCGGAGGGCCGATGGCACGGGCACAGCCCCACGATCGCCAGTGGCTTTGATCCACCATCCGGTTTATAATGTCGCAGTGGATCAGCACAGCCATGCACCATCAACGCAACGCCTGCTCTCAGCCCTGCAGACCAACGCTGAACATTACCAATTTATCTTTTCTGGCCTCCATTCGCAAGATGTTTATTTCATCAATTGAGATACTTCTCGCCAGTACATGTGTATATCTCTTGAACATTCGGTACACCCAATTCCATAAAACCACACTTTGATATTTTCTTCCGCTATTTTTTCTAGCCTGTGCGGCGACGGCACATCTTCCGCCGTACTTCTCTCAAGCAGTGCCTTGAACGAAACATGGCCGATAATTGCATATGGTTTGGCTTCTGTATTCCTAACTGATAAACGCTAAACACCGAAATGAACATATGGAACCCAGTTAAGCATAGACTTGTCGCGTTCATCCAATAATACAAGGTCCCTGGTCAATCCGGCCGAGCTCTGATTGCCACCTTCATGGACTAAAATCTGATCTTCATCTTTAGGAGAATAGCTTCGCTTTCCGCTGGTGGAATTGCAACTGCGCCTGACTTTCGTCAGGGTTCCCAGGGATCGATCTCGAAGCTCTCGGCATGCCTCATGAAGCCCTAGGCACACAGACTCGTCTGTCAACTGTCCGTCCCTTATCCTTTCATACGTTATTTTAGCAACATTAGCACATAATTCGTCGTCAACACTCCACAGCGTTCCGATTACATGGCGAAACCCCGCTTGCTGAAATGAGCTAGCCAAGTGCATGCTCTCGTCAAAGAACTTTCCAATCTTCATCTGGCTTGTTCCACAAGCAGATAGATATGCTAGTAATGGGAAACTTTGGTCAAGATTCATGTCCAAAAGATTTGCTACTGTAAGAGGATCTTTCCAATAGTCATCCAAGCCCAAATAGCTTTTTAATGGATCATCCGGGTCTGTGTAACCATGGCCAACAAAGTGGAATATTTTACACTCAGGCAGATGCGGCATTACGTCCTTCTTCAGAGGCATTGGCTGAATGATGTCAAGTGACATTGACTGAAATATTTCCTGCAATTCCCTCACTTCTTCGTTTGCAAAACGAAGATAGGCGTCTTTTTCATGCGAGTTATCCATGGAAACTAGCAAAGCTTTCCCCGGAGTCGGCGTGGGCCTATGGCGTCGCCGGGTGTGGATGATGGTCTTGATGGTTGAAGCATAAGACGAAATTACCCTATCGAGCACCGTCTCACCGTTCTTATTGTGATGGTACCCAGAAGCATGCAGAGGAAATATACTCAACGGGCCGGTTGGGATCCACCACACCCGTGGCCAATTACCCTCGGGGGTTCTGGTAAATCCTAAAGCGCGCAGCACGGGGTTTGCCATCACATCCCATAACCATTCCAAGACATCTGGATTGCTCAAATCCCCTTGAGCATGGAATTCGATATCCTCACGATGCAGTAGAGGCAAGTTCAAGACTTTTGTTTCGTCTTGGCTGACCAGTATGGCATCGCATCGGTATTTACTGATGTTTACTACAACAATTGGCCCTTGTAATGCAGCATCTTGCAGTTCCTTGTCACTTGGGGCGGCCAAAAAGTCGGCAAAATTGGGCTTCTTGCGAATCTCGTCGATCAATTCGTCGAGCTTGTTTGCTGCCTCATGGCGCCGATCCATTTGGATCTGTTGATGCAACTCAGAACTTTGACTTTTCGGCTTGTCAAAGTTTTCCGTGGGCAATATCTTGTTTTTGAAGCTATCATATTGCTCAGCCAGATCAGGGTGCTCTCGCTGTAATGCCAAAATAGCTGCTTGCTCCTTCTCACCGTCTGAAACCATCTCCATCTGTGCTTTCAGTCCAAGCAAGTAGTCGTATTCGTCAAGCTTTGTCGAGTTTTGTGTATCCGCCCAAGGGGTAATCGTTTCGAGCATTTCCTCAAGATCAAACTTGGCCAGCTGATTCTCTATATCTAGCAGGTCCTGGGCCCTGCTACTAGCTTGGCCCCCACCTTCATTACCCGTGTCATCTGAAACCGATGGAAAGTTCTTAAACCCAGGATGTTGACGAATTTTCGCCATCAATTCATTGAACTGGCCTTCTTCTTGAATATCAAGAGATCCGTCATGGAACAGGTGAGAATTGGGGTCAGATGACAGAGGTAACTCGAGTTCTTTGCGTAGATTAACAAACTCTTGAGCTAATTTTGGATGTTTTTGCTGTAGATCCAGGATATCTATCCGGAGGTCCTCAAGTGATGTTGTTAACACCCCACGGCCTTGCTCAAGGAACTTCAAAGCATCTTTGGGGCCTTTCCCCGCGAGAAGTGCCACAGCTGCAGAATCAGTAGCAAGGCCAGAAATGCTGCTGATAATGTGTTGTTTATCCGCAGTTGGAAGTGAACGATATGCCAGGCGGGAAGCGAGAGGCAATGCCTCTTTTAAAATTCCATATGCCTCCTGCCATTCACCAGTAGTAGCACAGCTTTCCATGGCTTTGGTAGCAGCAAAAATGCGGTCAAAGTTGGGGGAGTTCAGTTCGCTTAAAGCCATTTTGAAGGATGAAACAGCTCTTTTGTGGGCGACCATATCTTTTGTCTCCAAAAATTGATCCTGGAGCAGGATTCCCAGACTGTTGAAATACATTGCCCTCTGCTTGTGATCTATTGGCGCAATGTCAATTGCTTGTTGGCTGGCCACAACGGCAGCTTCAAAGTCTGCAGCCACCCTTGTCATTAGGTATTTACTACGCAAGTGTTTTCCGAGGCTGTTGAAAACTGAGGCGCGCTCCGTGTCATTTACCGGTGAGATTTCTAAAGATTCTCGACAATGCTGGATGGCCTTATCGATGTGTTCCAAATCCCCTGTTTTTGTGTATTTCTCAGCGAGTTGGTTTGCCAGCCTATGCAACATCTTTCCCCGGCCCTCATGCCTTGCCGAACAATAGTTGAGTGCCTTTTGACTGGCTTCAATTGCCAATTCGACGTCGGTTAAAGTTTTGGTTCGAAGGTACTTGTGTTGAAGTTGCACCGCCAGGATACTCCAGTATTCTGCCCAGTCCGGATGATCCACGGGAGACATATCAATAGCTTGTTCTGTGATCTCAATGGCCTCCTCGAGGTCGACAAGAGCTCCCAGCCTGGAATATCTTTCAGTAAGTTGACTCCCGAGGTTGAAATATACATTTCCTCGGTATGCATAAAACATTGGCATTGTATCAACAATTTTTCGAAGAACGGCAATAGATTCCTCAAGATGATCCAAAGCCCCCGTGGTCGAATATTTGTCACATAACTGGGTTGCAAGATTATTCAAATCTTTAAAGGAATCGGATTCGTCTGTTCCCTGGTCCATCCAGTGGACATCTTCTGCAACAGCTTGATCAAACCATTCGAAATTCTCAGACGGTGCATGTCCCAACTCATAGGTGGGAGTTGATTCTGAGAATGCACTTGGGCTTTCTGCGCGATTTAGCACTACCTCCGTTAGCTCTTGAGTGGTCTCATCTTGAGCCATCTTTGGTAGTTATTTGATGCGAATCGGAAATGTATCTGGCGCTGCGAAACGCAATAATGGCGGATTGAAGGTTTCCAGTGTGAGAAGTTTCAATAAAATGACCAATGTTTCTGATAATTCTATGGGTCCAACAGACGGCAAGGATAGGGAGTCTTTGTCTCCTCTTCCTAAGCGGTCAGTTGAGGCAGAATAACAATTTAACGCAATGAAACTGTGGGCGATGGAGACAAGTTTCAGTCGCCGAAGTTGGAACGGCAAACAGATGCGAAGTCGTTCTTACACTGGGAAAGTAAACCCATTGTTTATGCAATTCATGTGCGCTATTTAGACCCCAACCTACCCCGCACGCCAGGCATCCATTTCAGTATTATAACTAACTAATATTTTAAATGCGCCATTACGCGTAACAGGCAAACTTGTCACCGTACTATTTTATATGGCTCCAAACTGGTTATTTCCATAATATTGTTATTGCCTGTTCTGTTTAGAAAAGTAGGTGAATAAATGCATTCAAAGGAGATTATAAATAACTACCGAGTGATTACGGCTTATTATATGTAAAGATAGATCTTCTCTTCTAACTCTTTAAAACGGTGTGTGACATTTATAAGAACTAAACTTCTCCAGTTGAAGGAACCCATGAGCGGAGAATAAATCAGACATTTGCCGTGAGCATGCATTAAACACCTGCGCGCCAGAATAACATTAATGTTTACGCTTCACTAGTGTTTATACTACGTGGGTTCTTAGAGAACAGCTTGCGCATTCGTTGGTGGACCGAATTTTGGTGCGACCGTCCCAGAAAGCCAGTCTCCTTGATCCGAACCCTATTGCTCCAGTATTAGCCGTGGGTATACACCTTGACCAAAACGAAATTATACTAACATTTGTTTCTTGATCTTTGATGCCTGGTTGTCTTTGCGCCATTTCTCCAACAGAGACGTGAATGACCTGGTGCTATGAGACCGCTCCTCGATCGTGGACCGATGTTCCGGGGTTAGAATAAGATTTTGGAGTGAATTGTCTGTGGAGTCACTTGATATTGAGATATTTTCGAGGAAGTTTGTGAGCTTTTTGCATTCAGCTATCGCGTCGCTGAGAATGATAGCCACCTCTTGTTCTGGCTGTCGCTGTTGTTGTCCAGTGATGGGTTTTAAACATGGACTTATGGTATGCAGAACATCAATCAGCTGCTGCATAACCTTTGTCATATCTTTAAACTCGGCGGGCACATCCTTAAGGCGTTGATAGATCTGGGTGGATGTAACGAGCGCCTGGCTGCTGAGGCTGAGGAGCTGTAACGCGCCTGTGACCGGATCTTGTGGTTCTGCCATAATGGAATTTATGTGGGTACGAGAGGTCTGGTGTGATATGGAAACCGGGAGCTGACGTAGGCTTTTATTACAGTTCATTCCTGCTAGTTTTCAACATCATGTGCGTGCTCCGCCCTAGCCATGCCGCACAGCCGCCTTGGCAGACTGACTAGATGCATTGGCCCAATCAAAGAAGGAACAGTTGCTATGCCCATTAACAAATATTAAATCCAATACTTTGGTTGAAATCTTGCTCCATTTGGGATTCTAACGGGAGTGGTGTGTTGCAGGTTTGTTGATGATCAACAAGCTACTTGTCACGTAGTACGGCCACCCAGACGGCCTGAAGGAACTTCAACATCTACGCCCTGTTCCAAAAGCGACTATACTATGCGGCATTTTGTCTGAAGTGCTTCAGAGAAGCCAGAATCTTCAAAGCATTGTAAACCTAAGCCAGAGGTTGCTGCCTGGAGGGCGGTCAGGCCGTTTGGTAAAGCACTGATGTTTGCGCCATACCTGATGAGGAGCTGCATTTCTTCCGGGAAGTTGCAAGCAGGAGCATAATCCAAAGGCCCCAGGGTATGGCTTTCATCGGGCTCGAGTACCTTGCTTTCAATTGCAGCATCTTTTAAAGGAGCCAGTTCCAAGCATGCGATATCCCTGCTCCAGATCAGCCAGTGCAGTAGCTTCCCGTTCCCAACCTGAACAGCCCTGGCACATCACTAACTCTCTGGTGCACAGAATTTTACTCAATAGCCTCGTCAACGCCATTTTGAAGCGGCTAAGATCGCGTTGGCAAATTAATTACTAAGGTTTGGCTCTGGCCTCCGCAAACCTCCGCAGATACCTACGAGAACCCACATGACACCTCAGCTAATCCAGCCCGCGATACGTTTTTATCTATATATCTCCTCTAGCCTATAGGATAACCCAATATAGCAAACCAATGTCAGCTACAAACACACCATTAGTTATTGGCTATTAAAGGCATGATCCCACCCCAAATGGAGATAAATACCAAGGTCCGATGTGGAGCACACACACTCATTACGTCAAATACGAATGATGGTTAGACAGTCTTGGCATTGACATGGGGAGACTGCAGTAGAAATAATTAAACTTCGGAAGTGGATCTTCATTGGTAGCTATTACGCGGAAACGATTCGGATTTATGGCCAAAAAATACCCAATCCCGAACGATTCGCAATGAAAATGACACCAAGGTCTATGCACCGCAGAGTCTGTTACCATCCGTCGGTACAATTTTTGAGGAATTGGGCTCCGTTTCTATGGGTATAAATGGGTTAAAGAATCATCAGGCATGGAATCTGAAACCACATTAGACTCAGCAATTCAGCCTTCCCCCAACCCATCGCATATTGAACCCGCAATATTCAATCCTCTAGATCCCTAAAATGTCTAGATCAATGTCTCAGTCAATCTTTCTCGGGCCCGATGGCCAGCTTTCTGTCAGAGAAGTTGCGGAATCTTACACTCCCGTTGACGCACAAGCCCTCGTGCGAGTTCAATTCTCCGGTGTCAACCTTTGTGACTTGAACTTTTTTTACGTGGGATTGAATTCCTATGTCACAGGATTCGATCTCTCTGGAACTGTGGAGAAGGCAGGTCCCAACTGTTCTTTCAAGGTTGGCGACGTTGTGTGCGGACTATCGCCCGTCACATTCCCACAGCCTTCCTCTGTCGGGACGCACCAAGATTTTGCCATAGCCGAGGCCAGTCTTCTCTACAAGGTTCCAAACGGACTTCCATTGGAGGATGCCGCTGGTCTTTCTTTGGTTGCCCACACTGCCATCGACGCTTTGTTCAATGGGCTCGGCTTCGGATTCGAGGCTGCGGGCGTCAGCGGCGCGGACCCCAAGGATGTGCCTATTTTCATCTGGGGCGGAGCCAGCGCTGTGGGAACCCTGGCCATCCAAATTGCAAAAGCCGCAGGGTTCGGTCCCATCTTTACGGCAGCCTCGCCCAAGAACCATGCAGCCTTGAGAAAGTTGGGGGCGGCAGAGTGTTTTGACTACAACAGCCCGGATGTTTTGGGCGAAATTCGCGCCGAGGCAAAGGCCAGAGGCGTCACGTTTTCAACCATCTTTGACACGGTCGGCAAGGGTGCCATAGCAGTTGGATCCGACGCTGACCACAGCTCGCCCGCATTAGCCGCCTCGGTCGCGGCTGGGAGTGCGGGACAGGTGAGACTCGTCTGCACCCTGCCCGTAGCTGTCAATCCGGCTTTCAAAATGTGCACCTCGTACCGGCCGAGCGGTCCCTTGGATGCCATGGGCGGGCCCCAGAACCCAGATGCCCCGATTAGAATTCGTTCCGTCATGGATCACCTGCTCTCCAGCGTCGAGACGACTCCGAGGCTACCAGTTGTTATTGTTGTGAAGGGTGCCGAAGCCGGAATTAAGGAGATTGAAAGGGTTGCCCGAGGTGATGCCAGCTTCGAAAAAGTGGTTATCGAACACCCAATGTGAGTTGACTGGCTCACGCGAAGTGGAATACTGGGATTCACACTGGCCGTAAAAGCAATTCCCTAGCAAATAGGACATCATCTTATCACTCCCCTCAATAAACTTCGTCCCACTTGCAAAATAGTTCCTGCAAAATAAATAAAGCCACTGTTGCTACGAAGGACATGGATCATCTTGTCCCCCATAAACGCAAATCTCGTATCAACTTCACCATAGTTCTTACTTTCTTTTCTAATAAAAGAATATGTTTGAACAATACTTTACCAACCACAGCCGATTATGCATTTTATGCTGCGCATGCAGTCATCCTCAGCCCGCCGAACCCCAACATGATTGGTCCCAGATGTCTCGGCGAAGCCATGATGCCCATACATACCCCTATTAGGTACAGCAATTAGGGCGCCACTCTGGCTATTTATTCGAGTAGCCAAGAACACATGCCACCTGATTCGCTAAATCAGCTCCCGCTCTAGCCGATGAATGCCACATAGCCAAGAATTTTCTCTTGGCAGCCCTATCTCCTCGGCAGTGGAATGGGCTGTGGAGCCTATTGATTGACAAAAGAAAAACAGTACTTGGTCTTTCAGCCATTATTATTAGCTATAAAAGTCTCACCATGTATCATGCCTATGTAGGTCTATGGATTGGTTTACCGAACCCCACATGCAATTCCACCGTCTATCTCAGCCCTCTCAGCCCTCTCAACCCTATCCAGTATGATCGGCAAACAACCCAAAGGAATCTGGGAGGGAGGATCCAGGCAGTGACAGTGACTTGACCCCACTTTCTTTGGTGCCATCATTTGCGCTTCTCAAACGTCTCGTCTCCATTTAGCCATATGTAGCGCCAGTATCGGAGGTATGTCCCTACGCCAGCTCCGCGTCAATCGTCTCACAAGCCCCAGTCACCGTCATTATGACGTCCTCAAGAACAAACCTAGGACCGCTCACTACTGAGTTCAGACAGCCCGAGACGTGCTTGGTCGTCTTCCCGCCATGTAGCACCTGCGCAATCGGCTGGGCGGGCCAGACGTGCAGCGACAATCCGGCCAACACGCAAGGCGTTCAGGACAATATAGACTGCTGGCCAGAGCGCAATAATTCCTCCCTTCCAACAAGAGAGGCGCTGCATGGATGGGGGTTCTACTCCCCCGGCCTCTCGTGTCCAATTGGTTATGCTACCTCGTGTTCCGCGACTGGGAGCGTAGACGGCTCATTCACATTTCAATTTTCCCTTGAAGAAGACGAAACGGCCATCGGGTGCTGCCCATCGTATGTGCTCGCTGGCAGCCTTGCAGTGGACTTTCTAACGCGCTTGCAGAAATTATAATTGCCAATGGATACAGGGTGCACCACAGGGGCAAACCTGCTACAGTATCGTAAAAACGGGATCAATAACAACTGCCCGTTGTAGCACAGGAAATACTCTGGATATTTCAGCCTTGGAGATACCAGCAACGATGGTTGAGACGGAATCGAGCTCAGTGACCGAACTTACCATCACGGAGATGACCGTTTATGCTCCTATGATCCAACTTAATTTCAAGTCAACAGATCTGGCTTCGTCTACTGAGGCCGGATCATCAGCAAAGTCATCTGATAACTTTATCAGCTCACCAGTCACCCCGTCTTCGAATGGAAGCTTGTCTACCGCTGCAAAGGCAGGGATTGGCGTTGGAGCCGGCGTTATCCTTTTGGCGATTATTGGAGCAGCTCTACTTCTATTTTACAAGCGAAAGACTACTACGAGCTACACTACGGTGACTCAAACCCAAGAGGAGTATCGAAAACCAGAGCTGCAGGGCAGGGAGATAGAAATGACGAGAGTGGAACTGGATTCGCCTATTCACAGAGGTGAGCTAGCCTGAAGAAGAGTTATTTCTGCATACGGAAAAAAGGTGGTGTCAAAAGAGCATTGTTCTATTTCCCATCATGTCGGTATAAACTATCATATAATACATATAAAAAATCCTAATCCAATTACAAACGATCGCGTGCCAATTCAAATGCAAAACCTCAATGAAAACGCGTAATAGAAGAGCGCATAGTCCAACTTCACGATGAAGTCTTTTCCACTTCCGTCTTCAGAGATTGGTTAAAGTTTTGCCAGTTCTCCGAGGGAGTCCACTTCTTGTTCCTCCAGGGCCAGAAGAAAATGGTCAAGTTGCCTTGAAACTCCTCACTCTGGATAAAGGTGGTGCCTCCTGGGTTGACCTTGCTCTCGGAAAAACGAAAATGATGTGTCCCAGAAAAGAGACCAGGCACCTTCCCCGTCCAAGTAAAGCACTCGGGTGTGTTTTGCTGTGCGCTGTCAGTAAAGAGGGAAAATGTATGACAAATGGCACCAGACTCACCTGCACATATGGGTTGAACTTCATGCCATGCATGCTAACTTTCAATCCGTCGCCTTCCTGTAGTTCAGGTTTGTTGTTGCTGGGGTCGGCCAGCTTGACGTCCCATCCTGTCTGCCATTGGTCGTATCGGGCAAAGTCGAGGAACTGGTTTTCGTTAGTCACTGCACTTGACTCGACAGGGTGGTGGTGTACGTACCACTTCCCGAACTGCTGCTGGTGATGCAAGGATCTCGATCTCAGCAGTTGTAGAAATGACGGGGCCCATGGTGGATAAGTAGGTGGTGATTTTTGTTCTGTGAAGGAGGAATAAAATCTTTGAGAATTGTTTCGCTAGCTGGATTGCTTGCTGGATTGAATGCCTGTTTGAGCTCTTGTTTGATTGCCGTAACCATCACGAAGCTGCTGTTCTTTATACAAGCTGTTAGGCTACCTGTCGCTGTCGATTCGGTCGCGAGCCACACCCTCATTTGGGCCGATCCCACCGACGCCGATGGGTCGCGGGTGGGATACCGAACTGGCCGAGCAGGCCGAAGAAGTGGGGCGGCGCATCATCTGGCCGACGGGGGTTGTGGGTCGCACGCACTCCCGACTCAGGCTTGACGCAATTAATAGAATGAAACGCGGTTGTAATCTTCGGGGCAAGCAAGACGGCACCAGCCGTAAATGGCTTTGTAACGGAAATTAACTCCATGGAGTGAAATAATTCTTGGTTTGCACAGCATGATTTCGAAGTAATCAATATGTACAGTCAGGGTAGACTTTTTAACATGATCTTTCGTCAAAGAGTCAAATACAATCACACTGCACACCTCCTAGACTTAGTAGTTCTGCGCAATCAATTCCTACTCCGGCTTCCATAAATATAATGGTCTATATTTATCTACTTGGCCCATTAGACTCCTCGCTACTGATTGACACGACTGCTTTCTTTCTCGGCGATAACTGTTAGGACAAGTTCGAGTTTTGGGGAATGTAAATACATTGTAATTTTAGTAGACACCGGTAATCTTCAAAGTTTGAACAGATGTTGAGGCGCAGACTTCAGGTTTTTTTTTTTTCTTTCTTTTCTTTTCATTTTACAGTTTGAAATGTAGAATGCATTCACCATAACTGTGGCCAGTTTGAATAGTTGTGTACGTGTTGTTAAATTGAGACTTGAAATATGTACTCTAGCTAATGTGTGCAGAAAACAACCCAACATTACAACCAATCGCTATCATCATTAATAATACAAAAGAAATAATATACATGAAAAAAAGAAAAAAGATGTCCAGCTAATAAGTAATCATTGCAATCTTGTTGAGATATTTGGCACAGTTGGTGAGAAGAAGATTCTGTGCAAACCACTTGCCGGCATCCTCCCTGGAGATGGTGTACCCTATAGCGGTCGACTCACGTCCGGTCTTGGGGTCCTCAATGCCGACGCGAATCTCCTTGTCGGACTCGCCGCTGACCAACAAGCTGGCGCGGACAATGGTGAAATCCTCGCCGCTGTCGGCCAGGCTGTCTTCCATGATCCTCTTGTCCTCGTGGGGCACCTTGAGCATGACATGGTAGAGGGGCACCATGGCGAAGGGCACGTCGCGGCCGTGGCGCGACATGCCGGTGGTGCTGCAGACGATGATGTGGGGTCTCCCAGTAGCGCCCTCGCTTCGGGCCTGGGCCAGAGCCTCGAGCAGGACGGCCATGCCCTTCCTGCAGACCTCGGGGTCGTCGATGGTCATCTTGGAAACGATGGGCTTTCCGCCAATGGTGGAAACAATTGTGTCGACGAGGTTGCCATCTTCCTTGACGATGCACTGGGCAACGGCCTTGATGTCGTGGGCGTTGCCCTGGACAATCTTGAGGTTCGGCTCCGATCCGGGCGGGAAGATGTCGAGAAGCTTGGAGGGCGTGCGGCAGAGGGCGATGCAGTTGTGGCCCTTGGCGAGAGTGTGCTGGAGTGCGGCGAGGCCAACACCGGTGCTAGCGCCGAAGAAGGTGACTGTCTTGATAGAAGACATTGTGGTAGTGGAGGATATGGTGGTTGATGTTAGGTTTATTGTGATTGGTGGAAGTGGAGGTGGAGGTGGTGAGTTGTGTAAAACTTGACTCTGAAGGCTTATTGTGCTTGTGTGTATGTGTGTTTGTGTGAGTGATTGATTTGAATCATGTTGGTGAAGCCGGGGAATGACATTGGTTATATAATTATTTCCTGGCATGATTGCAGCTGGTTGTGTCGGTGATGCTGCATCGCATAGCACGCACCAAGGCGCCGACTGTGGACCGACCTGGCCGAACTGCGCGAACGCGGTGCGATGGTAGCGGGCAGAGCGCCACACTACAGGGGGAGCGTCCAATTCGGGCTCCCAGTCGGGCTTGGATCTCGCCGAGTCCCCCCACCTTGGAGAGCCACCACAGTCTTCAGTGCAGGATGCGCCACCAATCAAGGGGGACGATGGGTTTCCTTCTAACGCAGCCCATCGCCGAGTACACCTGAACTCTGTATGTTTCACCGTGTTGTTGTATGGGAAATCCGGGTTGTGGTTCCACAGGATACCAGCATCTAGTCGAGTTTTATTTGCATGCCATCGTCCTGGGTCCTCCATGTCAACTAGACCGTGTCGCTGAAAACTCAAAGCCCAAAAACACGCGCCCATGTCATGACTGTTTAGCCCCGTTAATTGGCTCCGGTGAGATTCGTCACCCGAACTATCAGCCCTACGAGAAATACCCATGGCTTCGAACCTGATGTTGCGCAAACCAGCCCGCGAACAGGCCAGAGAGCGAGTGAAACCCAACAAGGACACGGCGCAATACCCACAAGCGTCCCCCAAAGCGTCCCCCTGAAGCCGCCTGTCAATGTCGCATCCGAGTCCAGACGCGGGCGGTCCCGCGCCCGCCTCCACCTCCACCTCCGAGAAAGACGCGAGGTTGTCCGCCCCGCCAAGGCCGGCAGCGTCTACGCCTGTGTCTGCGCCTGTCTCGGCGCCATCGGCAGCAGCAACGCCATCCGCAGGGTCATGGGCGCCAAAGGCACGCAGCTGCGTGGTGTGTCGCAGTCGCAAGGTGCGTTGCGACAAGCTCTCGCCCTGCTCCAACTGTCGCCGCGCCGGCATTGAGTGCGTCTTCCCCTCCAATGACCGCCCCCCGCGCTGGGCCCGTCGCCTTGAGCGCATCACTGGCAACGCCGCCTCGGCCGCTAAGCAGCCCGAGCAGCGTCCCGCCGAGCCGCAGGTGATGGAGAGGCTGCGCAACCTCGAGAGCCTCGTCAAGGAGCTCAGCGGTCAGCTAGAGCAGGTAAACAACGCCGCCGGTTCTACTACTGGGGTTTCTTCTAGCGCCGCATCCCCCGGGGGGAGCTCTACCCACGACCGCGACACAGACCATGTCATGGGCATGACTTCCACCTCAGCTGCATCTGGGGTAGAGAAGCACTTTGGTCGCCTTGTGCTTCAAGATACAAGCCGAAGCCGCTATATCAGCAGCGGATTCTGGTCTCGAGTTAGCGACGAGGTATTCCCCTGTGCTCTACCCGCGTATTTGTACTTGGATCTGTAACTCACGATTTGACAGCTTGATGGGCTAAAGATGGATACTCAGGCCCTTGCCGGCCAAGGGGATTCCGATACTTCTGACGACGAAGACTCACCTGGAAAAGTATCATCCACTCAGGAATTCGAACGTGCACCTTCGGAGCGCCACGCATTCTTATTCGGCCACAACCTGGGTCCTTCCCCCGACTTGCGCGACTATCGTCCTCTCCCCTCACAGATACCCTTCCTCTTAGATGTTTTTTCTGAAAATGTGAACTACATCATCCATATCGTGCATATGCCGTCCGTCACCAAGATAAGCCGTGAGTCGCGTGGAACAGGCCTGTCGCCATCGAACGAAGCCTTGATGTTTGCCATCTACTATGCTGCTGTTACGTCAATGGAAGAGGATGATGTATGTTCCTATTTCCCATAACTAACCCCACTGCATTCTTAGAAACAAGCTTATATCTATGTTTAGGTCATGACCAATTTTGGTGCTACAAAAGCCGAATTAAACCTCAAGTATCGACGTGGCTTGGAACAGGCTTTAGCGAAAGCTGACTTTCTCAATGTCCCCGATCTTGTCCTGGTTCAAGCCTTTGCGATATTTCTCTTTCTCGGCCGCCGTCATGACAGCCCCAGGTTTATATGGATGATGACTGGGCTGGCCATCAGGATGGCACAAGCCCTTGGCCTGCATCGAGATGGTTCCCACTTTCCCAACCTAACCCCCTTCGAGATTGAGGATCGAAGGAGGGTCTGGTGGAACCTGTGCATGCTGGATGTGCGAACCTCTGAAGACCAAGGGACAGACCTCACCATCAACATCGACAGCTTTGACACAAAACTCCCCCTAAATATCAATGACTCCGATATCGACCCCGACACTAAAGAGACGCCTTATGAGCGCGATGGTATCACAGACATCACTGTTGCTCTTGTGACATTCGACATGTGCGATGGTGTAAGGCGGATGATGGTTCCGGCCGCCAAGGGAGGCTCAAGTTTGGATGAACAGAGCCGACTCCTTGACGAGCTTTACGGAAAGCTTGAGCGCGGCTATCTCCAGTACTCGACGGAGACTGGCGATATCTCCTATTGGGTCGTTGTTATTTGCACTCGCCTCCTTATATCCAAGATGACACTCATTATTTACCTACCTACGCTGTTTTCTGCCCCGAGCGAACACTTCTCGGACGAAGTACGAAACAAACTGCTGGTTTGCGCCATAGAAGTTGCCGAATACAACCATGCTCTCAACTCTGAGCAAAAGGCCCGCCAGTGGCGCTGGATCTACCAGACATACTCCCACTGGTACGCCATCGTCTACATGCTGCTCGAGATCAACCGCCGCGAGTGGTCGCCTATTGCCGAGCGGGCCTGGATCGCCCTCCACAGCAGCTGGCTGATTCCGGCCCAGCCAAAGACGGACAAGAATTTGCGGATGTGGGTTCCATTGCGGAAGCTGATGGCCAAAGCCCTCGACCATCGTGAGAGGCAGCTTGAGCAGCTGCGCGGCAATGCAGAGCTCATCAGGTTGCGCGAGCAGGCGGACAAAAGCATCCGAACTCCAGCCAGCTCTGGCCCGTTTCCGCCAGATGAGAGCGAGAAACTTTTCCGCGAACACTGGAACAACCTTTTTATCACCCCTTCAAGAGGCGATGGCGCGCTGCATCCATCCGGAACAATGGATAACGCCGCCTACTCATCCGTCCAAGCGCCAGGGCTTGATACACCGCAAACAAACCCAAGCGCGGAGTCCACGTATGGCCAAATTGGAAGCTGGCCCACGCCAGGCTTTGGGACTCCTTATGACTACCGCACAGCTCAGGCGGACGTGTACGACTCGCACAACTCTACATCTGTCACTTCGACAACTGTCCCGGAGTCGAGCAGCGGGATGGGCACCCAAAGCGAAATGGCCTATGGACGGGCCGATGGGGTGTCTGCAACTTCCACTTCCATCATCCCAGAGGATTGGTCCGGTGGCCGGGCCATAGGGCCTGGTTTCACACCGTGGCTATGGGCGGACTCGGATGCGACGGCTGAAGTATTCACCGGTATGGATGTGAATATGAACGTAGGCGCAGAGGTGGATTGGAATAACTGGCTGGAGTTTGCCAAGGATATGGAAGTGGACGAACCAAATGGTGCTGGCGGTAATTGAGACACGAAGGATCTCGAGAAGCCAATTTTAATTTATGAAGCATGTCCACAAACCAGGTACTCTCGATAACTATTCATCTTCACCCTTTATTGTCTCTTATATCTCACATCCAGTCAGATACAATATGACGATGACATGCGAGGAAAAGAGCATGTGAGACTCACTCAGAGATGCATTTGACACGTGGAGTTCATCAACCAAGACCCACACACCCCGGATTTCCAGCCTCTTCCCCGCATTCTTAGATACATAAGCTATGAATTAGTCAAATCTAACAATTCCGGGCTGTGGAATCACTGATGTTCATTAATAGAAGCAACTGGTGGACACCTTGCTAGGGAAGCCCTGATTCCGGGTTCCGGGTTCCGGATTCCGGTGGCACCCCTTATCTAATAGTACAATCCAATACAATTTCATCGCTTAACCATTGTAAATTATCATTATTTATACAAGAACGAGACACATCCCTGACCACTCACCAATTGTGCAATGACTTGTGGGGCATCATCCAGTGAAAGGGTAAGTATCTTATGCTGTGCACCTCAAGTAGCTGAAGGAATCCCTCAAGCATAGATGTATTGTAACATGTATTTTGACAGATCAGTTCCTCATTCGCTTAAAAAACAACCTAGAAGTCTTATCTGGGATAGCGTCCCTCGCCAAAGAATCAAGCTTCCGGATTCGGATTCAATTTAGCTGCAGCCCTTCCTGACTCCGAGTGTTCTTATCGGTGTTAGAAAGTTTTACCGAGATACCGCATCTCCGCGGGGAACATCTTGGCGAATCAGTCACTATTTTATCAGCGTGACATTGGGGCGATCATTAGAGAGAGAGGGGTTCCCAAGTTATCGTGCACCAAAAGATTTGGTCTCCACAATTTAGCCAAATCCAACAACTCCTGATCTTACGACTTTTTTAATCGTTGACTGTCACTTGAGATCATAAATAAACTTCACCCCAGCCATATCTGAGCAAGACTCGAGGCCCGTCAATTGTGATAAGACACCTTTTCATCTTCAGCCGACACTTCAATCTTTCTACGTTAAGATTAAATTGCGGGAATACCCTTCGAACCGAAGATGGTTGACTTCAATCTCTCTGAATCACAGCGCCAGATTCAGTTGCACGCCCGTCGTTTCGCAACAGAAGTCTTGGGTGGTGCTCAGTCTATTTATAGCAAACACTCTGACCAGACATTGCGGTTTCGGTCCACTCGGCCGATTTACCGCGAAGCATGGGCCAGAGGCTTCATCAAGGTCCAGATCCCTCTCGAGGCCGGTGGGACTGCTTCCAACTTTGTCGAGACTGCTCTTCTCATTGAGGAGCTTTATGCTGTTGACCCAAGCGTGTCACTTACCATCCTCGGCACCGGCCTCGGTCTTACCCCTCTGCTCCTTGCCGGTAACCCCGAACAGCACAACCGACTTCTTAAGCCTTTCTTGGCTAATGAAGGCGACTCATTGGCGGGTTTTGTGCACTCGGAACCTGGTGGCACGGCCAACTGGCTAGAGAAAGGTGCTAGCGGTCTGCAAACAACGGCTACCAGAGATGGAGAAGACTGGATTATTCATGGTGAGAAGGTACATATTTATTTCCCCATCACTGCTATCACGTCATATCGTTAACAAAATAGCTCTGGACCACAAATAGCGGAGGCTGGGATGGAAGGGGTGCCGCAATCCAGTGCGTTGTCTGTCGACTAGCGGAAAGACCTGGCGCCTCCCAGGATCCGTCGGTTGATCCGAAATCTCTCATTTGTATCTTGGTGGTGACACAGGAAGAGATCTCCTCCAATCAGCCGCAAGCATATGAAGTACTGGGAGATCCCCAATTAGCTGGGTTTCATGCGGCTTCGGGTCCCCATAGCCGCTTCACCAACTTCCGAGTTCCTGGCAGGAACCTTCTAGTTCCTCCTGGGCAAGGCGCCCAGATTGTTGAACAGACCTTTGGCCTCTCAGCTGCTATTGTGGGTGCTATGGCTGTGGGCATCATGCGCCAGACATTTGAGACTGCCCTCGCCTTTGCTAGGTCAGATGACCGTGGCGGGTCTGTACCGATCATCCAAAGACAGAGCGTGGCGGATCTGCTTATCAACATCAGGATGAAGGTTTTGTCGTCTCGGCTACTGGTATGGAAAGCGCTCCACGCTTGGCAAGCAGGGCCAGAAGACGAGAAAAACCGTCTAGAGCTTGTGCTCGCGGCAAAGATTTTCTGTTCTGACAATGCCGTTGAGTGTGTAATCGAAGCCATGAAAGCTGTTGGCATGAAGTCTTACGCGAGTGACATGCCGTTTTCGCGCCTTCTGAATGATGCCACGTGCTTGCCGCTTTTTGATGGGGGCAATATTGGTGTACGAAGGAGACAATTGCAACAGATATTTGCCGCGGCTGATTACAAACCCTGGCCACTGGCCCATAATACGTCGGAGAGGAAGGAGAAGCTATGATAACTTTGAGAATAACAGACACTGATCTTGTTCTCAGGTAGTGGATAAATAGCTGTTTGGCCTATGTAGTCAGATGGTCCAAAGTTGCGTGTTATTAATAACGAATTTACTGTGCAATACAAACTCCAGGAAACCAATCCCAGAATGCTTGACATCGCCTTTCAGTCAATCCCCAATTTTCAAACCCCAAATCATAACATTTCAGGCATGCGCTTGAATGAACTGCAGGTCTTTGGCAACCAAACATGGTTCAAGTTCTTTCAACTCGTTGTATTTATCCATTTTATTGTCCTACCCTTAATCCGTCAGCTGCTGCAGTAATCCGACAACTCTTAACCTCCCTAATAAAACCTTAGGGATAATTTTCAACTCAAACACGAAACGCAATTTCACATCTCGTAGCCTGCGACCATTTGTGCGTTTCCTCAACGTTCGATTCATGCACGATGGCCAGCAAGCACAACAACGCTCTCTGCAATGTCATCAAAAGGTCTCCTTTCTCGCAATCTCCGTGGTTTTCCGGGTCTCCCTTTCCTATATAGTCTCCGCAAGATATCCGGTCGGATTGTGCTCACTGAGACCAGCAACCGCGGTTCTTCCTCATCATTTGGTCGATCCACCTGAACGAGCAATGGCGCATCGACTCGGCCAATTAGATATGCTTCTGAATGTTTTAGCGTCCACTGCGTCTGGGGAGATGTCGTATTCTCTTTGGCTAAGCCTTCTTGGCAGCACGAGACAGCTGTCCAGAAAATCGCTGTTGAGTTGGCCCAGGACGCACCCGACCCGCGGCACTTTGTTGTATCAGTTTCGAGGCAATGTGTCGTCATATACGCAAACGTGGCGATTTCCTCCGAGTCAGCAACCATGCGGGCCCAGTAGTTCTCTCTCATACAAGGGATCTTGAAGCATTGAAAAGGGAGATCAGGTTGGATGCATCCAATGACGAAGTTTTGGCCCTTGCGGTCTATACCCGTATCTTGTAAAAGAAAGAGGATAGCGACAGTGAGGCCCTCGAAGGCTTTCTGTAGCTCGTGGTCCAGATTTCCCAGCCAAGTGCTGAGATCTTCTTCTCGCAATGCTCTGATAAGATCAAACTCCTCGACTAGTGTTTTCCAGTGACGCGGTTTAGTAACAAGGGCCCCAACGTAGGCTGGCAGGACATCAGCTAGAAGATCCCGCAGTCGGATTCTGCGGGCAATGCCTGTGCAGACGCTAACTTGAACACCGAAGGGGCCCTCAAGGTCGGTCATGTACAGTGATCTCTGGGCTAGCATTTTCGATTTCTTGGTGAGCCCGCGCCTCTTCACCCAAGTCTGGTTGAATTGAAGCAATGCGACGGTACTCTCCCCGCCTTTCACACCGAGACCTATCTGGCGTTCTGACACATCCCAATAGCTAGGAAACGTTCCCAACTCTTTCAAGAATGATACGGCCATCCGAACTTGCTTGTGAGGCTCGGCTTCGCAATTCTCATTACTTGATACCCTGGCCCCAATGATGACCTTTTCATTACGAGGGAAGGTACAGGCGGATAATTGATCCATCTTTGGTGCACGAGTCCAATGCAGGACCGGTTGTCCAGCCTCAGTGACGGTGGATGTGGGCGCTATCACCCCTCCACCTATGGAAATGGCGTAGAGGTTTGTCGTATCGTCTTTTGGTGCAATGAACTCTCCAGGACCCCAAGTATCCAGCAAATCTTCCGGGCTAGCTTTCAGGTCAAGCTTTGTTCTACCTTCAGATAACTCTGTTAATGTATTATGCCCTTCGAAACGATCGAAGTATCGGAAAGCAAATGCTGGTTGTTGTAACATATCGCCGAAGCAGCTAAGTTCTACTAGAGAACCGAGAATACAAGGGCCATCAAAATCTTCGCTCCATGTGTTAGTTCCGATTAAGAGGATATGTTGCAGGGGCGTATCCAGAAAGAATGGCTGAATTGGTCCGCATTGCCCTTGTGAGTACGAAAGAAAGGCAAGAGATAGGAATTGAGCAATCAGACCATGTAACCATGGACGATCAGGCTGATGGTCAATATGGGGCTGTGACTCCAGTTGTGCGGGCGAGGATAACGACGCAAGGAGTTTGTGAACTGACTCTGTCGAACTCAAGTCCTCCTTAAGGTCTCGTACAAAGCGTAGGTCGATTCTCCCCAGTTCAACTAGAGTCTCGTGCCTTGCTAGGAAGGTGAACGAGTTGCAGAATCCCCCAACCTGCTGGAGAATCGCAAATGCGTTTTCTAAATCATTCAAAACATTAGAAATGTTGTCACCCGTTTCGGAAGTAGCGAGAGACACAATGGCAGTTGAACTGTCATTGTCGAAAACAACAGACCCGAACTGTAGATCATGGCCCCCATTAGCCATAGGACCCACGCCTCCAATACCACAGAAGTGCTCAATGCCCTCACGGACGGAAAACTCCGTGCCTGCCCTGTCCAGAAGCACAGAAGCGCCGCTTCCAGGCTGTGATTGCACGGCTGACGCCGATTTCTCACTGTTTGTGTTACTGCCGTGAAGACATCCTTGAATATGGAAGCCGAGGTCAAACGACTCTAGCTTTGGAGTCTCAAACTTTGAGAAGATCCACGGTCCATCTCGAGACTTTTCTAACGGTTCATCGGCGATTTCGTCCGTCGAATAATCGAGTAGTCGTAGCTCAACAAGCCACGAGTATTCTTCAACGGCAACGTCTTCAAAAAAGTTATTCAAGAGGCCGTGCACTTTGTCATTATCCAGCTTTGAAATTGCGATCTTGAATTCCTCTATTCGTGTTACTTGCTTCATCTCAGAAGGCCTGATAACCAACGTGGATGCGGTCGACGTGTTCGATGATGCTGCTGAAGACCGTGAAACTCTTGACGATTGGCTATAGCCAGAATCGCAGCTGTCAACACTAGAGGCGCTGCCTACGTCGTGGCGTCCGCGTCTTGAAGAACTGTGGTCCCCATGATGACTTTTTCTACGACGGCGGGTCTCAGATGCCGGCAGCCCCTGAACTATAGCGTTCCTCGCTAACATACCTCCGTTCAACGAGAAGTTGCGGCACACCATGAAAGCTCGCATGGCGGCGTTCTCCTCGGCCAACGTATCGCTTTCATGAACAGAGTCTGTATGGTATTCCAGGCCATTGACAAGGACAGTACAAGTGTAACCAGTGGGCTCTTGTCGGCTCTCGTATGAGGGATCTGACCATCCGCGGCGGCGGCATAGCGCTGCAATTGCCATCAGCAACCACTCGCAAGAGAGATCCAGAGTGGGATTCTGTATGCATCGTAAAAGCAAAAAGGAACCTACACTCCAGATATTGCATGTAGAACCCCCCCATGATGCAGTGATTGAGCACCTAGCGACCTGGTGGCTAGACGGCGGTCGGTTTGAATCCGGCTGGGGAAATCTTTTTCTAGTTTAGCGGACTGAGGACCGAATGAATAAGTAAATAACTAACTCTATATCAGGGGAAGAAATGCAGTGGAAATATTGGGTGATAAAATTCTGTGAAAGCACCTCTGGGTTATATCCAATTGTATACTTATTCTTCCCTAGCCCTCCGGAGGCTTGCCACTGAATACTTAGACTGAGGTGGCAAACCACTATACCTCGATAGCCTAGCTAGAATATGGAATGGCACGACATTAAATATTTCATGTAGAGCATGATGTTTCGGTTTGTCTATTAGTTTGGCCCTGGAGTGACATCAGTTCCGGGAGACGGTCGTCTGTAGCTAGGCGTGGGTCACTTCAAGATGAAAAAGAACCACATGCTTGTTCATAATTGAGACAAGTTCCTGGTTGATTGAGGTCACAGAGCGCTGCGCTCTTTAAAGACGATTAAGAAGAGCCGTGATGCGGGGGTTCTGGACAACCCAGCTCCATGCCGGGTTGATGATTGGGCTCCTAAACGCCTCAAGGCTGACTGCATGGCTGTGACACTGCCAATAGAAAGGTTGGCCTAGCGTCGCATTTTAACTGCAACAATGTGGCGCCTGTTAATTGGCGCGATTGACCGCAGGCAGCCTGGGTACGAAGTCCATAACAACCAATGAACTTCAACGCGACAGAATTCTAGTCACATTAGTGCTCGCAGAAGCAGGTATTCAACCAAAACCTTAGATCATATTAAAGCGCAAGTTCTTTATTTGTAGCCGACATCATAGCTCCACTACGATTGGTTCATTTGCAAGATCATTTTTTGTACCACCAACAATCGCCGCATTAACGAAAGTTGTGGGCTGATAGTGTAGGTTTGGGCGTAAAATTAACGTCTCGATTTTGGCCCAAATCACGAGCATCGCCATCCAAACCACGGTGATCCACCCGGCCCACCCAGTCATAATTTCTTCGTATGCTCTTTGCACGCCGTCTAATATCACATCTTCGCGCCCATATGACACGTGAATATGTCCATATACGACAAGGTGAGGACGGACTTGAGCGATTTCCTCGGCTGGGTACGGGCAGCCTGCTCGATGGTAGTCGCGCGCGTCAAGGTGATGCTTTGGTGGACAATGAGTGACCACAATATCTGGTTCGGCGTTCAACGAGGCAAACCGAGCGGACCAGTGGGTTCCGTTATCAGGCCGATACTGGAAAGCGGATATTCCGTACTGCGGGGTCCAGGGACTGCCAAAGATTGTGAGCTTTCGCACTGGAGGGCTTAGTATGGTGTTTGGCGGTCCCGCGACCGGTTGAGCCGAGGGAAAATCCAATATGATGCAAGTATCTTGGAGATAGATCACATCCCCCCATTCCAGATCCATTTTCGTTTTGGCTTCGCTGTAACGCCTCTCTGGGTACCTGGTAAGAAAGGATTCGTCGAATAACACATCGTGATTCCCTGCAACCAAAAGCTTGTATTTGTGAGGCTGGTCTGATAGCCACTTTAGTTCAGATTGCACTTCTTCAAAAGATCCATTTTCAGTCAGATCGCCCGCGTGGATGAGGATGTCACCAGGCGGAATTATCGGTCGTGTATTATGGGTATCAGAAATGCAAACTACCCGGATTGGATTCGAGAGCGGAGGTGAGATTGACGTGCGGACGTGAAGTGCTCGCAGCTTGCTGGCAATGTCGCATTTCCGACGCCCTCGAAGCGTGATATTGGTGAGCGGAGGCATTTTGGGCTGCTTCAGGTGCCTGGAGCTCAAAACAAGGCCTGTGGAGGCATGTTTGGCCTGACGGGGTTAGCTGTAAAGCCGGTGCCAGCGGTTGTCAACCAACAATGAATGGCCTTGTCCAATAGTTTGTTTGCTGACACATCATTCTCGAGGCAAACAAGCGACTGGCTATCTGTTTATCGATGCATTGGTACTCTAGAACCTAGGCAAATTGACCCAATGAAATTTGTTGCCCGAAGACCACGGACAATATGCGTGCAGAAGTGAAATAGAGAAGAAATCTAAGCGTAAATCATCCAAACGTAAACAATACTGTCACGCATATTGATGAATATGAATAATCTTTTAATATCTGCAATAGAATTTTACCCCTCCTCATGCCCAAAATCGAAATCCCCTTTTTCTTGAACCACATCGCCTATATTCTTTTCGCCTGCCCTCCAGAATCATCTATTGATGTCGGAAGCAGTCCGTCGAGCTGCTCGGCAAACTGCCCATTTCGTATTCCACCCTGATGGTTTGATTTTTGACAATGTATCCTCCCTCTATCTTTTGAGCTTCTCCGTTGCTAGAATTATCATCCAACTGCTCCCATTCGCCTGTCATCCTGTTGGTCTTTACTGTCGCGCGGGACATGCCCTTATCGGTTGGGTTTCTGAAGCGGTTTCGGGAGCTGCGGCCTGAGGTACCCTTGAGAGGACCCGTGCCGCCGAAAGTAACGATCGAGTGCGGTGTTTGGTGGTGCGAACTCTGTGTATCGTCATTGCCGAGCCAGCCCTGGACGAGGCGACGAAGCATGGGCAGCGAGCCAGCGATAAGGCCGATGCCGCATTCGGCAACTGACAGGACGATGACAATGCCCATGTGGTCTAGTTGTAGAACTCGTTAGAATAGATGGCCATACATTTGTACGTAAAGAGAAAACATACACAGGTAGTTGTTGTTGGGCTCTTTGTAGTACCTGAGCAGCGGCATTCGGGCAATTGTCGTGACGGAGGCACTAGTAGTTTGGTCAGTATTCCCAACCTTTCTCCAAAAAGTACTCCGACAGTAGCGCGCCAACTTACAGAGCACCAAGTGTCAAAACAGCAGCGACGGAAATCTTTGTCTTTAATTTCATGTTTGTCTTCCACAAAATAAAAATTGGTACAATGGCGCAAGCCCAGTCGGTTACGATGCTCGAGGCCGAAACGAGGTAGCTGAGGTTGGTGATGACGTCGGTCGAAGCACAGTCACCAGTGCCAGGGTTCCAGTTTGCGGTAATCGGCCGGCAGGCTGTCATTACACCTACGAAGCCAATCAAGGAGGTGATGCACGTCATCACGATGATAGCGTATACGGCGATTCGATGGGCTTTGTCGACAGCAATTCGTAGTAGCGTGATGCAAATAGCACTCTTGATGGCGCAAAGCGAGGTAACGTAGAAGATCTGCCAGAAAATGACATACTAAATGTTGTAAGAATACTTGTAAATCGAAAGTAGCTGCTAGTAGTCTTTCTCACCTTTATCCCCTGGAGGTACATTGGTACATTGAGCAGTTCATCCTTTGATCCAAGCCCAACAAACGTGTCGTATGACACCACACCACAATCGGCGAGGAAAAGCACCTGTGACAACCCATGAGCATATAGACATTTGATAGATCAACAGCACCAACCTGCCCAACTATCATCAAACCATCATCAGGACCGAATTGGCCACTGCTGGTCCTTGCAAACGTCCGCAGCGCAACTGTAATCAGGGACAAAACCCCCAGAGTGCAAGTGATGCCAAGAATGGCTGCCGCGAAACCTTCAGGCGCCAGGTGCGTCGGTAGCGTGCCCGGAGGGTTGGTAACAGTCATCTTGGTCGGTTTCCCCCGTGCCTCCTGCCCACCCACAGAAATTTGTGTCTCGTGACTTCTCCAGTTGTTGTCCGGCAATCTCTGGCGACGTGGAGACGGTTAGAGAAATAGTAGATGGTGCGAAAAGTCGGAGACCGGCCCGCGTTAGCCAGTCAAAAAATGAAAGAAACGGCGCATAGGAGTTTGTCGGTGCCCTCCATAGACTACTTGTATCGAGAGATCGAGAAGGGGTTTTGAAAATATTAGCCCACCCATCACAAATCCCTGACTCTCCGTTTGCTCTCCAATGGCCCGAAAACCTGGTTCGGCAGTTTCCCTGCACAAGGCGCGGCTTCAGATGCCCTGTAATTTGTTTTCTCCGGGGAGACGATGCATTTGCAGACGCAGGTAGGGGTGAAGGGTCTCATTGGATCCTACGTTGCGGCTGCCAGCGCCCACAGCAATTCGTCCACGTCCATTTGGCCTGCATAGCAACTACCTGTATCCACGTGAGGTTCCGGGTTTGACCCTTTCCGGTTATTTCCTGACTGGTATGTGGAGGGTCCAATCTGGGTCGTGATGAGGCCGGCGCGCACGTCAGGAGGACTCCTTGGCCAGTTAGGAAGGATCTGCTGAGCCCCCGCCATCTCAATCCTACGGCCATCAGGCCATGGATCCAGCCAACGGGGAACACCGGGAAGCCCGCTGTGGTTGCAATAATGGGGTTCATGCCAGGCGGATGATTTAAGCCGCGTCGCAGGGTTCCGTTTCCGGTTTGCATTGCGCCGATCTGGTCCACTTTGGCGTCGGCGAATTATGGGTGCCACGAGAAGATACGATGGCGAATATAGATTATATCCGGCGGGATCCAGCCATTAAGGGCTGAGAAAAGAGCGGTAAAGCTTGCGCGGGACGGGCCTTGCCCTGGAGCCGGTCTGTGCTATACCACTTTGAAACATAACTGTCCCATCATCATCCACAGGGACTCCATTCCTCCCCCCACATGTTAATCCACATCCTCAATTGTTCCTCCGAGAAAATGGCATTCGTCACTTTCCTTTCGACACAGTCCTCACGGTCTGTACAACATTGGGTCAAGATTTCGTTGTGTTTATTTTTCCCAGTATCGTTTCTAAGTTGAATCAAACTAAACTGAATCTGGGGCAGGGCGGCATCTTGAGTCGCAACCAAGTCCATCAAGAACAGGTTCCATAAAACACAACGCATCCTGTCAGGGTTGCCCATGACCCACCAGTGGCACCGAGATTGGAGACAGCGTGACATCTGGGGCAGCCCACTTGTTCTCTCTCTTTGTCAATAACAGGAAAATGACTCGTTGGTCAATGGTTTACGGCGTATGGCGGACAAAAACATGACTAGGCCATTATCTATTGGCTTGGCAAGATCCCCCTGCGAGATGCATGTACAATTGAAATTAGGTTGCATAACGGTTTTCCAATGGGGCAACACCAACCGCTCATTCCGAAGGGGACCTTCGGCCTTTCCATATGCTCGTTGCTTTTTATTTCGTGCATGCCCATCTGTTTCAGCCTTCTGAAAGAGTATTCCATCGCTACAGTTTATACACGTCAGAATTAACCCAAACCTTATCGCCAAGGAAGACTACCAGAATATTGATCAATTTCGCCAATATGAGTGCATTTGGAGGATCAGGAAAATACGCCATCGTCACCGGCGGCGGTTCCGGTACGTTGTGCCAGTGGCAATCAGGGACTAGATGATCTTTTGAATGACCTTTGCTCACTCATTTATCTGTTAGGCATCAGCCTGGAATTCGTCAAGCTCTTGCTGGCCAAGGGCACCTCAGTTATCGTTGGTGACCTTACACTTCGACCTGAAGCTGAGGAGGTCGCCAAGGCCTACCCCGCTGATGGAGAGACGCGTTTCATCTTCCACAAGACCGATGTGACCTCTTGGCCTCAGCTGTCATCCCTCTGGAAAGCTGCTCTTGAGGCTTTCCCCCAGATTGACCTTGTCGTGCCTGGTGCTGGTGTCTACGAGCCTCCCTTCAGCTCATTCTGGTCACCACCAGGTATCGACGGCTCTCCCTCCGTCGATGATGCCGAGTCAGAGGCCGGTACCTACAAGACCTTTGGAATTAACCTCATGCACCCCATCCGTCTGTCGCAGCTAGCGCTCAGCTACTGGACTCAGAACAAGATCAAGGGCAACCTGCTCTTCCTCGGCAGCATTGCTGGCTATACCGCAACTGTCGGTACACCCTACTATTACTCTAGCAAGCACGGTCTACACGGCTTTATTAGAAGTCTTGCGCCTATCCGTGGACGTCTGGGAATCCGTGTGGCTTGCATTGCCCCTGGCGCTACCAGGTCTCCCCTCTGGGATGCGGAGCACTGCAAGGACAAGCTCACCAAGAATGACCCCCAGCTCGAGTCTTCATATGTTGCCAAGGTTATGATGGACGTCCTGGATGACGACAAGTATGGTGATGGTAACATTGTTGAGGTCATGGACATCGGCACGGCGGAGGAGCCAAAGCCTAATGTCCGAGAGGTGCCTGTGCATCTCGTCTACCCGCCTGCCAGTGGAGTTGGTGTCCCCACTCTAATCTTGGAAGAGGAGAAGCTCTGGAAGCAGCTTGAGACTACAGGATTCAAGGCCTATTAAATAAGTTATAGTGGGTTATCATAGTGGTAAATTAAATAATTGGCTTCTAATGAAATCGAAAGAAACAAAAGTAAACCTTGGTCTTTTCTTCACTGCTGTCTTTCAGCGCGCTTCGCTATGTGATGCCAAAGTTGCACATGCTCAAGCTGCACATGCTCGAAACAATGCAGCAGTGCTTGCCCCAGTTTTACGGTGCACCGTGCTGGCGGACTGATTGGATACAAGGGCTTTTGATAACAACGATGAAACCGGGTCCCCGTATAACAATACAGAGAGCATAAAATACGAGATTTTAAGGAAAGCGTATGCTCTAACTAAATTGCATTCGGAAGTATATCTAGCGACATAAGGAAATAATAAGTTTCTCTTCACCACGTATTATCTCTTCTCGTTAAAAGGTTTGCCCAAGTCCCATTTCAAGTACCCCAGGGGTTTGAAAACTCTGCCAGGTCTGTCTCATGAGTGACAATACTTGAGATATAAATAACACAGAAATGGGCGATCATTATCACGCCGCCGATCCGACCCGACATATTTGGCCCACCGCATTGAATTAATACATGTAATTTCCGGAAGAATTTCTTCCTCATAGTCCTTCTTTTTTTTGTCTTGTGGCTACCCTTCGATTAGCTTTTAGTTCCGCCCAACCGGCCCCACCAGCTTTTCACGGCTTACGCCAACGCTGATAAAAAATAATAATAGTGTAAGAGAATCAATAAAGCTTGCCTATTTAATTTGATGCTTTGCACCTCATATTAGGATGCTTTGTTTAAGAATATAATGGTAATAGCTCTGTGCGTTAGTGGTACCGGCTGTGAGAAGAGAACACTATTTGTAGGAAATGCCGGGGTGGCTCAAATACGTCCCAGGCTCCTTTGACTTTACAACGGATAATGACCACCATGACTAAGCCCGAGCAATGCAACTGACAGAGATCTTTTTTCAATATATCAACAGTCGTGGCAACAAGATTGGGTTTCAGAACAAATTCACAAATGCAGTTTTCCCGACAAGTCAAAGCACAAGGTATTATTCACAGGCTGTACTTGTACGATACTTGGTTTGAGGGATTATACCACCCCTCCATCGCTTGCCACGATTCAGGCGACTGATTCTTAATTGGCAGCAGTCCACAAATCCGGTCCAGGGTATGGGTAAGTGCTGTAAGGACTGTACAGGTCAAAGACGATGCCCGGCCCAGACCTAGTATAGAGACTAGTTCCGACAGTTCCACCGGTTGGAGCAACAGTACCACTGCCACCAACTCGAAGATTGAGGCACTGGGGGTAGTTTTGGGCACCATTGTCATTTCCCGCGCTGTGCAGAGCAATTATTTCATGTCTGATGACATAATCTCCCGCCTTCAGGTTTCGGGGAATCGTGGTGGAGGTGGAAAAGTTGTTGGCAATTAGAGTGTCTGTCACCCAGGTTGTTCCACTCACAATACTATTTTGGCTAATTTTGGACCAGCTCAGACTACCAGCAGTAGTCTCTCCTAGAGATTTAGACTGTTCAGCATATATTTACTATTTTTGAGATAAAAGGAGTTTGGCATAAGCGTACCGTTGTATGGGGCAAGGTAGTTAATGATCGGCCCTTTGTGAGAGTCGGGCCATGTATTCCAAAAGAATGTGATGGTGTCACCAGCATTGACGCTGACAAACTTCTTGCCGGCAGTGGCGCTCTTATGGCACGCAATGTCGGCACTGCCGTAAGACGCAGGCTCGACAAATCCATTATCCTGGTTAAGAGAGTCCCAACCTGCCGTCTCAGGGTATACTCCATTCCAAGACCAATACCAGACTGGGTCAGACCCAGCAGTCCAGACATTGTTAACCTTGACACCCGCCACGAACCCATGCGCAGATGCCAGCTGCGGGATGCAGGCTGCAAGACCAAGGAATGCGTTCAAGGATCGCATATTGGGAAGTGTTCTTCAAGTTTTATTAAAATCAAGTGTTTTGGTAAACAGAGGCTTTCAGGAATGTAATATTATTCTGTAATATTCCCTCTTATTTATACCTATTCTGACCCCAAACGCCTAGTGTTCTTGCAATGTTGCCAAACAGGTTTGCGGAATAATCAGTACCGATCTTGACGAATTCAGCTTTCTCCGCTGTTGTACATCTTGAACTTTTTGAAAGAAAACGGGGTCACGAGTCACGATTAGGCTACCACAGTCCTTGAATAATTAGGCAGGGGATTAAGCTTAATGGAAAACTGCCCGTCGGGCCGCACCCCGGTCTTCCGGTGTCCCAGGCAAGTCTATAATGACCCCATGGCGACTCTTGCCTTCATTTCCCATGGGACCATCTATGCCAAGCCAATTAAATGATCAAATATGTCTCATGTAGGTAATTGTGTTTGTGGGTGTGATGCGCGGAACAAGCTGCTCCACTTCCGCATCTGGAACGGATGAAATAAGGAGGGCCTTCGTCAAAGCCACTGTTGAACAGAAGATGAGTATTCCTTTGGTCAAATCAATATTTCAAATTCAATTAAATCCAATCATTCCAATTCCTCCTCAATATTTAATCCTTCATGATAAAATATGTGACACTTTATAGACAAGTGTTTGCTGATGCTGTCGGTCCACGATACCAGGGTGGTTAGAATATAGCGCACGTTTATTATAACCTTATACACTAAAGTGCCGGATCATGCGGCACTTTATCCTTTTTCCCTAAGTAGACCCTCTAAATATTGGGGATGCTGGCGGCTCAAATATGCCGTCAACCCGAAGACTTCTATGGCATACAGCAAGCAGGCTAATCTCTCCACTTTATTAATTTCAGATGTACGCTCATGAAGGGCCATTTGTATCGAAGACAATAAGCTAATTGCAGCTAAGAGGCCTGAAAAGTCCATAGTATTCCTTCTATTACTCGAGAACTATTCTCCTTTTGCCTCAAGTAGCTGCGCTTCTCATCGCTTTCGTGCTGCTGTGACCAGGTTACCATCAATGTCCTGCCATCTGGATGCTACGAGGCCATTCCAATCATCTATTCCACACTTCCGGCTAAGAACCGTGGCTAAATTTGACTCATTCACTCCTCCAGCAGATATGTTCCCATGGCAGCCAAACCAGCATCACCTCCCTTCTGGCGAATTACCCGGAGCATCAGCTGACGGAAGAGCTGAAGTCCATCTGTATTGACCTTTTCCTGCTTGAGGCCCAAGATTATCGTGTCAAGACCCTTTATCTGCATCGAAACAGGGTTACCGAAGCTCTCACCCCAGTCTTCATTGTCGAGAGTACGAGCAATGTCAGCAAGATGTGGCAAAAATGCCGTCATGAGGGGAAGCACAATCTTGTGCATCGGTGCCTCAACTGATGGAACATCTTTACTCCCGATTGGTGGCTTTTGTCGCTTTAGTACATTCATTGCCATCAAGGCACCGTAGAACATGCCATCCATCGCGGCGAGAGCGGCAAGGTCCCAGAGACTTGCAGCGCCGGGATCATTTGCGACATAGTGCACGTGTCCCAAGGGCTCCAGCAGACCAGCTACGGGGGCTAGCCTGTCCTCCGTCTCTCCGCTGATGAAAATGGAAGAGTGTTCGGTCCCGACTAATTCTGGAGTTACCATGATTGCGCCATCGAAATATGCAGAAACCCCGCCGGCTTTGAACCTTGCGTCCATTTCACGAGCCTGCTGGGGTGTGCCAGTTGAGATGTTGATGATCGTCTTAGGGCCTTTGGCTGCATCCAAAGGTAGAATAGATGCGAACTTTTCGCTGATAATATCATACGTCGAAACACAAACAAGAATGACTTCGCTCTGTGACACTGCGGTTTTCAGATCCGGCTCGAATCGGGCTCCTAGTTCCTCCAGGGATTTTAGAACTGGCCGGTGTGGGTTTCGATTCCACATTGTGACTGCAATGCCTTTACTCAGCCAGGTCTTGACCATGGCCGCGCCAATATTTCCGATTCCGGCAATGGTAACGGTAGGTTTCGACATGATAGCTGCTGTGTTGAAGGCAGTGGGTGCGACGAGGAAATGTTCGCAAGTAGGAAGATGGTTTGAAGATAGGTTTAAATTGTATGCTCAGGTTAACGAAAGAACGCCAGAATATAATTAGAAAGGTGGCTTTCATGGTTTTATATTTCCTGATTCTCATTGGAATATAGACTTTGAGAGTCGACGTACACATATCGCTTACTGGATTGCTCCTATGCTTTTGCCATTCACAGAATAGTTTACGAATTTCCTTTACCACCGGAAATAGTCCCTATCAATCGAGCAAACGACCCATGCGATTTCGGACACCGGCTCGGACGAAATACATACAGCTAAACCTGAAGTTTGAAGTCAAACGGTAGCCCGGAGCGCTCGGCCCCCGGCAGCTGTTGAGAAGTTCAACTATCCAAACTGCAGCGAATGTCTCGTGGGTAGTTGACTAAAATAAGCCACATTTGATCAGGATTTCTGGTAGATCATTTCAAGCTTTTTGTGTCACCTCCAGCACCAGTTGCTGCGCTGCGCGGGGTGTCGGGTTTTGCGGCCCCCGATATATCCTACGAGATGACGGTGTAGAACAAAGACCAACAGCTTTTGTCAGCTATAGAAACAATCCGTCCGTAAATCGTCCGCTCATTCACCAGGTACTCGGCGCATGCTTTTCCGATCAGAGATAAAGCGCTCGAGTCCCAATCGTCAAAGCGTACAAAATGACGTCGCCAACAATTACGACGTAGCCATTCCACTTTTTTTTTCTCCGAACACGCTTGATATATATCTCCACCATGAAGATTGCCATAGTAGGCATCGGCGGCGTAGCGAGATATTTAATTGACGAACTTGCTCCGCGACATGAGATCGTCGCCATTAGTCGCTCGCACAAGCCCTTTCTCGACAAACTCAACATTACACAGCACCAAACTCCTTACACTGTTGGTGGTATCTCGCCAATACTAAATGACTGCGGCGCCGTCATATGCACAGTCTCAGGCTCAGTCCCCAACCTTGTTCAGATCCACTCGGCAATCCTCGAGGCATGCAGGGGTTCGCAAACTTGCAAACGGTTCATCCCGTCGGCATGGGTGGGTAATTTTGAAGACGTGCCCGACCAACCATTCTACGAGTACGAAAATATGCAGCAGATTCATAAAATTCTCGCACAACAAGCCGAAATTGAATGGACATTTATTAGCCTAGGCTGGATGATTGATTACATTCTACCAGTTGGTCAGCGGTATCTTCCCGACATTGGGGATTGTTGGGTTCAAAATCATCAACTCAAAACTTTCAAGCTATACGGAAACGGAACGCAGACCGTTAGCTGCACAGCCGGACGCGACGTGGCCAAGGCAATCCGTTCTCTATTAGAGACCAAGGTCACCTGGGAAAAGTTCACCTACATCTCTGGGCAGCAACTTACCTGGTACGAATTGTGGGAGATCATTAGTTCCGACGATCCCGCGTACCAGCTCCAGAGAAAGTCATTAACCGCTAGTCTCAAGCGATTGATGGCACAACCAAGTGAAGAGTGGGATACCCTTGTTGCTATGTTTAACATCATGGGTCATAGTGAGGCGTTGAAGTATCCCAAGGACAGGGTGGACCGGCACAAAGTCAAATATTTTTCGGATATTAAATTCAGCTCTTACCCTATAATGGTACAAAGATGAGCCTTGCCCGGGAACGAGATATTAATAGCTCAGCATTAGATCATATCCGACAAATCGGATCTAGCTACATTCACCTACATAAACGGACATTATCCAGATACCCGAATACCCTTACTTGGTATCTATAGGCCGGGGTTGTTCATACCTCAATTGTGGAGCGTGACACAGTGGACAATCGTGAGAGGAGATGCACATTATTAAGTCGGTCTGGCGAGGTATGATGGATGTACCTCCCGCACGCGCAATGGAGGGATCAAATGCCACAATGCAACTGCCGCATTCTAGAACCAGGTCAGTCTACCTTGTTTGCGGGGGCTTGAAACCTAGCGTGGTGGCTTGAGGTGCACGCCACCATATGACGAGAATATGCACGATCTCCCCAGCTCACCGCGACTAGTATAGATCTTGCTTCAAACTAGTCGATTATTATTTATTACTGTAGCTTCTGTTGTATAATGAGCCTTCGAGTACGATGTAATGCCACATGTGTCTTGTCGGTTGTATGCGCAACACGGACGACGAAATGTGAAGATTGAGGCAACGGCATCAACACATTTGCCGTTGTGTCTGTCCAATCGCAAACACGTGGGTTTACTGCGAATTGGGGCTCAACGTAACCGAACCCCCTTTGTGTCATGAACATTACGCCCAGACTTCTCCGGAAACAGATTCCGGATGGCGTGTGCCACTGTGCTGGACGGAGGCTAGGCTGAATTAGTCCGGGAAGAGATTTCCTTTCTCCTCCAAAGCTGACACTGACCAGGGCTGGTTTTCTAATTCTAGGTCAATTCACCATGAAGCCGGTGGGCTCAAGGGCACAATGGAGAAAAAAAATGTCGAAGCTGCGTCATCACGATGGGGAACGTACGTGGATTTCATCTCCCATCCAGGCCCCACACACTGTCGGCCAAAGCACGTTCAATGGCACCAACGGCTGACGAGGCCATACGCGTATCCACTCACAGAAAAAAACGGCCTCCATCAGCCGCAGGGACGCGTGGTTTTCTGCGTAGTCGTTTCCGAAAACATGCCTGCACTTCCGGGATTGTATGTATTTAGCGTCCAACTGAGAGCTCCAAGCCCTTCTCGCCAGTCCAAACCCCTGCCCAATTTGGTCCGTCGTCAGGACTCGCCCGGGATGGACGATGGAGGCCCATTTTAAGTGGACTCATTGTCGCGCAGCCTCCCGTTGTTGGGAGGCGCTGTCTTCAAGTTCAATTATTCCTGAGCCTGGCTGACGACTGAGATCTGCCGCCGTCACGCGTAGCCCCTTGCAGAAGGCCAATCCCATGTTAACCCTGGCATCCTTCTTGTGCCCATTGATATATATAAACCGCGCACACCGAAATGCCCTATTTCTTAATTAACAATCCAATATCCAATCACTCGTTTCATTTCTGGCTTTTTACCACAAATTCGACAACAGCGTCACATATCTCCCACCCGCTCGCTCCACATACCTCAGATGCATTTCTCACGCCTGTTGACATCCCTCTTTGTCATGACCGCCATGGCCTCCGCAAATAACCACCACGGAGCGAATGAGGCTCAAGGGGAAGGGTTCGTTGTTCGGCGCAGAGCACTTCCAATCGCCAACAAATTCGACGAGCGCGATACTTCCAGCACCGAAACGGCGGCTGCGGCTACAACAACCGAGGTTTCATCATCAACTGTAGCATCTTCCACTTCCACTTCATCGACATCTACTTCATCAAGCTCGTCGTCCACCTCTTCGTCAACTTCTGTCGCATCAACGCTATCAACTTCATCAACTTCAACCGGGACAGCTTCATCAACTAGCGGTTCATCGTCAACAGATGCCTCGTCAACGGGCACTTCGTCCGGGACCACCTCGACTTCCTCTAGTGGCATCCAGTCGGGCACCGTCTGTTTCACCACCACCATGAAGAGCACAACAGCCTGCGAAACTGTAACGAACAGCGGACACACTTCTACAACTTGCGTCTCAACTGCAGTTAAATCCAGCACATGCGCTGCCAGCATGATTTGCACAACCGACACAACCGGAGATATCTGTATGGAGGCGCAGACCATTCAGACCGGAGGAATTATTGTCGCCATTGTTTTCTTGTCCCTTGTCCTTGTCCTGTTCGGCGGCGTATGCTTCGCCAGCTCCAGGGCATCCAAGAAGCAAAAGGCCCTGCAGGAGCAGGCCGAGGCGAAAGCTCTCCTTCGAAAGGCAACAGTCAGGAAGTAAAAGCTGTACAGGTGTAAAATCATACGGAGTTATTGGTTGGAAATGTATTAAATAATGATTATCATGACAATAGACTTTTGGCTTTCTTACCATTACATCAATCTTGCATTCTTAAAACATCATGCGGCCTTGTAGTAGACAGTATCCCTTGCTAAAATTGAACGCGATTCCTTTCTCACGATGAGAATCCAATCGATGGAAGTTTTGATTCTTATGTTGCAGAATTATATGGCGTCACAAGGAGGATACGTTACAGTAATATTTATCGGATCAATGTTCACAGGTCCCTTAAGCTGGCGGGCGGACACGCAGTGACTCGATGCTGACAAGCATGTCTGGCCACACGGCCTCCCACAATGAGCAAGTAAAAAAGCCATTGATGTAGCTATGTCCAGGTGACTACATCTGCCTATCAACTGCGCGTTGCAGGTTGTGTATACAGAACCAACATCCTTGACCAATCAAACCCAGGCTATAAGCTCCCTCTGCCGACGTCAGACGCAGCCAAAGACCTTTCAGCTCGGCCCCACTCACGTGGTTCAGCCCCTCACCCCCAGTTCGATTGTCGTCATGTTTCCGTGATTGTTAGCCGTAAACGAGAAGTCCGGTCGTTCCGCAGTCCATAGCTATAGACATAACTCAAATCTCAGCACCGACTTCCCCTCCACATGCCAGATCAAAAAAGTAGGATCGCTTTACTATTATGCTAATTGGGCAAAGCTTAGAATAATTCTACCTGCGACAAGCACTGCCGCCTCATTTATCATGGATCCAACAGCGAGCTCCACTTCGGACCAAGTCCATCAGATATCACGCCTTTTTCGCCCCTTTTGCACAATCCCTTATACGGAGGACCCTCATATGATCAACAGAGATCAGATTACCAGCTGGCTTACTGAGAATGGCAAGAAAGGAAATCGCATGGCGCTTGTTGGCCCGCCAGGTGTTGGGTATGACCCTAGTTGAATTTGGATTGCAGCTACTAAGAGTCAAAGGAAATCATACATGGCGATCCAATATGGGCATAAGATCAAAGAAATGTCAAGTGATACATTTGTATTTTGGATCCGTGCAAGCTCTGCCTCTCACTTCGAGCATTCGTATCGAACTATTGCCAAACAACTGGAGTTTGTAGATCCAGATGACCCAAGGGTTGACGTAACACAACTTATGTTGGCTTGGCTGAAAAACGAACAAAACGGCCCCTGGCTGATGATTCTTGACGGTGTTGTTGATGATAGCCATGTTTCTTTCTTTGAGCTTTTCTTGCCAAATAATGGTCAAGGAACTATTTTGATTACATCGAGGAACTTAGCTGCAGCAAAGAGGCTAGCAGGCCAAGGACACATTTTATCGGTACCTCCTATGACACCAATCGAAGCGGCGGCGCTGTTTCGAAATAGAAATGATCGCTACAAGGATTCGGAATTAAAACCTCTTCTGGAAATGTTTAAATATATACCCTTGGTAATTAGTCAGGCAGCTATCTACCTCAAGCAAAAACGGTTCAGGGCTTCGATACAGTCATATCTAAGACATCTTGGAAAGAAAAAGAGGCTGAAAAGAATTCCTTTAAATTTCGGCTTCAAGGACGACCTGGAATCAGCTGATCGTTTAAACTTGGATTTAATAAAGAAGGTGTGGCTAAGCACTTTTGATCAGATTCAGAATACAAGCGCATCTGCTGCAGGGCTGCTTTTATTAATGAGTTTCTTTGGCCCCCAAGGGATCCCGCGATCTATTTTCAAATCTGGCCACTCATACACCCAAAGCAAAACAATTACGAAGAGCTTTGAAGCCGATATGAGTATACTCTGCAGATATGGATGGGTGATACCCACGCTTGATGGTGGTGTGGATATACATACGTTAGTGTATCTCTGTGCCAGAGCATGGCTCTCAAAGTCTGGCGAAGGGTCATGGAGGAAAAAGTACCAATTGCTCATGACCGAAGAATACCCCTCAATCATCCAAGGCTCTCAGGACTGGACAAAATGCCACGAGCTCAATCCTCATATTGATGAAATGATTAATAAGCCGCTCCTCGCCAAGGACTTGACGATAATGACATCGTGGGCCGAAACGCTATTCAATATCGGAGCTTATTTCTGTGCGAAAGAACGGTACGACGAATCAGATCGGGTGAACCGTCGTGTTCTTAATACATTTAAAGCAATTTTTGGACCGGAGCACAAAGGCACAGCCGCCATTCTTGACAGAATCACTTTGCAGCTATACAAACAAGGAAGATACAAAGAAGCTGAACCATTGCTTAGAAAGGCCCTAAGAATCAGGGAAACTGCGCTCGGTACAAATCATCCAGATACCATTGATTCTGTTGACGCCCTTGCTCTACTGCTGCATACACGCACAAAATATTCAGAAGCAGAACCATTACATAGAAAGGCTCTGCAGATTAGTGACAAGGTACTTGGTCCGGAGCATCCAGATACCATTAATCGTACGAGCAGCCTTGCTCTGTCACTATATCAGCAGGGAAAGTATCTAAAAGCAGAGTCGCTATATAGAAAGGCTCTGCAAATCAGCCGGAAATCGTTTGGTCCAGAGGATCCAGATACTGTTATTTCCATCAACAGTCTTGCTTTATCGCTATATCGACAGGGTAAATACCCAAAAGCAAAGAAATTATTTGAAATGGGTCTGGAAATCAGCGAGCATGTTTTTGGTCCAGCGCACTCATATACAATTGACTACATCAGCAATCTTGCCATGACGCTTGAAAAGCAAGGCAACTATGAAGAGGCCGAGCGCTTATATCGACTAGGCTTGGAACGAAGCGAGAAAGTGGTTGGTGTCCACCATCCATCCAACATTTATATCTCAGACAAAGTTCACACAATGTTGAGAGAGCAGCAACGAGATGAAACGCCCAGTCAGCTAAAATATCCAATCAATACTAGAGAGCAGCCAGAAAAAGGACATCCCCGGCGAAGACCAGTTCTTCTGGGGTCTCCTCTTGTGGAGCATGCCAAAGATATCTCAAGTACCACCGAAATTGAATCTCGGGATTTACAAAACAACAAAAAAGTACCTACAACTCAGGCCAGGGAAGAATTATTCAGAAGCATTTCCCTGGAGGACATGGCCAAGGCATGGGAAAGTACAACACAACCCAAAGCAAGCAAGCCCATTGCCACTTTATCTGAGACTGAGAGTCAGATGAGGGCATTTTCCGTTGCAATATTCAGCGGCATTGACGAGCTATGGCCAAGTTTGAACATTCAAGACAATATCTTCGACATTCTCCCAGCTTTAATAGAAGAATTTGCTCTCAGGCTTGGACACAACGCACTAAATCACAGTTATCGCGTTGCTATGTATTACATCTATTGGTCTCGATTGTAAGCTGGTAACCCGTCGGTCAAAAAGGTCAGGTATACTCAGAAAGCTGACACTATCCCCGTCAGGTTTATTGTCAGATCTATCCAGGATATGCTAAGCACAAAGGCTGAAAATATCGAAGAGGTTCAGGACTCTCATGACGGCAAGATATCTGTGAAAGATCGCATATCTTCTTGGCTAAAGAGACTACAGTCGACGGGGAGCAGCTCGGATACAACGAAAGTTGCGAATCTACGTCGAGGTTCCCTTCAAAGTTCACATTCAGGTGATTCAAAAATGGTGAATCTGAGCGGAACATCTCGTATTTTTCCAAGATCCAGTACCACATGGCTCTACGAGAATCGAGACTTCATTCTCGGGACAGACGCCTACAAATGGCTGGTGGCTCGCCTGCGTGTGGAGTTACGCTTATCTTCAAGTGAAGCTAAAGCCAAGTCCGCCATCAGACAGAAAATCATCCGGTCATTTCATTATTCTTGGAATGCCAGCATAGTTACACCTCCCGAAACCTACCATGCGGTGTTCGATCTCGATTGGGACCTTTTGGCATTTTTAGAGGAGCAAGAATACGAATCTGAGCCAGCCGAGACAGTTTCTCGAGTCATCACGTTAACCGGATCCTTCCAAGATGCACAAGCTTTGACCACAGCGCAATACTTGGCCCAGACGTGGCCTATAACAGGAAGTGAGATTTTGAACCTAATCCAGGGCGTACTTCGCAGCGAGCCTGGGAGTAAACAGACGTGTAAGCCTCCAAGTTACATGTGTAGAGAGATATCTAAATATTTGTGCCCGCAGGTGAACTTTCCGGCGGGGCCACGCTAACCGCACAAACCCAAGGACCAAGGTTTATCTTTGAAGTCCATGGAATAATATTTTCTATTGTGGAAGTTGGAGAGCAGCTAGCATGGATGTCCGGGGCACTTCGACTATCTCCACGCTTACATGGGCTTATTTGTTACAGCCCGTTCATTTATAGGGTTATTGCCGATAACCCAGCCACTTCGCCCGTATCAGGTTCACCCCCTCCAATGACATTTGAGATCAACTTCACAGTTACTGGCGCTGATCAGTCCGTTTCCTCTGCAAACGGCCAGTGTTGGCATAATATGTTCTTGAATCCAGTAATAGTTGGAGGATATCCAATTCCATTGAAATCGGAATTAAATACTGGGCTTGAGATGCCGCTTGACATAATGGCAGGCCTGGCCCGAACGAAATTTGTGGACCAGTTCGCTGGGCAGATATTCATTAAGGGATTTTCCTCCCTGTTGGTCCCAACAAGACGCGACGAAGACATCCTGCTCTGGCATCTAATCTATAACAAGGACGGAAGTCGCATTTCTTATCTGGATAATCCCGCGGCGCATGTCGGACAAATAAGCGATGTCCACTTACAAGGGCTTCGACATGTTCTCGGCTGGTGTTCCACGGCTGAATTTTATGCTGGTAAGAGTCGTATTGAATCTACTTGAAGTGAAGCAACTGACATCGATGCTATTACCAGGCTCAAAACAGGCTAATTATGAAATTGAAACGTCAAGATTACCTCGATCAAATGAGGATTGTGTGCTGAACGACACATTTGTCTCCCCGGGACGATGCCTCATAGGTGATCCTACATATTCTCTGGGATTCAAAGATACACCTCTCCACATATCCCGCAATGGCTTTATTCCAAAGCTGCAATGGATTTCCACAAAATTTGTCCTGTTATGGGACAGCGCTGACAAGCGAGGTTGGTTTATGAATGGAACGAGTGCCTTGCTACACATCATAAGAGCATCCCTTGAATACAATAGCACGGACAAGTTCAAGTCCGTGTTTTTGTTTCAAAAGGACCAACTCGAGGAGTCACCGGTGCCATTTTCACCAGATTCGGCTATTGATGTACTTATAAACCCCAAAAACTTGGCACTGCGCCTCTACCCCGAGAAAGATGGATTCTTCACCTTGGATGGCCGGGTGGAACTCATTTGCAACGTCCTTGAAAAGTTGTTTGACCAACAAGCATATATATGTGGAGAGGATGGGAAAAGGTTGGTTGACAAGCCACGGCGATACCTTGAAGGATGGGACTTTATGGACTTGGCGGCGAACAATGACCCCATCTATCCTCGAGTAACTACTCTTGAGGCTGAGGGTAAAGGATGGGTCGATTTTACCAGAGCCACACAAGCTATTACGCTTTTTGGTCGAGACTACGGAGATCTTATTAAACCAACTGAAGCAACCATTTGTGAGTACTGGGCCGAATTACCAAAGCAAAAGCATTACATTGCCGCCTGCCTTTCCGACTTAATTGCTCTCGAAAAGGACAATAACTATCACAATGATGGCCATGTGAGAATAGGCAAAAATATCATATGGCATACACAAACAACCTTATTTGGGACATGTGAATGCACCGGAAATCTTCGGTCCGATCATTCCGAACCTGTTCAATCGCTGTTCCCTTCATCTATGCTGGAGAAACTGATCCCAAGGAAGATACCCATTCCGCTGTCAAAGCCTGGTGCTGTCATATTTGGTCATAACCCATGCTTTTCATGGTTTTGGGAAGACACTGGCAATCCAAAGGAGGTTAATTCGCCCAGTTCCTCTGAATTTCACGAATCAGAGTTCGATGACAGCGGGCTTGGACTGAGCCCGAAATCTTCGGAATTCACAACAGTGACCTCCAGCTCAAGCCAACCAAGACTACTTCGGACAGGAACTCGCTTTTCAGATCACAAGTCTCCCACAGGCGAAAGGATCTACCCTCGAACAGAGTACCTCGTCGGGATACTTTGTGCACTTCCAAAGGAGCTGTTGGCGGTTCGGTCACTTTTCGACCGAAAGCACGGAAGTCTGAGCAACATGGATGGAGACACTAACCACTATGCGTTTGGGCAAATAAAACACCACATGGTCGTCGCAGCTTGTCTTCCCGTTGGAGAGTATGGGACAAACCCAGCGGCTGTATCTGCCTCGAACATGAAGAGAAGCTTCCGTAATATCCAGTTCTGTCTCTTGGTCGGTATTGGAGGCGGTGCGCCGTCCAAGGATAATGATATACGGCTTGGCGACGTTGTTGTCAGCGTGCCTACTTCCCAATATTCTGGCGTCATTCAGTATGACCGCGGCAAAGAGCGAGAGAATAAACCATATGAGTTTACCGGAGCTACTTTGCAACGCCCACCGGCCAGTTTGATGACGGCTATCAGTCACCTTTCATCAAACCCGGATCTTCCTGACAATCCGCTCTGGCCATACTTGAAGGAGGTTGCAAATAAAGTACCCATAACGCAAAAGCCAAGATACGAATACCCTGGGAAAGAACATGACCAACTCTTTAGAATCGTGTGTCCGAAATGTCAATTGGACAGACCATGCGATAGACGAGGAGACCATTTACAAAGGAGAACTCCCAGGTCGACAACCCACCCAGAAATACACTACGGACTCATTGCCTCTGGAAACAGTGTGATCAAGGACTCTCGTATCAGGGACCAATGGGCACAAGAACTGGGCGTCCTGTGCTTTGAAATGGAGGCAGCAGGGGTTATGAACACCTTCCCTTGCCTTGTGATCCGGGGCATCAGCGACTACGCAGACTCTTACAAGAACAACATATGGCAAGAGTATGCAGCCGCAACAGCGGCCGCGTACGCCAAACTTTTGCTCGGCCAAGTGGCCGTAACCGAGCAAACGCCTAAAGACTCCGTGAACGGTGTGCCGATGCCTCGCGGCACGTCGAGAATTCCCCGTTTTCAAGGCACAAATCTTGCAGCGAGGTTCTCGGCTATTCCAAGATTCTCTAAAAGGTGATTGGGAGCTTAGCTTAGGTGTCATGATTGATGCGGAGACGAATTTGAGAAAATTAAATGATGGGGTCCCGAAATCAGGCCCCTGTTCATAGTGTCATTATGATTCCGACGAGCGTCATCAGTGATGCGGGTCGCAGGCGAGATCCGATAACAACAAAAGGTACAATATTTACAGTGAGGCAATACGAAGCTAGGAAGGAACCTTAGTGAGCCGGTTTTTAATGTTTATTCAAGATTGAATGCCTCTATTAGTAAGTTGATAATGTTGAGTTTTGGCGTAATCGAATCCCAAACTTGGTGGTGGCTTACCCTAGAATCGAATCTTGGCTGCGGCAAGAGGGGGCCGACTGGGGCGGCGCGGATTCTGAATACTCGGGCGGCAATTGGTGGGATGCCAGGGGAGAGAGGAGACCACTAAATATAGTTCATCCGCACGCATCGATGTGGTCTCGGCCCCCTGTGACGGGGGTGTCTACAGGGGGCCGCTGATTGGGCACAGCGAGCGCTAGCCCGCAGAGGTGGGCTAATGGTGGGTGCCCATGAAACTCCAAGTCAGCGGGGAGCTGGGAACGGAGGAGCTAGCTAGGGAAACAAAAAACCACATGCAGCAGCGGGGGATGATGAAACTCGGCCTGCGACTCGCGAAGCCTCAGGGACAGATGGGAGAAAAAAATTGTGATGCGATAAGGCTACGCCAAAAGCGTTGCAGTGTTTGCGTTTAAAAATGGCTGCGATTCCCCCCACCGCTGCCCACCAGCACTAACACCACCACCACCACCACAGACTCCAGCAAACACAATCTTGCGCCATGCCGGCTATGGCATCGTCGGCCCTCAGTTTCCATTGAGGCGCTTTTTTAGTCTGGTCCCGTAGTATACCTTTTATAGTCCTTTGCGTGTCGTCGATGCGGGCATCGCGATCAATCCCTGTCTCTTCTTTTTCCCACACCACACGCTGTCTCTCCCTCTCCTTTGCTCAACCACCATGGCCCAAGAAACAGAAACAGTGTCCGTCTTGGGCGCCGTGCTCAACTCGATAACGCTGGGCCGGCTGTTTGGCTACGGGTTCCTGTTCATCATAGTATCCTTCATCGTCGACACAGCCTCTCAACCTAGGTATCCCAAGGAGCTGCCGTGGATGGGCCGCGGGGGCGGGGGCATGCTGGCCAAGCTCCGGAATAGCTGGTCATTCTTCTCAAAACACCGGTCGTGGATCCAGGAGGGCTACAGAAAGGTGCGCGCTAAGCCAAGCCCGTTCGAAGATGAAAGCAATCCCAAGCTCTTGTCAACTGACTTCCGTGTAAAAAATAGTATGGCCAACAGGACATGGCCTTTGTCGCTCCGGCCTCAATCGCCCGGCCGGACGATGTCATCCTCCCGCGCTCCCAGATCGCATGGATGATGGAGCAGCCCGACAACGTGCTCTCGGCCGACCGCGCGCACAGCAAGATCATGCACCTGCCGTACAACTTCCTCGGCCATGACCTCGACCGCGACAACTTTGGCTCCCGCGCCATGCACAAGTACCTGGCGCGCCACCTGCCGTCCCTGATCCCGGACATCGAGGACGAGGTGCACGCCGCCGTGGCCGACGTGCTCGGCGCCGACACCAAGAACTGGCAGAGCGTCAACCTCTGGAACCTGTGGATGACGGTGGTGCCCCGCGTCACCAACCGCCTGCTCGTCGGGAAGCCCGTCTGCCGCGACGACAGCTACCTCAAGTCCCTGGTGTGCTTCACCGACGCCGTCATCCGCAACAGCTTCCTGCTCAACATGTTCCCCCTGGTCCTGCACCCGGTCGTCGGCCGCCTCGTCTCCATCCCCAACTGGCGCCACTGGAAGACCGCCCACAGCTTCCTCGAGCCCATCATCAAGCGGCGCCTGCACGACATGGAGCAGCAGGAGCTGCGCAACCCGGACTACAAGGGCTGGGCGCCCCCAGAGGACTTCCTCACCTGGGACATCCGCCTCGCCCGCGCCGAGAAGAACAGATTCGAGCTCGACCCGGCCGTGATATCCAAGCGCATCCTGCCCGTCGAGTTCGCCGCCATCCACACCACCGCCCTGACCGGCCAGTCGCTGATGCTCGACCTCCTGTCGACCCATCCCGAGGACGCCGTCCTGGACACGCTCCGCGACGAGCTCCTCGTCCAGCGGCCCGCCTCCGGCTACTGGACCAAGGCCAGCCTCATCTCCCTCACCCGCCTCGACTCGGCCATCCGCGAGTCGCAGCGTCTCAGCAACTTCGCCGCCACGCTCATCGAGCGCCAGGTCGTGGCGCCCGAGGGCCTGCGCAACCCTGCCCTCGGGTGCACCATCCCGCGCGGCGCCTTCGTTACCGTCAACCTCGAGGGCACGCACCACGACGAGGTCCTGTACCCGAACCCGCGGTGCTATGACCCCTGGCGGTACTCCCGGGTCCGGGAGGAGTGGGACCAGAAGACGGACGAGGAGCGGGACCGGAGCCCCGAGGAGGGCGCGCACGCCAGGGGTCTGGGGATGGTGACGACGAGCGATTCGCACTTGGCCTTCGGCCATGGGAGACATGCTTGGTAAGTATTATCCGATGACAATCTGACCCGACCTCACCCTCCAATGAGAGAATGCAATGCTGACTGCAACTGTTACAATATAAGCCCCGGCCGCTTCTTTGTCGCACACGAGTTGAAGCTCATCATGGCGACCATTCTGCTCAACTATGATTTGAGGTTGATCGACCATCGGCCCCAGCCCCAGTGGTTTGGCGCCACCATTATCCCACCCTTGGAGGCTTGCGTCGAGATCCGCCGCAAGGAAAGGAGTCTTTGAAGTTTTGTTGTTTCTCATTTTAGCGTGCAAAACGTCTAGGACATTTTGTTTTGTTTTTTTCGACAAAGACATACTCTGAATTCTCGGCTTGGCCGCGAAATGCCCCCATGTCTCAGGCTCAGGACGGGGGCTCGGGCCCTGCCGTGACATACAAGGGATGTCTCTTTGGAATATGCTGAGCTTATGCGGGAATATGGCTTACATGACTACGCGGCGTTGGAGTGTTTGGCTCGACATAATCATCACACACAATAGGCTCATCTCACAAACGATATGCACTGGCATCTGGCATCGTTGTACATCACACGCCGTTGCCTTGACCGTAAATGACGTTACATAGTAATTATCAGGATAAATGCGAGATATGCTCTCGGGGCATCTCGTCTTCTGTACTCTTTTGCCTCCCATCACAGGTCAAACCCCAGGCCATCTGTGTTGCCCAAGAAGATTCCCCCCTTCTGCCCCTCTCGCAATAGCGCACCGACATCAACTCGTCCGCCCGTGATGTACCGCTCACTCACACCGAGATTCACCCTTCGGCTCAGTTCCTCGCGCAGCTGTGCCCGGAGCGCTCCAAACTCGGCCTTGGTCAATGCTCGCGCTTCGGCTTCCTTCTTGCGTCTTCCACCACCGCGACCGCCCTTGCCCTTGCCTCCGTCCTCAAAGTCCTCCGAGTCATACTCGACGCCGAGGTCCTCGGCCGCGTTGCGCAGCCACTTGTCGTCGCTGTGCGCCTTCTCTTTCGCAAGGACGGAGTCGGCGATGCGCTTGGCTAGGTCGACACGAGGCTTGAGGCGGGATGCTGATTTTCGGTCCACGGGAAGAGTCTGGATAAAGTGTTCGCGCTTACCGCCCTGCTCTGCGTGCACCTTACCAGCCAGACGTCGCGTGGGGAGGACCTCGTCGGGGGAACAGAGGATCACGCTGACACCAGACTGATCACCACGGGCAGTTCGTCCAGAACGGTGGATGTACGTATCGGCAGCGCGGGGAACATGGTAATGGATAACCTGGTCGACTTCCTTGATATCGAGACCACGGGCAGCAACGTCGGTGGCGACCAGAATCGAGTTTTTCGCGGCAGTGAAGCGTTCTAGAGAACGCAAGCGGGCCTTTTGCGCCATCTGCGAGTGCAGCGGCAGCACGGTCAAGTTGAGGTTGGAGAGGAGTGGCGTGAGTCGGCGAACGGCGGAGATGGAGTTGGTGAACACAAGGGTTCTGCGGCCGGGATTGAGGATTAGAACGGTGTAGAGGTAGAGATCCTAAGTATTGATTAGTGAGGCTGCTCTTGTTTTGGTGTTAGAATTGCCGGCGCTCACCTTTTCCATGGCGCCACACTCGATGAGTCCCTCGCGAAGACCGGAAGCCATTTGGCTCACGGGGTTTACATCGATAAACTTGGGTTCGCTTCGGAACTTGAGGCACTTCATCAAGTATGCCATCTTTTCGTCGTCGTTTCCATTCGAGTTCCTAACCTTGCCGGCGAGTTTTGTCTGGAGGTCCTTGTCAAAGGTGGCCGAGAAGACGAGCGTCTGTCGCGTCGCAGTTGGGGCGTCGGAATCGTCCTCCTCGTCGGAGCTCTCGTCATCAGCTTCGTCGGCCTTCTTCTTCTTATCCAGCGCACCGATAATATCCTCGGCCTCCTTGAACTGGCCAACCTTGAAGAGTCTGTCTGCCTCATCTACTACAAGGAATCGAATCTTGGAGAATTTATTCTGGAGGCTGAGATCGCCATCCAACACCTCCCACAGACGTCCTGGTGTACCGATGACGATGTCTGCCTTTTCCAGCTGTCGCTGCTGTTTCTGGATGCTCAGACCACCGGTGACAACACACACATATGGAGCGGTCGGAAGCCCGTCACATAGGGCCTTGAGATGGTCGCCCAATTGCTTGGCCAATTCACGAGTCGGACTGAGCACCACGGCCATGGGGCCAGTCCTTTTGACATCATCCCGCTCCACATACAACTCGAGCCACTTTTCCACCATGGGAATACCAAATGCGAGCGTCTTTCCGGAACCAGTCTGTGCCTTGCCGATGACATCCTCACCGGCCACAATCTCCGGGATGGCCTTTGCCTGGATCTTTGTGGGCTTGGCGAACTTGAGCTTGGCAATTGCCGACAGAATGCGCGGCGACAGGTTCAGAGGAACCCAGGCCGCCATGTCGACTTCGTCTTCTTCTTCTGCGTCGGCCAGCGCATCGAAGACGTTGCCCCGTGGAGCGGACTTTTGTACGCTTTCCTGGGCCTTTGCCAGCTGCTCGTCGTCTTTGGAGCCCAGCTTTTTGTTCTTGTTTTTCTTTTTCTTGTCGTTGTCGGCCAGCTTGCGCTCGTCTTTGGCCTTTGCTTTGCCTTTATCTTGTTTTTCAGCGTCCTTGCCCTCCACGCCATCTTCAGCACCGCCAGTTTGGCTGGTATCGAGATGCTCGCCCTCCACAGCGTCGTCCCCAAATCCTTCAAAAGAGTCGTCTTGCCCGGCATTGTCGTTGTCGTCTTCGTCGGCGGCGGTTTCTGCTGGTTGCTTCTTGTCCTTGGTATCGGCTACCACAAACTGAACCTTGTCACCATCGCGCACAATGTCCACACCCTCGAGCACCTGCAGGCCGCCGAATTCCTCTTCGCCGACAGTCTGCCAAGCGAGTGATTCAGCGTCGATGGCGCGTCGGGCGGCACCGGGGCCCTTCTTGTTCTTTCGGGATTGCGGCTTCGAGTTCTTGGAGCGTTTCGGGGCGGGGCCGGAAGAGGTGGGAAGCTTGCGCTTCTTGGACGGGGGAACCATTGAACCTGGAACTCGCCTTGAAATAGGCGAGAGAGCGTCCAGGTGAGATTTTAGTGGTTCGGTTGCCTGGAATCTCGTGCTTGTCTGAGTGAGATTGTCAAAGTGGGATGAAGCTCACCAGACCCAAGGGTCACTTTTTTTTTTATCGTCTTATCACTTATCGCGCCTTGGCCAATCAGCGCCATCATCACGGACCCACATCTTCTTATCACCATTCTTGTGTTCTGAATATGCGACAAAAAAGATGATGCACCCAATTATTAGGAAAGATGCTGTGATAAAATTAAATATGAAGAGAAGATCATAGATTATTTATTTTGTTGAAAATAGCCGTCATACATGCACCACTCCCCCGCCAGTATGGTGTCAGGGCGACTCTGGCAGCCAAGGAGATCACTCTTTTTTTCACAAGGGAACGGCAGTTTATTTTTAGATGTTTACTGAAAAAGCGCAACATCGAGAGCGACCCAAAGACGAATTCTTCGACCAAACTAATATGGTAGCTCCCTGTTTTATATGATTCATATCTATCACGTTGTCTGATAATGCTAATAAAATGTGAATTTCTTGAGCTATTCTGTGGTAGAGTATGAGAATCGACGCGGTGTGGATTTTTGGTCTAGGGTTGCATTTGGAAAGTTTGCAGGGAGGAATATGACAACGCCATTCGGCCCATCCTGATAGTACGCATCGGTTTTTCGCCGGTTGCAACGGTGGGTTTCGCAGCAAGCTATAACAAAAAGTACCAGATGGAAGATGCTGTCAGAAAGAAAATAATGTTAGCTGTCGACCCGTGGAACTTGTCATGAACTCTCAACATACCCTTCGAACGTGCCAAAAGCGAGAAGAGCATTGTTGCCAGTAATAGTTTGGCCATAGTTTACTGAATTACCCATCGCATCATAAACAGCCCTGGAGCTGCCCATAAATGCAGTTGATACCACGTAGCCGATTAAAAGAAGGAGGTCAACGCCAACACAAGCACCGGGGCTAATCCCACGACGGCCTGTACTGGCAAAAAGACAGACGATGTCAGCAATGTCCCAGACCATACTGATACCCGCCTGACATTGATCATGAAGTCAGCAAATCCTGCACTAGTGGATGTCTAAATTAGGATTGGATCAACGTACCGGAGGGCCAAAAATTATCATGGAGGTAGCACTAGATAATGCGATCATTGTAATGATAATAATGTAAATTACAACACATGATATCAAGGAGCAAATTCGTAAAGCCAATTTCCATTTTCGCATCTTGGGCGAGGGTATGTAGTGAAGATGCAGGGGATAGTCTCTGGGAGACGCATGTTGGTCAGCAGCAAACATTCTGCACAGATTTGATGTTTTGATAGCTGGGTTGCCTCAAGTCACAATCCGGATTCAAATCAAAGGTCGAGCATGTGCTTATCTAGATAGTGGGAGGGGGGCATACGGTGGTCGGCTGTCCTTTATTTCTTATAGATCGAAGCTAATGCAGACTTGGAAGTCATGCGGACATGTTTTTGGCTACGTCAGTGTCGACGTGCGCTGGCTTCAATGTAACTCTTCAATAGTCGATCGGACACACTTTCGGCCCCTCGATCTTTCGCAGGGTGGGATTGGCTCATCTGAGTGGGCTATACGAGGCCACATTTTCGTATTTATAGCAAAGGATTCCTAGCGTAAAGCCGGGGTGCTGTACTCTGAAACACACATAAAAACGTCCCTTTGTTATTCGCCAGCTTTAGATCCAAAAGACCCATTAACTTGCAAATCAGAAACCGGGGCGTTTTCACAAACGGGTGACAGAAAACATTATGTCCCATGACGCAATTACTTCCCCAATAGTGGATTGAATGGAGTTCCATGATATGCCGCTCTTTTTTTATTCAGCTTTTTGCTCATTTAGTTAACTTGTTGATTTGATGTGTCTGTGGTACCATCCTTGGTATCGAAAGCCTCTTCCTTGACAAGGTAGCCACCTGTGAAAAATATTCCAGCGCCAAATTACCCAGAGATATTATTCATGATTTCAGTCGTAGGATGTTATTGGTGTCCTCAATTGCCAGATGTAGTGCTGGCAACTATCCCCTCATGGGTACGGCCCCAGAAAAGTAGCTGGGGTAAGGGTCCATGCATATTGGGCGTCCAAATAAACCATCCATTGGATATTCCATATGAATTACCTGACCTGTTGGTCCCGTTTTAAATATTCGACTCCGAGAGGAATCTGAGCCAAGTGCAGGCATGGTTGATGTAAGTCCCCGCGAGCATTAAGAAGTCAATACGAAGTAAACAGGGATTCCAGAGGTCTTTGTTCCCGATTCAGGATAACCCGTAAGCGCTAAGAGAATGCAAACCGATTCGGAAAGAAGGTCAAGCCGAACAAAGACGCATTGGCTTCGACACGTGTGCATTCAAGGATGGTAATTGGATTAAGCTGCAGCCCATTATTATTTTATCCGAAGGATCGAGATCGACCGTAAATCAACTTGCACTCACCCAATAATTACCCACGCCACAGAGTTAACTGAATACCTGAATTGATCCTTGGGAAATTGAGGAACTTGTCTTTTTTCCGACCTAATTTCACGCGTCGAAGCCGATTATCACCATTAATTCCTTTTTCAAACCAAGCGATGAAGAAGATAAGACAGGCAACCGTTATGGTTGTGCTGGGCCCGCGTTGCTATTGTCAGATTTCCTCTCTTCCCAGACCTCCTCTTCTTGGCTGTGGGTATTCGAAACATTGGTAGGCAGGTGTGCGGTCCCAAGGACTGGGATAGTATCTTCTTGGATCGACATTAACCTATTTCTGCTACGCCCCTCAGAAGTATTCCCAAAATACGGTCGCAGTGATGGGAGGCAGGCAACAACAATGCAGAGGTTGCTTTCTGCCAAACACCATAGAACTGCAGAAGTTGTGTCAGCAGCAAGCCGGTGGAGGTGCAAATTTGTCCACATACTAACGGTGCTCAGTGGTACTGTGTTTCGATACGATGACGTTTTAGTTATCGCAAACCGCAGGATAGAGAAGGCCATTGTGACGAGCCCAAGTAGGAATGTACAGTATACACCGATTTGGAGTGTCATCCGAACATTCAAGTGTTTAATGACGAGCCACGGAAGAATGAAGACTGTTGGTCTGCATGAATATAATTGGCTTTATTTGGCGATGCTTTTTCTTACCTAAAAGGTCGCCTATGATATGGAGATACCATGAGGTGTTAAAGGCCGTCCAGAAACTAGTAGAGGGGCAGCTCGAGCTTTTAGTAGCCAGGCTCCTGTACAGTATTGTCAAAACTAGGTTTTTTGTAGGCATATCATGACTCTGTAAGTGACACGTACCAGATAGAGTTGATTGGGACGCAAGTGAGTAGGTTAAATGACATACTTGCCAAGTACGCAAGAATAGTGTAAAAAATCGTCCCCCACAAGAAGACTCGTCGCTTCCGCATAAACTCGGGGAAAATCTGTAAGTATGTGGCAAGAAGAGTCGCTTTGCAGAGATAAAGAGTCGAGAAAAATGGGAAGTTGAATGCCCAAAATATCTAAAAGGCGGTCAATGTCCGTACTTCAACCCCGCCTCCCCCCAAGAAGAATGTACCTTGAAAATCTCTGGGATATCTTGAGGTGGACCCTTGAAGCCTTGTAAATTTGCTGCAACTTCCGATTCCAGTGCACCAAGATGTACTAGGTAGACAGTCATTGCGGTAGCCGCGCACCCAGCGCACCAGGCCGCAACCATTAACCAATCGCTTGCTAGCATCCGACGCTTTTGCATTGTCAAGCGCAGGTATAAACGTGCCGCTATCAAGCCTGCAGATATTGCGATAAGAATCCATCCCACAACCTGGGATATGTGAGCAAGTGGAAAGTAAGAGAGTGTGTAAATCTCACCAGGATAGGGACTGGCCCTGAGCTTTTGACTACCATTTTGTTCTGATGAAAACCACCCTTGGCTCCAAATTCCTAGAATTCAATAAAAAAGGCAAGGAAAAGAAGAAATAAGATAAAAAGGACATTGGTCATCATATAACCAGCCATCGGGGATATGGAATACCAGACCGATGAAACACAACGACACTAACAGTCTTCTAGATGTTTTTTGGGTTTCCCCTGTGACAAAAACTGTACTGGCCGTCTTGCAAACTGGTGTAGATTATGTTAATTTTCCCCAATCCTTATTGCCATTGGCTAGAGGTGACGAAGTTGCTTAACTAGCCCAAACTCAGATAGACTTCGTGCCGACTGTCTCATTCTTCGCAAATGGTGGCCCAACCTAACTCCAACGGGATGACGAAAATTGCACGCCATGCATATTTCTATTCTTCCACCTCTAGACGAACAATTTGACTAAATCAGATAGCATTTATATAAAACAGTATCATCAAGAATGATACTGTTCGGGGCTCATTTATCCCTCTGAATGCTATCCCCGTTTTCTTTTCTGATTCATTTCTGCGATTGCGTGCCTTGTTTTCAGCCAGCCACTCACATCGGTGGCGACCACAAACAGCATCTTAGAGTTGTTGTGGCGCGCGCAGAGTTGAACCACCGCAATCGAGACTGCGTCTAATAGCCCACTCAAACTAAACACTAAAACAAACTTTTTTTTTTCGTTGACCGGGACATGATATAAACTCGGTCTCATCTGCAGTGCTTCGGACATAATAATTGAGGCTGGCCAGCTGCCAGAGAACCACAAAACTTTGCTGCGGCGCAAGAGCAGCGGAGGCGACCAGACAATTGCGAAAGGGGAAGTGTAGACTTAGGAAAATCATAATCTAGTTGCATCTAATAATTTTATCTTGTACCCTCACTCCAACATATTTCTTACCCCAACATAATGCCTATTTCAGAGAATCATATGCGACTTCGCGGAACTTTGCAACCAAGCAGAGTATCTAGTTGAGATTTTGCAGCACCCCCTGTTTTGGTATATCCATAATGTACCTGTGGTCCAGCTGCTCATCAGTTGATTTCTTTCCGTGTTTAAAATCAATACATACTGCGGAATTTTGAATTTTTCTCATATTTCTGTGGTCGAGCTCCATGGCATAGCTTATTAATTGGAATGCATCGCCAATTGCCCAGTAGGGAGAATTATTCATATAAACCACCGCACTGGTCAGCTGTTCCTCGATATCTCTGAGCGTATAACATCTTGCTAGACGTTCTTTAATCTCATTCTCAATATTTAGCTCCCGCAGCATACTTTTAACGGCTACGAACAGCGAGTGCCTTTTGAACGGTACGCCGGCCGCTATAAGCTCAAGAGTAGCCTTTTGTTTCTCAATGTTGTGTCCAACAAAGATTACATCAGACTGCAGTGTATTGTACAGCAAGTCCAACATAGCCCCGACTTCGGTCTCGTTGTTATGACCGAGTTCGATATGGGCCAAATATTGCTCGAATTGAAGGACTGCGTGATAGCACCTCCGCCTGATGGCAATTCTGACTTCTTGATCTCTCTTATAATAGCTTGGTGCAAGGGAAGCGTGCATAAATTCTTTGGGAAGCCCCTTCAATCCGTGGATGCTATTCAGCTTTTGTTGCAGCAGCCGCAAAGGATCTTGTGTTTGCGATGGGTGGGAAACAGTTGGCTTGGTCTTCGATTTAAAAAGTCGAACACTTTTTCGTGGTAGACTTTTCAAAACCATGATGAAGGATCGACTATTGTGCTTCATTTGTAAAATTTTGTGGAGGAAATATTCGCTGAGTAAATGTTTTCAAATAGTTTGATGTATGTTCGAAGCAATGATTATGTCGTTTTAAGTCGATTCAAATCTGTATTTATTTGCATCTTCTACGACGTAAATATTCACCGCCTCTCACGATACCGAGTTGATCAAAGACAGATTCCACCAACATTTGTACAAAGAAGGATAAAAATGGATGGGCCTTGACAATTTGATCACGCGCAAAATCAAGAACAAAGAGGACAATCGGCTTGTTTGTTGGACTCTCTTATTTGAATATGAAAGAAATGTGGCAAGGTCTTTATTTTTACCACACAAGCCCAGACAGCGATATTGCATTGAAAGTAACTCTAAATTCAATAAAGAAACAGATTGTAAAGAAAGACCGCCAAATTAAGTGCGGTACTTTATTTACACATTGTATAACGACAACAAAGTCTAACGCCAACAGCGACCCTTTGATCAGACCGAGTGCTTAATTACTCAACCTGGGGAAGGTTTCTAACTAATCTATGAGGTCGCTACTTTTGCTAGCTAGATACACGAGCTATTGAGGCCCGGTGAGCTAGCAGTGAGTATACTAGATAGATAGGATGTAACAAGCAAAACATGGCATGTGGAGGAAGAAGTATGGAATATTAGCCCAGTCCAAGAAGAGTCTATATGAGTTTAGCATATATCTGCCCAATACTATGTGTACGGGGCCTAGCCATTCTGACCAAAAAGCTTCCAGGTCTAGATTCGGAACCGTCCCCTGCGTGTGATGGTCTTGTTTTGGTTCCCGAGTCGTTGTGGGGTGACTGAGAAAGATTGGGGGAACCAGTCAGAAACGTTTTTCTTTGAGCCATAATTCAAAATCATCTCGCTGATTGCTTCACCGCAGAGCCACGCAAAGCACATTCCCTCTCCGTTGAAAGCGGCAGATGTCCACTCCGCACCCGCCGAAATGTTCTTGACGGTTCTGTTTGTGACAGACTCTGATAGTTGTCCAACAAACGGCATCCCGTCCGGGGTTCCTCCTTCGATTCCAGTCCAAACACGCTTGGTACGCCCTGGCCAAATATCGTTACTCAGATTCTGGGGGAAGTCAGTTCGCTCGGCGCCCCAGTTCTCGTATCCGAAATAGTTAGGGAGAGCTCCATTAAGGTAGGATGCCAATGTATGATCGGGAAGTCCGCTGTCATCCATGGGATCGGAATCAGCTGACTGAATGCCACCGCCACCGCCGAACATGTACTCTTCATTTCCTGGCATCTGCACTATGTAGTCAAGGCCATTGCGGAAGAGGGACCATGCGCGCCCACCAGGCTGGCTAACATTTCCGAAATACACGGGCCATTCTCCTGATTTGGGTAGGCCTGCCCCGCCGAGCTGGGCGCTCATGTGTAAACGCCCGCCAGTGATGCTGCCCCGAAGGCCGGGGACCAGGTGCGGTGTCCAAGCGTTAGCAGCGTGAACTACGTGGCGAGCCAGGACTTTGCCGCGGGTGGTGGTGACTTCAAAATTATAGGGGACCGAGTCGTCTTCAACAGGCGCAACTGTTGTAACTGTCGTGTTGGTATCAAGTGAGAAATCCTCGTATGTATCCAGGAGAAGCTTCTGAGCATGAGTGACGAAACGATAGGGCCAGATGGCGCCCGCAATTTTTGGGGTGCCAGCCAAAACGCCAACAGTTTCTGGAAGCAAAGAGATCTACACATAACGTTTGTTAATATATGTTCGGGGCACAGCGACATGAGAGGTTTACCTTGCGCGCTTCATCCTTCTCAAACTTGATCCACTCAGTACCAATATCAGGAATTTCCTTCACCAGCACGTTCCATTGCTGAACAGCCTCCTTCCAGCTTGCTTCGTCGTAAAATGCATCGATACTGTCAACTGGACGGGCTTGAGCAGCCTGCTTCCCATCGCCTGGAAGGGAGTCGGCAGCCGATATGAGCGCATTGACATGGGCAGCCCGAAGTTTTGTGATCTTTACAGCATCCTCGGATGAAGTAACCTCTTTGATAGCGGCATACTCCGAATATGACGAAGGGCGGATGTGGCCTCCATTCCTACCCGTCGCTCCCGAGCATGACTGACGAGCCTCAAGAATGGCAACCCTGAGGTTCTGAGTTCCATTGGACCCGTGGAGGAGATGCCAGGCAATGCTGGTGCCGGACATTCCGGATCCAATAATGACAACATCTGCCGTCTCCGGTAGCGTCTCAGACTGATGGTCGGCTACATCATCATTGGGTGGAGTCTGCCAGTAGGATATGCTTGGATTTCGAACGGGCAACCCAGGGTCTTGAGAAAGAACCCCAGACAGAAGAGGTGCGACAATCAGTGGGTAGAGTCTCATTTTAGCTGCTCTTCGCCGGATATTCTTGATGTAAAGGCAGAATATCTTGTTTAGAATTGAGAACTACATCAGCGTTATATACAGTTACGAAACCGAGATACGAATGCCGCGGCAGGCCAAACCAGCTGGTTAGGCTGATGGCGATGCATCTGCAGCCACCACATCACAAGGACTCATGGATGCCATGGTCCCAGAGGCGAATCACAGGAGCAGTGAGGCGGGCCAAGAAAGCTAGGACAGTATACGACAAAGGCAATCAGCAGCAGGACGAGAGGGGAATGTAAAATAACTGCCAGAAGAAGTCAAAGGCGTGGAGCGCTGATCGGGGAATTGATCATCATGCGTGGCACAAACGGCTTTGATTGGCTACATCGTAGTTGGGGACGGGCGGAAGCATGAGCCCGGCCAGCCTTTGTTATCATGCTTAAATTTGCCCGCAGTCTAGCTGCCTTTCGCAGAAGGAGTAACGGTAACCGTAGCTTCCATATGAAAGACATCAATTACGTTATGACGGAACGCTCGGAATACGGCAATTGATTTGTGTTGGCTTCGAGCGTCGACGAGGAGGGGGTGCGGGAGACTGACTGCGCGCAGCAATGCCCCGAGCCACATGTGGCGGTGGCGGAAGTGTGGCTAGTGAGCCAAGCTAGGCTTCCGCGCCAGCCCCAGGCAACCGGTGGGTCCGTGAGCAAACACGGCCCCATACATGCACGGCTCCACTTATGACACCCGTGCGAGCAGCGTGTGCAAAGTGTGCAAGCTGTGCAACCAGCAAAGGGTTATAGGATTAAAACAGCAGCCGTTCTTTCGCCATTTAATGGCATATTGGTCTATTGAAACGATACAGAGAAGATGTACGTCAAGCCCCGGAGTTCGAATCCCCCTCTGCGACCTCTTACTAACTTCCTCACAGTAGCATGGCCCCTGCACTAAGGATGACACGCTTATCAAAGAGTTGCTTCAAATTTTTTTGTCAATTTTTACACTCTTTTTGGCCCCAAAACCTCCAGTCACGTCGTGAGTGAATCCCTTCATCTTCTGCTTTTTTATACTTGCAACAAGCCGTCAACGTTACTCTGCTGCCACCAGCCGCCAGCAAACAAACACCCCACCAGTGCGACCACAGTACACTCTCCATCAACAACATCATTGACCACCATCACTCACGATATCTCGCCGTCAAAGCATGCCCTTTCTGATGGTATTCCATCATTTCAACACCAAAATCTCAAAAAAAAAAAAAAAAAAGGGTCCATCATTCTTCTTCTCTTGATTTAAATCCTTTGGGCACTACAGCGTACGTAATTGTGTTCAACAACCTCTCGAAACATCATCACTACCATCGAGGCAATAGCCCATCAACCAAACGCGCAAACAACCTCGAAGAAGACACACATGGCTCCAAAATGACCAATAAACATGAGCCCACCTACCTTGATGAACATCGCGGCGGTGAACATCCAGTGTTAGCGCGCCCCATGTCGTGTGGCTGATGACTTCATCTCGGTAGTATGGTCAACCCCTGTGGCACGACCGCCCAGACCACCTTGGAACCTGGAAGGGTCGGATGGTAAGTATTGCTCTACTTTGAAAACTCAGCACGTAGACTACCAGTATTTGTATGTCTGTCTCGAATTGAAAGTAGGAATGGGAGAAAATGCCAATATGCATGTGGAAGTGATGTATGACTGATCCAGAACTGCGGCTCATTGAGATATGTGCACCTGGCAGAACCTTGGGCATTAATTTCGGTTCGGTATCTTCATTAGCGTTGTCGATCCTATTTTTGGAATGATCTAACCTCCCCTTAGCACAACTGTTGTCATCCCTTCAGTTGCTATGCTTTATGCAAATATCAACCACGTTTCGCCTATGGTTAAATCAGAACAGTATGAGTTATGATATTAAAATCTAACCTCAATAGTATAAATCACAAAAGAAACCCAAAAAAGGGCAATATATGACTTGTCACTCTCAACCGTCGATAGAGGCACAGTAATGCGAGCTGATCTCAACACCATCAGTCTTTGCGCGTAGGCCCGGAGCAGCCATCAAGAAAGCCTACCCTATAACTTCTCTACCAGGCTTTTGCATCCAGTTTCCTTGTGTTGATTAGCCCCACAGCCTAACTTAGCGAGAGACTGGGTTTCCTTTTTTTTGTTGGTTTTTTACCTCATTCGAAAGAGAAGCTCTTTGTCGTCAGTTAGCTCGTCGCGCAACTCACCTGGCCTAAGGAACTGACAACCAAAAGATAACATAACACTCCTGATGGCCCTGTCTAAACCTAATTCTAAATTGGGCAATCATTGTGACAATGTGTTTTCATTGTTCAGCTCTGAGTCCAGGATCACTTGCGGAAATACGTGAGGTTGGGCTTCCACTCGGGGGCAAACGCCACGACCCACCCAGTCTGGCGGAACTATGGATATTATTCCCGAAGTCGTACTACATCTTGCAAGGGATTGTGGAAGACTTTATGTTATTCAAAACTAATTAACATATCCCGACTTGTACTAAGATGATACCAGAAGGGTTTCACAGTACATCCGGAGGTGAACATGTCGAATAACTGATCGTGTTACAAGTTTAAACTCTGCTATTCAATCTTATTTTCCTTTTAAGTGGATGAGGGTTTGATCTGGCCCTAAACAGTCTCGATGTACCTCTTGAATTCCCTGCAGAATATTAGCTGCGTGCTTGTTCCTTAAAATCAGCCCTTCACTTACCAGTCCGTCACAGCCTCGCGCCAAACTCGTAGCTCATGGTGGCGTGATATCGCAAACGCGTCGACAAACTCGTCACCAAGAATCTCTCTAGCAACGCTGCTCTTCGCCTCAAATCGCTCAAGCGCCCTCTCTAAAGTGTTGGGAAGGCGTTCAGCGATCTGGTTCTCTGCCAGCTGAGCTGTTGGAGGGATACTGATTTCCTTCTTCTGATGAATCCCGCGCAGCCCTGCCTTGAAAATGGCGCTAAGGGCATAGTGGGCGTGCAGATCGGCGCCTGGAACTCGGATCTCGAATCGCGTGGCCGGGGGCTTGCAGACGGGAGGAGCCACCAATCGAATGCTGGAGAGGCGATCCTCAAGACCCCAGCCCAGGGCGACTGGAGCCCAGTAGTTTTCTACCAGGCGTTTATAAGAGTTAATGTTCGGGGCCAGGAGCGGCATGATGTCTGGCAGAGCTTCAAGAAGCCCAGCAAGGAACCACCGGCCAATGTCGGACAAGTTTGCAATGTCAGCCCATTCAGCTGTCTCGTCAGTCGTCTCCCTGGCAAACAGATTCTTCCCATCGAGGTCTGTGATTGACACGTGGATGTGACCAGAGTTTCCAGGCATGCCCTCCATAGGCTTTGCCATGAAACAAGGTGTTGCTCCATGCTCGATCCCGATGCATTTAGTCAGCAGCCTGGATGTCTGATGAGCAATGGACCAATTCATGATTGCAAATTTCTTACTTGAAGAGCGCGACATTGTCCGCCATCTTTCCGAGTGGAGACACAGCTAGCGCCTGATTATTTGTGAGTCGTCATGCACGATGCAGTCCGTTGGCACACTTACAGCCTCAAAAACTCCAGGACCACTCTCGGTGTGCCAACCCTCAATCGGACATCCCATTTCTAAGCTGCGGTCATAGATATCATGGAAGTATTTCTTGGACATTACTGGTCGGGAAACACTGTATCCAAACATCCCGTCAGTCAGAGGCCTCAATGATCCTGCACCATTGGATTTGAGGAATGCGGCCAAGTTTCGTCGCTCGTCTCCACGACCGTAACCATCCTCATGGGGGGTTTGGAAGTTCATGAACTCCAATTCAACTAAAATTTCCCCGTTAATATTTATGAGCATCATTCGGTAGAAATGTCAGTCATACCTCCGGCGTACGCCTTCATCCCAGAATCGGCCAACGTAGTCTCTACTGACGAGGTCATGCTTCGACCATCGGCGCATACTGGAACACCGTTGATTGAAAAGCGGAGCAGAAACATGGGAATGTCATCTTCAAAAGGCAACCGCCTCATTGAATTGAGATCGATCTCTGCTGTCAGATCTGAGTAGCCTCCCTCCGCGCCTGTAATGCTGGTTTCCTTTGTGTACAGTACATCGTGCATGTCCCAACCGAAGATGGCCGAACTCATACCGAACCCGCCTTTGAGACTGGAGAGGAACTTTTCTTTGGACATGATTTTACCCCGTAGGATACCATCAAAGTCGATACCGGCCACCTTGACTTTGGTATCATTGGCGAGAAGTTTTTGCATTGTGCTGAGATGGCTGTCATCATTATGGGCTTTGTGGGGATGCTCTTGGTGAGAGCCTTCGACCCCATTGGTTAAAGAACCCATGGTGTATTGTGTGTATGAATAGACTGGGATAAAAAAAAGGAAAAATCGAGTGTATAATGTAGAGGTGTTGATTTGTTGGTTACTGTCTGAGAAATGCTAGAGAAATGATGAGAGGTAGAGATAGTACTAGACGACTGGATAAGGGATATCTACTATATCAGTCGCTGAAAAGCTGATGAATCTAGAGGAAATGTATCTGACACCGCCCGTATACCCAGCCTCAATTCAAGGCTGTTTTCCATGGAAGCGCGCAGTCACGAGACGCTCCGTTGGTGTGCCCCTGGTCGGCGGAAATTTGGCCGCTGTGCCGTGGACCGCGCTCCAGTGGGTCATTTTCCGCGCTCGCTAGAATCCGCGATGACCCCTCATGCACCATCGGGGGGAAATACCGCGGCCATGAAACGCGGGGGCATTATACCGTTTCGAGAAGTATCCTATCTTACCCATGCGGGGTGTGCAGTAGTCCCGAGTTGATGCGTCGGCTCGGCAGATTGGAAGACTTCCGCGCTGGTGAGAGCGGCAATTCCTGTCAGACGACTAGTTAGGGGTACCACATCACGCACGGCATCCGATACGCAGTCGGACGATTGGGTTTGGAAAGTTAAAGAGGAACCAACTAAATTTGACCAATTTTCTATCTTACTCAATCCAAGTACATCAGGGACCTGTGAGGGCATTTAGAAGGCTATATATATATAGCCAACCTTGAAGCCTGAGCAGATGATGAGTTATCACGATTTGGGAAGAGTTTTTTGGTAGTTGATAAAATTTTGATATTTGATATAACTATTACTAGCTTATGCCTGGTTTTCCTTGACATGGTAGCTCTTGAGCTTAACAAAGGCATCGAATCCTCGTGGTCCCAAGGTACATCCCAACCCAGATTTCTTCCAGCCCGTCCAAGCAAGATCCTGTGAGACAAGTCAGTCAGGGAATTCTCATTTAGATTCCACAATATGATTTGTGGGTGTGGGTCAGTATTTGTACTTACCGGGTTGGGATAATCGCAACGGTTAACAAAAACCGTGCCCGCTTCGAGTTGCTCAATCAGCTCCTCTCCACGTGCGATATCCTTGGTCCAAACGCTAGCCGTGAGGCCATAATCCGTGTCGTTCATCAATTTAACAGCTTCCTCATCGCCCGATACTTTAGCAACGGGGATTACTGGGCCAAATGTTTCCTCGCGCATGACAACCATGTCGTGGCTCACGTTGGTCAATAGGATTGGTGCCACGTAATTGCCGTTGTGTGAGGCAGATCGGAAAGATGCATTCTCTGGGGTCGAATCAACGGCTCCCTTGGCAAGAGCCTCGTGAACCTGTGCGTAGATTCCTTGTTGAGCGGCACGAGAAATGACTGGACCAACCATTGTTGAGTTATCAAGAGGGTCTCCCAACTTGTACCTGCGGGTTGTTAGCATTCCTGAGGGATTTCGTTAATCACTATAACTCACTGCTTGAGCTCCTCCTGAAGCTCCTTAACAAACTCGTCATGAACATCAGCGTGGACATAAATGCGCTCCACCGCACAACAGCTCTGTCCGGCGTTAAATACAGCGCCATCCACAAGTTGAGCAGCCACGTATTTGAGATCGGCATCAGGTCTGACATATGCGGGGTCATTGCCACCCAGCTCGAGGTTGACGGGAATAGTCTGTTTGGCCACGGCCTCGCGGATAGCCAGTCCACCGGCTGTCGATCCAGTGAAGCTAACACACTGAACCTCTGGGAGCTGGGCGAGATCTCGGAGCATCGCCGGATCGCCGGACTGGATAACCTGGAGGACATTCTTTGGCAGTCCGGCCTCGACGAAGATCTCGGCAATTCTCTCGCCAACCAGAGGGGTTTGCGGAGATGGCTTGAGAACAACGCTGTTTCCAGCCAGCAGAGCTGGAATCAGAGCATTGACAATAATGAGATATGGGAACTGTGAGAGTGTGAGCGCCGCTTCTTGCATATATATGTAACTTTGACTCACATTCCAAGCAAAGACGATGAGAGTAGGTCCAACTGGGATCTTCTTAATGGATCTCTTGAAACCAGCTTCCGGACGTCCGGGAAGTGGCGCCAGGGCTTCTTCAGCGATATCGAGCAAATAATCGGCACGCTTTTGCATAGTCTCAATCTCTTTGTGACTGTAGGCAATTGGTCGGCCCATCTGCTCCGAGAGCTCTCGACCCAGCGCCATTTTTCGCTCCTGGATCAAGGCAAGAGCTTTCACGACAATGGCTCGGCGGTCTGCGAACGCAACATCTTTGAAGGTGGCAAAGGCATCTTGAGACTGACGAAGCACCTTTCGCGCATCTTCAATAGTCGCCTCAGAGACCTCGCAGACGACCTGGTTGGTGGAGGGAGAGATGGTCTTGATCGTTGCAGGCATGATGAATGGAATTGGCAAGTGACTTGTCTGAGAAAACGTGTCAAGGATGCCCTGAATAATAGTTGATTGACGATGAATGCAGGTACGTTGAGGACATTTAAGTCAAATTCTGACAGCGATCAATCTTAGTCGTGATAGCGCTTATGAAAATGCTCTATGGGAGGGGTCGCCATCTGGAGCGGTCCAACATCTGATGGACTATCGTCCAAACGCCTCCATAGATCCGCCGGCAGATGCCTGACCAACCATGACGCAGCCAGAGCGCGGTCGTTCGAGATCAACTGATGTCAATCCAATTTCAACCAGAGATTTGCAATCTTGCATATGCAATCAAGCTTGGTCCCACAACAAGAGGGCCGCGTGATCAAGATCCGCTCCGGCGCAGAGGCGCTTTGAACCCGCCAATCCGCAATCAGAATTTCCGCGCTGCAGTGACCCCAACACGCGCAAAGCCGTTCGCGTTCGCGGCTGGTCTTGCAGCAATCGCCGAATTACTATGATTCTTGTCGATGAATCTTGATTAACTATCTCGACAAGTCTTCTCAGCACTGCCAATATTTAATCCGGGTCGTTGGCAGCAACAATCCAATACCCTTGTCCTCAGCAATTACGACATTCTCACTGCTACAAAAGCCCAGGGAATCCAGCATCATAATAATTTATTCATTTATTATAAATCTCCTAAGAAAATAATACCGCTAAAATGGTCGGCCGACTTGCTGGAAAGAATGCCATCATCACCGGCGCTGCTGGGTAAGTCGTGCGCTGGAATTTGTACTGCTGCAACTGCTGCTAACCCAAATGAATAGTGGTGTTGGTTTGGAAACAACCATCCTTATGCTGCAGGAGGGCGCTTCTGTATTGATGACAGACATCAATGCTCAGACGCTGGAGAAGGCTCTGGCCAAGGTCGACGCCATTGTTCCCAACCGCGAGGGCAAGGTCCAAACACAGGTCGTGGACGTCTCCAAGGAGTCCGATGTTGAGGCTGCTGTCAATGCGGTCGATGCCTGGGGTGGTGTGGACGTTATGTTTAACAACGCCGGAATTATGCACCCCAAGGATGGCGACGCCGAGGAGTGCCCTGACAGCATCTGGGATTTGACAATGAACATCAACGTCAAGGGTGTGTGGTACGGCTCCAAGCACGCCGTTCGATCTCTCCGAAAGCACAACAAGACCAAGGGTAGCATCATCAACACAGCCAGCATGGTTGCTATTGTTGGCGCTGCAACACCTCAGCTCGCGTACACCGCCAGCAAGGGTGCTGTTTTGGCTTTGACCCGCGAACTGGCCATTGTTCACGCTCGAGAGGGTAAGTAGCACCAAGCCCTTGTGAGAACCAAGTGCTTACAATGACTCAGGATACCGCTTCAACTCTCTGTGCCCTGCGCCCTTAAAGTGAGCTTGACGCTTTCCCTCCACTGAAAACGCATACTGACCAATAATAGCACTCCCATGCTCCAGGAGTTCCTGGGCGATGACAAGCCCAAGCGATTCCGTCGTGAGGTCCACTTCCCCACAGGAAGATTCGGAGAAGCCATTGAGCAGGCTCATGCCGCTGTATTCCTGGCTAGCGACGAAAGCAGCTTTGTGAACGCCACAGACTTTGTGGTTGATGGAGGATTGACCAAGGCATATGTGACCCCAGAGGGCCCGGCCACCGTGCCCCCAAAGAACCAGGCCCACTAGATTAACACGAAGAACAAATAAAGCCGATATGATGGATATTCGTTGATAGTACAATTTTATACGAAATATCAGGCAAATGATATCCATATTTGATTGTCCCTCATTACTTTCCAGATGACCCATGGGTTTTGCTCTCCGGCTGGCAACGCCCAAATATGCTCAAGCAGCGTAGAAGTAGCCTTGATGTTGCCTAACCCAATCATCAGGAACATTATTTCCAATCTTGATCTCAGCTCGTTCCTTCGGTCCTCGTCTGCTACACAGGATCCGATTACACCAAGCGCCCAGCAAAGACTCGTATTAATACGGGAAGTGGATGGTAGTTGTCTCAAAAGTTCGAATGCTTGGCCTACTGTGCTTTCGATACTGAGGCTAAATGGCCCTCCTTGTTCTTCGCTTCCCGTGAGAGCAGTCAATAGGTACAGGTGAATTGCCTGTTTAAAGATTTCGCCACACAAAGTCACGTCATTCCCCAATAGTGACAGGGGCTGAAAGGAAAGGATCTGCATTTGCAATGTCGAAAATACCACGAAATCATCAGTGGTGGGAAACTTTGGCTCCGCATCAGGGTCTCTCAATCTCTGACCGAACCTAAAAACTTTGGGGAGAAGTAGAAGCAGCTCAAGCCAGCAACCACAGAGCTGTCCTATGTATCCTGCTTGCACCAACCTTTCTCCATGGTATTCCAAATCCGAATTCAGAAATGGAGTCTGGCTTGTGAATGGATCGACTGATATCATGCTTATTGATGCCGTGTAAACGTAGTATTCGATAATGAAGTCCATGAGGTCATTATTCGCGGCGTGGGCGTCGGATAAGAGCGTCGATAGAAGCGGGCCAGCTCCTTTAATATGATCGAATATGACGCCATGAGAATCTCCCTTTGCGGTCTGAAAGAGAATTATTTTTAGATCAGCATTTGTCAAGACGTGGGATGGGCAGGGGTTAAAACTCACCTCGGTGAAGCACATGATCAATGCGCCCACAACAATCCAGAGCGGATTTGTTTCCTTCCCATTGACATACTCTTGAATAGATTTCCGGAATTGATGCACAGCTTGATTATAGTGCCTGTTGGCCACCTCAAGCTTGGTCATGTCTTCCATGGCCCGATGGGCAGCACTCTGGCAGAGGACAAGATCCAAGATCAATTTATTTGCAAACGAAAGCGGTATCAGCTGTGAAATGAACGGATTGATACTTATTGAGCCATTCCCCATGCTCAGGGCAGTTCTGGAGAGGTAATGGCTCAGAAGGTCGAGTGATGGTACATTCTCGCATGGAAATGGGAAGACGCTCCTTGGGATAGAATCCACGGCAGGCTGAACAACGAGTGAGCACTCCGGCATGGAGCCTAGATGTTCAATTATTTCTTCCGTATCGAAAAAGTCATCTTCGATCTCATATATATCTTCGTTTCCACTCTCGGTGCCGTCATTCGAATCGCGCAACAGCGTCGGGCTTGTCGTACTAGGAACCGCGTCCAAGGATGAATTTGAGGCACTCGTGGCTGGGCTGGACGTCGCGATGGGGGATTCGGCTTGGCTATTGTCCAACACATATGCAGTCGAGTCTTCCGGCTGGTCAGGCACGACACCGGCTTCGGGTGATGGTGTCGAGGCGCATATTATGGTATCTCGGGGAGCGGCTGCAGGGGCTATGCGAACATGCTCTCGTTCTGGGAATGGTTTTGTTGGTAGCGGAGGTGGCTGGGCTCTTCGCGCCGTCTGCGCAGATGTCGGCCAGCGGCAATTCAACTTGTTTCTCTTGCAGCCAGCGCAAACGGGCTTTACCTCGTCGCACTTCTTTTTGCGGCCACGACAAGTGAAGCAGCCCGTTTTGACGCGGAAAATCGGGGGCCGGCGAGCTATATGAGGTCTGGGTAGTGGCTTGGCACTCATTTTGTCGTATGAACAGCAGTTTTTCTGTCCAGTTCAGGAGGGTTCGTGAGATGGGCAAAAGCAGATTTACGGAGCCTTCAGAGAGATAAGCTCGAGAAACGGCCATGATGCTTGGATAAGAACTGAAATTCACAGTGAGGAGCGAGCATGTGCCATGATTCGCGGGGAGCGCTAAACCGATTTCGTCTAGGACGGCCAGGGGCGTTCGCCTCTCATGGTATATCACAGCTTTCCCCACGAGCTGCATCGTCTCGATAATTGATAAGCAATGCCTATGGTCATGGTGTTATGTGTCCTGGGAAGCTTTCATGTGCTTCGGATATTTTCCACCATGTTTGGTATCTCAATTGCAATGAATCTCGATCGTACCCCAGACACGTCATGCTACTCTGCCCAGTAATAGAGACACCCTCATGCTTCCCCTCTCTCTCGCTGTGGGTCAGCCATCATGGATAACACAATCTACACGTGAGCCCGGCTTCAAGACTTGAGTCTCCAATTATCCTAATGTGATCAAAGTCGCAGTCCAGGATGATCACATGCCCCTACACTTCAAACTCAAGTCCGTGGGTGAACATTCATCGGACCCGCTGTCGAACGACCCCGGCGGATTCGAGCGCGCAATTTGTTTTGATTGGCCAGCCGCTGCTGGCTAGCGTAAACGTTGCCTCCAACTCATGCTGCTGGAGGCGAAGGCATTGTTTCCGACCAACCGAGTCTGGACCTGCTAGAGCGCCTCAGGTTCGTAAAAATTATTCATTTTCATGATGCTAGTCGTTAAATTTCCTTCAGCCGAGGTGAATAGGTGTTGCTTGCCAGTCGGCCATCTGCACCAACATTGATCATCATGACAACCAACTGCAGATGAAATATTTCCCATTGCCATATTGCTCATGTCTAGAACCCGTGGGAGATTCATTCATTTTTTATAGATGTTGATCTGCACTAACTTAAGAGGCAGGCATATCAGGAAAATTTACCCATGCAGCAAGAAGTTTCACTTTTGACCGCTTCAGTTGCTCGATCTACCCGGTAGCAACTTAGTCGCCTGTGGCCCGAAGTGTCCCGGTCAGATCTTTCATGTCATTATGGAAGATTAAACCCCTATTTGTGATGTTGTATTGATGATTGTCACATAAATTTCCTATAAAGTCGGGCTTTCAGGCGATAACACCGTGAAAACAAAACTCGTCAACAAATATTATCGTGTGCTAATATATTGACAGGGTTCATCATGCCGCTCCGGTTGAGACATCGGCTTAACATTGGCGTAGATCTTGCATTATGCCAGATCAAAGGCTGCGAAGAAGAATGTTTTACTCACTTATGTCAGCTAAGTAGAGATTATGCACTCCCATCTGAGTACTGATGTCCCAAGCCACCAAACCCTGCACGATGCAGATCCCGGGGTTGTTTTCCCTTTAGCTGACCCAAGCGCGTCAACGAGAACCAGACCAAAAGAATGATAATGTAAGGCGTCTGTGGCCCGGCGTTATTGAAATTAATAGGCGCGGAATTCTTCAAGCCATCCCCCTTATCTGCCGTGTGGTGGCCATGTGGGTCTTTGCGCGGTCAGTCCGGATGGTCCGATTCTATTGTGGCGGGATCCGCCACATTTCTTCCTTCTTGATTTCTCTATCATTGTAGATATGGAATAAATAACAGTCATCTAATCGGAAGCAGGTGTTTTATCGCGATTCAGTAATGGTGACATGAAGTAATTAGTGAAAACGGATCAGGCAATTCACAGCGCCCCCCAACTTGACCTGGCTATCTGTTACATAATGCATCAGTTTATTCAGAGATCTATACTATCACCACCAGGGACCCTATCCCATATTTTGCTTCATGAAGGGCGGATTTTGGGTGTCTCTGATGCCGACTACACTGGGGGAAGAAAAAACATCCCTCCAAGGGCATCCATCATTCATATCAGCAACTCGACTGGGCTCTATGTTTTATTATCTAGGTGCATCAAATATGGGGATTGAAAATTTTGGTCAAGTGGCGGTACTGCGCCGATGGGCGATAGATTATACCCGCTGAATGGTGTGATGTAATATTTTCTTAATCATCACTTCCACGGCTATGTTATCTGCAAGATGAACAAACAGATGCTATCTGAGCTCAGGCCCCTTGGGCACTCATAAACGAAGCTGTGCAAGTGATCCCGGATGTACCAACACTGGCGCGCAATCATACGCTATTGGCTCGGCGCGAGACCATGACACGTACTAAATTCCGCTATCTTTGGTTCCCCATGGGGTATGTACTACCCCGGAGGCCATTACCTAGAGTATCCCTTGTAGATACTAGATGAAATCGAAGCATGGGCCATTTCGGTAAATAACAGACCTGCCTGAGGTAGCTCGGCCATATAGAGGTGGCATTCCGCCCCTGTTTCCATCAGTTGAAGGCGCCCAGCTCTCCTTAACTCAATCATTCTCTTCTTACTCAATTTGCAATGGAGGCCGAGAACAAAGAAAACATGCAAGACCTTGAGTGTGTCAAGTCAAATGATGGTATTTTACACTTTCCTTGCCATGAATATGTGTTTGCTAACCATGCTCATAGTTGGCCAGCAGGAGGAACTGCGAAGAAATTTCTCCTTGTGGTCCGTCATGGGTATCAGCTTCTCTCTGGCCAACTCCTGGTTTGGAATTTCGACAGCTTTGGTCACGGGTATCAACTCCGGCGGACCTGTCCAATTAATCTACGGAACGATTCTTATAACTGTGGTCTGCGCTGCCATCGGTGTTTGTCTGGCAGAGTTGGCATCTGCTATGCCGAATGCAGGTGGGCAATACTACTGGACAAGTAGACTGGCCAGTGCTCGATATGCTAGATTCGCGTCCTACGTGACAGGCTGGATCTCTTGGGCTGGTGCATTGTTTACTTGTGCAAGTATTGCCCTGGGAGTGGGAAATTTGATCCTGGGGTGCATTAAGATGGCACACCCTGATCTGTAAGTGGAAGGAGTGCATATAACTGAAGGATTTGCTGATGTGATCTAGGTCGTTGCAGCCTTGGATGACGTTTGTCAGTTACCAAGTCGTTCACATTAGCTGTGCCCTCTTCAACATTTCGAGTCGTGCTCTGCCCAAGGTGACCTTTGTCACGCTCTGGACATCTATCATCTCATTTTTAGTCATCATCCTCGTCGTCCCGATCAAGTCTCCCACCCACCAGCCTGCAAAATTTGTCTTCACCGAATTCATTAATCGAACCGGCTGGTCCAGCGATGGAATTGCCTATATTGTTGGCCTCATCAACCCCAACTGGGCGTTTAACGGTTTGGATTGTGCAACACACATGGCCGAAGAGGTCTTTGAACCCGAGCGGATTGTTCCAATTGCTATTCTGGGAACCGTCGGAATTGGGTTCGTCACTGCATGGCTCTTCTCCATTGGCATGATGTTTAGCATCCAAGACTTTGATAAGGTGTCTGGAACGGCGACCGGAGTCCCAATACTGGAGCTGTTTTACCAGGCCCTGAATTCCGAGGCTGGTGCCATCATTCTTTGCTGTCTCATAGTGCTAACCGGGTGTGGATGTCTGATTGCCTCGCACACTTGGCAAGCCCGCCTGTGCTGGTCCTTTGCGAGAGATAATGGTCTTCCTGGGTCAGAATATTTGAAAAGAGTGCATCCCAAGATGCATGTGCCAATCTGGGCACACTTGGTCAGCTGCGTCATTGTCAGTATTCTGGGCTGCCTTTATTTGGCATCATACACGGCTTTCAACAGCATGGTTACAGCATGTGTGGTCTTGCTTTACGCTTCATATGCGATACCCGTAATTTGTCTCCTTCTTAAAGGAAGGTCTCGCCTTGCTCATGGCCCTTTTTGGCTCGGCAGGGTGGGGCTTGTTTGCAACATAGTTCTCCTGCTTTGGCTGGCATTTGCTATTGTGGTACGTTGAATAATATTGATATGGATCTTGCTGCATCGCTAACCAATATACCAGATGTATTCGTTCCCGCCACAACGACCAACGACAGGCGATAATATGAACTACGTATGTGTAGTGTATGCGATCATCTGTATCCTTTTGACTGGCTGGTGGTTCTCGAGGGCGCAGAAGGATTATAACCCCGCAATTGAGCACTAGCGATTGGTTGCTAGATAAGGATCATAGATCTTAAAACAGTTTTCATGTACATTGATGGTGCAATCTCCCTGCTTGTGAAATGGCGTGGATGTAAGGGTTCGGATACCTTGGATTCCGTTGGGAAGCTAGAAGCGCCGCGGCATTTGGAAGCTAAGGCCAAGTCACACAAGACAATCAAGACCAATCAGGTTGCTTTAAGATGAGTGTTTTTCTTGCACAGATTCCACGGCTATCCCTTACCGCTTCCTAGCTGAACGGCGTGGCGTAGTTGGCTAGCAGAGGTCCCCACCCTTAGGGCGCCTCTGACGCATAAGGGGAGAAGTCGAACAGCAAATTTCCCGAGCCTTTGCAGCTGTAGAGCTACTGGTACATCGTGCTACCATGATAGCATCATGCCGGACCCAGAACTTAGATAAGACGGAGCAGACTAGCTATTGAAAAAAAAAAGCAATCGTCTTTGGCAAACTCGGATTACGCGTTTGGAGAAAAGTAGATGAGTCAAATGACCTGGCTATGATCGTATCGCCTGACTCTGGCTGTGAAACATTCCGGCATGGTCATGGATTTCGCGTGTTTTTTTTACCAATGAAAATACGATTTCCAATTCAAGAAGTCACATAATGTCCTAGCACAAAGGCCGGTCTCACATTGTCACACACTTCTCATGCATCATCGCGGATGACCAAAATTCGGGCCGTTACCATGTCGGCCTGCGTCGGTCGAGCTTTGGCTGTCTTATGGCTCGGATTTGATTTTTTTCCAGGGGAGGGAGGGATAATAAACAACCACAAATCAGTGGAATCCTGATCTGTTGCCCACCAAAAAGTTCCGATGAGGCTAAGATGAAACTGGCGAGATTGGACTTCAGGAGAGATCGCGCTAAGCTTTCTGTGGCTTGTTAGCCGATCCTAAACGCTGGAAACATTTGAATGGCTTGATGACGGCTCGCTGATCGACATTCGACCCCCATCAAAATTAAGATGAGCTGAAATGATGGACAGCTGATACGAGTGGGCTTCCGAGACAATCCTAGCCTGTTGTAATGTCACTGTCTCCCTTACTTGCTTCTCTTTTGGGCTGGCTACCTAGCGTGGGCCGCATGCCACCAATCAGGTCCATGTTTCCTCGTTTGAACGAAGCTAGGACCTTGTAGTTAATGTTGCTTGGCTCGAGGGCAAAGACTAACCTAATCACCACCGCGGACTTCGGGATAGCGGGATCGCCCGGTTCTGTGCAACTGGTTAGTGGCTAGCCAAATACACACCGTTTCCCAGAATTTATGCCCGTGTTCTGTTCCACATTTCTCGCGCCTTTTTAGCGGATCGAAGGAGGGGAGGTACCGTTCCGTGACCTTGTCTTGTTCACAAACCTTTCTCTTTCATTGTTCACCCGCAACACCCGGACAAGATGACCGCAAAAGGAGGGATCCGTGTCTTGCGACGAGTCCTGACGGGCTACGACAGGGAAGAACAAGGCTTCCCCCCTGCTGGAAATTCCGACAACATCACCGAAGGCGGAGGGCCCAAGCCCTTGACCAAGACCGACGCGGCCAACCTCGTGCCACTCGAGGACAAGCTTCTCACTTTTCGCTCATTGACTGGTATCGACACTGTCCCTGCCTTGACGAGCGGCGCACATTCCGTACGCACAGCCCCCAATGTCGGCATTTACACTAGAGTTATCAACGCCGAGCGCAAGGCCGCGTTGAAGTATTCGACTTTCAGTTTCCTTGTCAACACCTGCCTCGCCACCCAAATTGTTGTGTCGGCCTGTGTCACAGCAGTTGGCGCCGCCAAGGGATCATACACGGCCGTCACGGCGTTCGGGGCTATCGCTACCATCATGGCAGGCATCCTGACATACCTGCGGGGCTCAGGGCTGCCTAATCGACTCAAATACGACGAGGAAGAGTGGAGGAGCATCCGAGAGTACATCGAACAGAGAGAACGTGAATTCTGCCTGGCGAATTGTCCGCTGGATGTGGCGGAAGAGATAGAGATTGTTGAGGAGATGTATCACAGAATAAAGGCACGACTGGAAGCTAGTCACAGCCCTGGCGTTCAGAATGGTGGAAGAGGTCATGAGGAAGGCGGGGATTCGAGGAGGAACCGTTCGGTAGCGCCCCGGACGCGAAACCAATCCAGGCAGCCCGAGCCTCGACTTCGGCCACCACCTCTAGACTAGGGAAATAAAGTCAATGTTCGACAACAATCACCAACCGGGCTGCGACAATGAAATTATCTAACAAACATAGCAAATGCAAAATGTGAATTCATGACGTTAAATGGGGACTATCCAAGGTCAATTGACACACCAAGCTTTGGAGATGGAGCGATGATATCACACCCATATCATAACCAGTATTTGTAAGATGTATTGGCAGAGTATGCGGTCTCTGTTGCTTGGTGCAGCGGTTATTTGACAGATGAGGATCATGGCAGGTGACGTTATGATTCGAGCTGGTGATTTTTCGCAAACGCGCGAAAGATGAACCCAAGGTCCTACAACAGGCTCCTGTAAGTGTGTTTAACCCCGCAGACCTTTCCAAGTCCCATCGAAGTGATTGATCCAAGACTCGCATCAAGCTTCGGGGTCTAGTGATCCGCAAACTTTAATTCTGAAATTATCCACCACGAGAATTTGGGACCAAGACACCTATCCGCTAAGTAAAAGGCCCAATAATACTGAAGAAAACCCACAGTGTAAAATATAACCGGGAAAATATTTGAAACCAAGAAAATGTGTAGATTTGGGCAAAGTATACCGCAAATCACGCATCATTTCGAATGATTCAGCCAGTATTCAAAGAGGGTCACACGTCATTTTTCGATTCATGAGTAATCTCAACACTTGCGTGGACAATATCCACTACCAGGACTCATATTGGCCATCTCCATTTACAGCTAGTTCAAGAGGGCAATTATCTATAATCGATAACGTTTTGAGGTCTTCTTTAAGAACTGGACCTGTATGCTCTCTCCACATTCGTAGATTCAAGGCCAACCTCGGCGGTTATAAATATGTGTCTAAGTGGCGATCAATGAGGAATACGAATGTGGCGTTGTGAATTTAGGTAGCCGCATTTCTGATGAACCTGATTGGAAGAAAGCCCGTAGGGGATATGAATTTGCATGCGAGGTGATGAGCTAGCTCTCCTAAAAAAAATAGCATGACTCGTAATCCTCTCTTGACATGAGGTTGCGCATGGCAATATGTAGACACAACTTCGTTCTCACTAGCACATCCCTCACTATCAACCGATAAACAGTTAGAGTTATGATTAATATATGAGAATACCCACGCCAAACTACAGGCAGCTTGCCTCGCCAAGAAAATGCGATATCCCCTAATGCCGGTGGGCCGGTCCATAACCCACTTCCTTGCGTCATGCATAATGATGTCAGAGATTCACTAGTGCGGGGATCATGAACAGATTACTACCAGAATTTCAAAGATTTTCTCATTACAAGTATTAGCAATATGCGTCGAGAACGTTAGAGATAAAGCCCATAATGTTGTCCGACATTGTCGGCCGGGGATAATAACTTATGCTTCAACTCAACTGCATCATGTACCACTTACTAATGCAGCCAATGATATAGTTTCAGACTAGGCCAGGCATTATCGTTCGCAACCAACAGCTCTGTATTGTACCAGTTGTCGATCTCCACGTATTCACGGACGGCATGATTGCGCTATGGCTGATTTCCCGCATTTCGAAACCTAGCCGAGCCTCTCACTATGGACCAATCAGTTAGTGTAACCAATGCAAGTGCTGGAACTTGTACAAATGGCGACTTGACTAAAATAGTATATGCATATCACGCCGAGGGACTAAAACTGTTTCGTCACGGCTTGCAGTAGTTCCCACGCCAAACGTTACCATCAGGAATCCAATCTGTACTAATATGGCAGCTAACACGTATGGTTGGACGAAACAAATACTCGCGAGGCATGCGGATGGTGGATCATTCTGTTGCCTCCGGCAGGGCGCGGCATACAGTGCATCTAGCCGAGACTGCACTTGCTTTTGATTAGGAATGAGAATGTTATAAATTCGATGATCTCTGGACCCTTTTTTCTCTGAGAAACTACAAAAGCATCATTTAACTGATTCATCTTTTTTGGCCTATCGTTTACAAACTGTCGGCTGCCTGAATGGTGATATATAGTGTTCATATTTTAGATCATTTCGCCTTTCTCTCTTCCCTCAGATCTTTATTCACTCTTTGAAACGGTCAATTATTTTGCACACGTTTAGTACCTCTGCTTCCTGAGACGTATGGTCTTTACATGATGGCCACTCCGATGACACAGGCCGATGCTTCCCTCATAGTGAGCCCCAATGATCTGGGAGCCGTCCCAACACTAGTGAGGGAGCTTCAAATAGATTTGGATAAACTGAGTTCAGGCGGAGAGACTGCTAGACAGGATATGCTTATTAGAGCAAGAACGTTAATGCAAGCTTTGGAGACGCCTAGGGAGACGATGACAAAGCATTGTTTCGCTCAGGTAGGGTTGATGGAGCTGCTCTGAACTCGTTATTAATATTACTAAATGCTGATAACAAGTCATAATAGACAGCCGCGCTGTCTGGACTGAGTTTTGGGGTCGACACCGGGCTTTGGAAGTTGATGGTCCGAAACGGTGATAGACCTCAAAGAGTGGAAGACTTGGCTCAAGAACTGGGGGTAGACACAGGGATACTAGGTACGATTGACAACCCATCATTTCTTGTACTAATGTGCGATATGCTTACGATGAGCAGCTCGCTTCATGCGCCACCTAAGCACCATGGGCTATATCAAAGAGGTCGGCGCGAACAAGTATCAGCCAACCAACTTCTCCAAAGCTATGAGCCTTCCTGTTATTGGAGATGCGTACCTTGCTATGTCAGATATAATTTCACAGGTCCCTTTGGGAATTTATATGGCGCTAACGTACTTCTGCAGACCTTCAGCCACGGGTGCGGCTCCTCTCCGCTACCACGAATATTCACGAAAGCGTGGTTTCAAGAGCTCCAATGACGCCCAAGACACTGCCCTGATGTATGCATGCAATACCGATATGAACATGTTTGCGTGGGTGCAATCTCTCGGGTACGGGCCGCATTTTAACAACATGATGGGCGGATATCACTACAGCCGGGTTCCATGGATGAGCTCCGACTTTTTCCCTGTCAGGGAGAACCTGATCGACGGAGCTGATGCTTCACCCAACGCCCCATTTTTGGTAGACATTGGTGGGGGTATAGGCCATGACGTGGGCAAGTTCAAGCAATACCACCCATCGCACCCGGGCCAGTTGATTCTGCAGGATCTGTCTGTTGTCTTAGGGCAGATAGAAGAACTGGACCCGTCAATTGAAAGAATGGAATATGACTTTTTCACCGAGCAACCTATCAAAGGTACGTTTGCCACATTCTGCTCTCCAGAATGTTGATTTCATGGAATCATGATGTACTGATCTTGAAATATTTTCTTCAAAGGTGCTCGCGCTTACTGTATTCATAATTGCCTTCATGACTGGCCTGACGAGGATTGCAAGAAGATATTGGGTCGGATCAAGCAAGCCATGAAGCCCGGATATAGCAAGCTTTTGATTAACGAAAGTGTCATTCCTGACCAGGGCGCATGGTGGGAAACGTCCGCAATAGATATAATGATGCTCGCGTTTTTCAATGCGAAGGAGCGCACTACGACGGACTGGTACAACTTGATTGAAAACATGGTTGGCTTAAAGATTGTCAAGATTTGGTCAACAGACAAAGGCGCTGAAAGCTTGATTGAGGTTGAACTTCCGCTGGCATGTAAACTTTGAACAGCCAGGAGCACCCGACGATGATAGTAAATGCAACAAGAGATGAATAAAGAATTTCAGTCCATGATAATTTTACACCCCAAGCTAATAATTTAGAGGTACAACCGCTAGACTATCTAGGTTGAAGGGCGGATCACTACCCAGAACCTCAATAGTGTTGTCCGTTCCGGAGTTCAGAGAGACCACCCAACACGAGGCATCTTGCCAATATCCCCAAGAACCGGTAGTCGGCAGCGTGACCGGTGCCTGATGTACGCCGTTCACGATTAAGCGAACACCTTCGGGGTCCATATCTCCCGCAGAATATCGCGCAACTAACTTATAGTCTCCGTCGGTTGGTGCGGCTATATTGTTGAATGTTGCGCTTGCTGTGGTCGAGCGACGGAAGTCAATAAAGCCAGTACCTGAGTACCGAGGGTGGTCGTTGTTGACAATAGCTGCCCCGCTCAGTATCGCGTTCTCACCCTGATAACATGACCCCTGCAACGAGGTGATGCTCACAGAGTGGACTTTCGGTGCAGGGTTGCAGTTGGCTGTAATTAGAACACTGTTGGCACCAGCTACCATGAATACTGTCTGTGGTTCCGTGTCCGCCCACTGCATGTCAAGGGCACCCTCGGATTTAAATTTAGACAACGCGCTTCCATTCACGGCCACGGTCGTACCAGCCCAAGGGTCGGTGCAATCCTGTTCGTATCGCAATGTCAAGTAGTATGGACCAGTCTTCTGTGCAAGAACCTCAAGCTCCAGGGATGCCCCGATGTTGCTGCTGAGATCAACAAAAGCCGACCCCTCATCCGTGCTGACGGTTGCTTCTCCAGACAATACTCCAGTATCCGCACATACAGTAATCTCGGTAGGGATTGCCAACGGGAAATATGTGAGACGTATATTCTCAGCACCGAACGGTACCAAGGTGATGGATTGGTCTTCACCACTCGTGACGGCAGGATACGGCGGCTCGGCAGCCAGCACGGGGTCAGAACGTAACATGCCCCAGTAGCCCACAGCCCGGGCACGCGCCTTGAGATAAACGGGAGTTGTGCTTTGCACAAAGGGATTCTTCGGCATCTCTCGATGGTGCACGGTGATGCTATCTTCGGGGTTTGCTGGATCTACTTGCAGGGCATACCGCCATGAAGAGTCAGGCTTCACCTGCCATGTTCCATAGCCAGGGAGGAGGTTTACTCCAGAACCCAGGTTTTCGCCATTAACGAGAGGGTCAGGACCGAGCCAATTTTCGTCAATCTTCAACGAATACACTAGCGGACCCCGTTCCACAGCGACTGATTGGCGCACCCAGCGTGATGTCTTGATACGCATGGGGAAATTGACAGTGACCTGGTCTCCGGATGACCACGTTCGATCAACGCGGCAGAATGAGCCAGGCGTCACGCCCTGCTGTGGTACGTCATTGACAATCACGGATGGCTCATGTGACCAAGCTGGAATACGCAAGATGAGGGGGAATTCCACTTTCGAGGGCATGGTCAACTCGAGTCGAATCTGCTCCTCGAAAGGGTAGTTGGTGTCGGCCTTCACGCTGACGGGCATTTTTCTTCCTCTTCCTAGGTGAGTAGTGAGGCGACTGGGGCCATATGCTAATGCTGCCAATCCGCAATCAGGCGTAGTAGCCCACATGTGTTTCACGTAGTATGGCCAGCCCATGTGCATATCGTAGCGACAACAAGGGAAGTTGGAGGCCACGCTGGGTGTCAGGGCGGTGGGGTTGTCTTGCTCGCAGCCATGCCAGCCGTAAGTGCTTTGGACTTGGTTCGGCAATGTGTAGTATTGATGCGCTGTGAAATCTTTACTGGTGGATCCTGGTAAGACGTTGAAGGCCAATTTCTCGAGGTGGTCTCCAATGTCGGCGTCACCCAGGATCATCTGCGCCTCCTGGTCGGCCTGCATGCGCTCTACAATTGCGCACAGCTCGACACCGGTCGTGGATGAATCACCAGACAGCATCTCGCTGCCGGAAATACCACCATGGACTTGGCCGTGCTGGCGCATGGTGTGGTCGGTACCGATCCTGTATGACGAGCGATGGTAGTCGCTGTTGGAGCGCACGGAGCGGATCACGGGCATTTTGATGCACTGCTGCACATTGACATTATGCTTGACCTGGAAATCTCGGCCGCCCTCGTACCGGAGAAACTCATTATGGGTGTAAATATTGGCCCACGGGTAGGCTGCCTGCTCCATGTAGTCGGACAGATCCAGCAGCCAGTGCTCGTGGGTTTGCTCATACAGCCAGTGCACGCAGGCTATTGAGTCGCCGATACGCGCCCGTCCCCAGCGAGTGGGCGGGTTCTCTGGGGCTGTCTGCCACACGAGGCGAAACCACTTCATGAGGGCCGGAATGACACGATCATCATGGGTGGCATCGTAGTAGTCGCGCAGCGCATACAGGATGGGCATGCGGCCCCACCAATCCTGGCCATCACCAGCGCGTTTCAGCATGGGCGGACCGAGAAACCCATCGCGGCCTGTGTTCTCCAGGGTCCAATTCACCCATTTTTCGGCTTTGGCGATCAGCGCAGGGTTGCCCGTCACGTATGCCAGGGCCACAAGCCCCTTCACGTAGTAGGGCGAGATTTCGGCCCAGTTTCCCAAGTCGATGTCGCCGCCGAGCCACGCGCTCCTGGGGCCGAGGTCTGTGTATAGCTCTTCGGCGCGGCCCGTGGCGCCGTCGACCTGCGCCTGCAGCTGCGTTGCGAGCCATCCGTCCGCTCTCACAGTGCCGATGGGGAGCGGACGAAAAGGCGTAGGGACCAACGGCGTGTTCTTGCGTTTGGAATCAGGTGCTTGATGGCGATTCCCACTACCATGGCGGCTGTGGTGCCCCAAATTCGAGGCCCCGCGCCGAAGCCAGCGGCCGAGACCCACGGCGATGCTGACCATGGCCACTCCAACCAAGCATCTCAGCACCCATGCGGGGTCAAGGTACTGATTCAACAGGCCGGGAATTGCACCCTTCTCGGCTGCTCTAATTCGTCCCATTCTCACTGTCGGGGCGCAAAAGATTAATTGAGAATTGGGTTCTGTTCGTAAAGCCCGTTGTGTTGTGTCTGGAGCACTTTTAACCCGTGCGCAGTCTTCGAAGGCGGGGTGAATGTTTCGCTTCTTATGTTCATCTAGTGCGGTCTCGTGACTAAAGCAGGTGGCATTCGCCACAAAGTCAAATGTCTCCGGGACGAAGTGACTCATGCTATATTATCCGGTGTTTGGTGTGCTATCTGGTGTCATCTTTCCGTCTGACACTCATAATAGCTCTGCAGTCATTGAAAATAAGTGAGGGACCCGACACGTAATGACTCAATAAAAATGTCGAGGATGATTTGAGATCTGACCAAGTTTAAAAGGCTTCCAAGGACTAATATAAGTTAAATGTCAATTAGAACCCAGGAATTATCAGATGACGCCCCCTAAATTAGTACATGTATCAGAGAAAGTTGCGGGAAAACTAATATCTCCCGATTGTCAACCTTTCTTCAACTTGTTTGCAAAACTGAATCAAGTGATGCCCTGTCAATTTCATGCCCCACAAGCCGGATATAATGCAAAACTATACCTTCGAGCTAATCACCATTGTTATTAAATACTTCCAAGATGCGAGCCCACGTCACCAATCGGCTAGCGATGTTCGACTCCGCCCTGGATCTCATTCGAATCCATTCACATCTGCTTCCACTTATCACTCCACACAGAGACCCCACCGATCTCCGTGGTGGCCCATTAAATTTAAACCCAGGGGACGAATATGTTTTGCTGCGGCGGGGGCTGGTGGGGCGGCCATCGTCGGATGTTTTCCAATCTGAGTTGGTCTATCCGTACCTACCGTCGAAAATTCTGAACACGGACCTCGGAGCTGTCCTTGCCGTGAACAATTGTGCCGAGTGCTGTTCAGCTGTCTCCATCAGTTTCAGGGACGTGGGATGGATTTGACAGGCCAGTATTTACGTAGTGGATAGCTGCCAAACCAACAACAGATATCACTCCGCAAGCGAGATTTCTGGAACAACTTCTCAAATGCCCAACCATTCATTCATCATGAATTTTTTTTAGTATATATTTGGTCCGCGTGTGACCTCTACTTTCATCCCCAAGTCGAAAACAGAATCCAATACCACCAAGATGCTGTCGACCATCCTTCTGACCTTGGCCCCTGCTGTGGCTGTGGCCGCATCTTTCCCGGCGACCACCCTCTCTCAACTCACTCTTGGTTCCTGGCTCGAAAACATTGCGGTACGCCCCAATAGCGATCTGCTCTTGACCCAAATGTACCCGTCGGCCGATATCTACACCATTCGAAACCCATCAGGCCAGAGCCATGCTCTCGAGAAGCTCGTCTCCATCCCTGCCATCCAGAACATCCTTGGCATCGCCGAGGTGCCTCGGAGCCATTCTGACGACAGTGAAAAGTACATCGTTGTCGGCGGCAATTCTTCTGCTTTCACATCTCCCATCACAGGAACCTTCAGCGCTTGGTCTATTGAATTTAGCCGTTCATTGTGTGGGGAACAGCCTCATGTAACCAAGGTCAGCGACATGAGCGATGAAAGTGCCTTCCTCAACGGTGTATCATCCATCCCTGGCGTGTCGGATGCTGTGCTGGTGTGCGATTCTGCCTTGGGCCTTGTCGGCCATTTGAACGTATCTTCCGGTGTATTCGATACGTCAGCATTTGTTTACTCCGAAATGTCTCCTGTTGAGGGCGCCGCACTGGCCGTTGGCGTCAATGGCATCCATATACGCGAAGGTTACCTGTATTTCACCAACTCTTTCGGAGTCTGCGTCTATCGTATCGCCGTTACCTCTGCCGGCTATCCTGCTGAGGGAGCCGAGGTGGAGCTCATTGCAGATCTTTCTAGCATAGCGACCTTTATCGACGACTTTGAGTTCGATGACGCTGGCAATATGTACATTGCGGGAAGCTTCGGGAATGTTGTTATCTTCCTTAACGTACAGTCTGGTGAATCAGCGATCGTTGCTGGAAGCGCTAACGAAATGACCATCGCTGGACCAACCTCCGTTAAGTTCGGCCGCGGAGAGAAAGACAATGCTACGTTGTATGTGCCTACTTCAGGTGCTCTTGCGAGCCCTGTAGGCGGAAACCGCACAGAGGGTGCGAAGGTTGTATCCATCAAGATTGGTGGTAACAGTACATACTCCTCTTAGGCTATTTCCAACATTCGTCTCAAACATATCATCGATATGGGAACGATTGATGGGAATGCGAGTCAACACGGGCGAGAACCACCTGGGAATTGGGCAAACCGAGCCCAAGCCAAGACATCAACTGGAAATACGATCAGAATTGGTCGAGAAGGACTGTAAATCAATGCAAAGTCTTTACCAATAGACGTTAGTATATACTAACAATGATGAAATAAGTACAAAAGTTCTGAGATAATCAAGTCAAGGGTATTAAGAAACCTATATAGAAAATGGCTGCTCAGTCATGTTAATTATTTAGAATGTGTGATTTCCTTGAAGCTCGGCAACAGGCTGGCCATCGGCCTCGAAGGCGGGTTTATGATCAGTTGTGACCGGTGAGGTGCGTGTCTGGCGCATGTGTCGTCGTTTCCACCAGAACAGAGCAATCCCAAACAACAATGCAAGGCCAAAAATGACTACTCCTACTGCAATTCCCGCCTTTGCACCTTTGGAAAGGCCGTTTGATCCACTATTTGAGCTAGCTTCGGTTTGGACTAAGCTTGTAGGCCCAGCATTGGACGTTGATTTGATCGAGGAAGATGAAGAAGTCGAGGTTTCTGCAGCAAAGTCTGATGATTCCCATCTGATCTCCAGCCCGTAGGCGTAGATTACTTGTTCTGCATTGGTGTTTGTTTCAACGTTCATTCCGGACTCCCCAAGGGTTGATGTCGTGTAGACAAAGTCAACAGTTGATGGTACAGTCCTAGAGCATCTATCTGTACTGAGATAGTCAAAAGGCAGTGTACTGATGCATGCATACGTGCTAAATACACATTAGTCCGGAGAATCTTGATAATTTTGAGATGGCCCATACCCTCCGGACCCATCATCTGGGCAGCAGGTTGCCACGGTCTGACTTGTTCCTACGTCGGCACATGCTATCGTGTAGCTAGAAGGACAAGCTCCGAGTGATATGTATGACTTTGTACTTGGGCTCCAGTCAGACGGAAAGCAATCAGAGGTGCTGAATGGTGAGCCTAGGTGAAAGTAGCGGCAGGGTACTGGGACCGTGCCCGCAACGCAATTCTGGTTTACAGCTGGGACAAAATATATGTCTCTCACGCAAGACGGCTTTGGGGAAAATGTGGCTGACAGCGACGTCGACAGCGACGTAACAACTCCTGATATAGGGCTAGATGCCATTTGAGCCTTTGATCTGCACACAATTCAGCAAAACTCGGAGAGAAATGGGAGCAGATTGGGCTGTAATCTAAGAAGTTGGCTAAAATAAGGGGTGGTCACGTGGACGGCAGAGATGCATTAGATCGATAGCGAGTTGTAACTAGACCAGTAAAATTACTAAAATCGAGCTGCCAATCTTAATTATTGCTTGAACATCTTCTGGCTAGTCTACCAGTGGCTTGAAAGAGAAAGCCGATATTGAACCGGAACGAGTGGGACCTTGAATGATGTGATTCTGCTTCCCATTGCACTGGATCTCAAACCTCTTGGGATTCAGAAAGCCTCACCTAGTATTCTTAGAGGCGAAGATGGAACACCAAATCTCTCTTACAATTTGCTTTATTAAACACGGAAACGAAAGCTAGTTGAAATCATGGGTATAGGCGTACTGAAATCGGTGGTAACATCTTTGTCCATTCATACTCAACTTCAAGGTTTTCTATCTACATATACCTGTAGGTGGATATCAATACGCCGAAGAGACCTTTAATCCTTCCCTGACAGCCCATTGAGATAGCTCAAAGCCTGGGAGCAAATGGGGCAGGGGCAGGCGAACACCCACTCGTCCCTGCCCCCGTCCCATTTGCTCCCAGGCTTTGAACCAACCTAATCCATCACCAATACATCTGTGGTGCAGACCTACCCAACCAAGAAACCCCATCTGGATAGTGTGGGGACTGGTGGGTATGTAGGAGGCAGGTCATGACGGCACGATATACACCTTCAATCACGCGACGAAAGGGTACCAATCTTCTGCTTAGTAACATGGCACAACGATGCTGGTACCCTTTCGTCGCGTGATTGAAGGTGTATATCGTGCCGTCATGACCTGCCTCCTACACTAGAACATGGGCGGTTAACGCGTTCAGGACACGATCATCATAAAACCTTGGATTGTGCAGGGAGCATGCTCGCTCTGGTGTGACCCGGAACGATTGAACTCTCTTGAAATGAAACCTGGCCTCTGTTTCCAAAAATCTGCACGCTCCTCTGGCTAATAATTTCTCGTTTCCGGAAGGCAACGACGCCTGTCCAACGGGCTTCCGCAGCCTAGGTGGTTTGAGGATGATTTCATCTTCCACCATTTGTCGGCCGTCCTCTCTTCGGTCTCTCGCATCGTTCAAAATGGCGTAGAAATTGTTCCCTTTCTTGAAATTCCATCAAATGCTCTTTTCCTGGGCGGTAACAAACATATGAAAAATCTCCCGTACAGCGTCGATGACGCTTGAGTTTGTCCTCTTGATCAACCTTTCCACAACAACACCGGAACCGTCGTCGAGTAACGGGTCGTATGTGGGACTTGAATGATGCTTTGTTTTCAGTTCTCATTTTACCGCAAGTGCAGTCCCATGGTCCGGGACAAACAGGTTGGCGGATATCCGTTTCAGAATATTGCGAGCAAATATTACATTTGCAGCAGCAGGATCGGTGTGAATGTGCATGGGCTAATTCGACATGTAAACTGCTTTCGCGTGTCAGTGACAATCCTTGTTTCACTGTATTAAAATAGATAGAATCACTTTAGCTGATGAGTACTATGAAAGCTTTTCCAGCATGTTTGACAGTACTGATACAAATCGGCACTATTTTGAGGGGCATTGAAATTATCCTGATTCTCACTATCTAGCAGTAAATGTGCTAGGCCTGCTTCGGCACTGAGCCCTTGTGGGGCCGTGCAGGAGTCAACATCAATGGAATCAGAAATAGGTTGTTGATAACAGTTTTCCGAAGAAGATTGACCCCAGGTAAATGCGCTGAGGCCGAAGTCATATGCAGGAGGAGGGTTGTAGGTGCCAAAAGGGCCCCTTTGCGAATCTAGATCATTGCAATCAAGATGACCAACGGGCGACTGGGCCGCAGCAACGAGGCATGATTGAAGAGACAAGAAGACAGATGTGTCTGTATCGTCTTGTGGAATGAGAGGCCAGGTTTCATTTTCAAGAGAGTCCTGCTCGTTTGTTGCGGATTGTGGGTGTTCATTATGGTCAGTCCTTTGAATAGCAAATTCTCGCGGAGCCTAGATCTGGGCTCCGCGAGCGCCGCGTATAGAGTTGAAAGGATGGGGTGAAGACCCCCTGTGAATAATAGTAGAACGGATGGCTAAACACGCACGGGAATGCGTTGCTTGCTTTGGTGCGGATGCGTTTAGCAAAACATCCAAGTGTTTCAGAGAGAGGGTGAGATATTGTTCGCAAAATAGTATACTAAAATGATGGCTGCCGATCCTTGAACTACAGCTCGACCGGCAGCCAGATGGACTATGACAACTGTTGAGAACCAGTTTTAATCGTAGATTTTCTCGTTCCTTTATACCAATCCTCGGTGGGGCAATGTGTCCCGCAGAGCTGAATGGGCCAATATTTTAATTCGTCAGTCGGATCACGTTAGTGTTATTGGCGCAGATTTAGGCACCTCCTGGGCCTTTTTGCTGATTCGCTTATGGATGATGGACCTGGGGCTTGGATCCAAACGACGCAAAGAAATCTGCCATGTAGCCAATAATAAGTTTCCGATGGTTGTATTAGCATCAATTCCACTGTTCAATGTCATGTAAGATGTTGTGCCAAATTTCTGATAGGCTGCTTGTCAATGTCGATGTCGTACAAATGATGCCATTTTATGGCGATACGTACAGTGGAATGGTCCCTTACATCCTCGTCACGAATACACCGATTCTTCCTATTTCCTTGGAGATCAAAGAACAGTGGCTGGTAGGCGACTTTATTTCCACATAATACCTAGAAACAAATTTGTTAGTATCTCATATCGCTAGGCCTGACAGCCGATGCATTTGCATCTCATTAAAAAAATATGAGGGAAAGCAAGTTTGCACCAGAATTAATGTTGTTTGGTGAAGGATGACGAACTACAATGGCCATGAAGCCTAATCCGATCTTTAACCGGCACCCCTCAAGTAGGCTATTGATTGAGCTGCCTGGCTGTCCATCGGGTTATCTCAACGTAGAGCATTCTTAGCTAATCACTACATCTTACTAACCACGATTGGGCCTTCCGATTCATTTTCTTGCGTTATTTATCGTCTCATTCTCCTGTGTATTTAATATCTGAACTTCCCATCACTCAAAGCCATTTCACTATAAGAAAAGGGGCAGCTGGGCTGGCGATGACAACAACTGTTCACGAAAGGCCCAATTCCCGGGCAAGAGTAGCTTCCATCATAATTCATGCCATTGGTATCCTGCTATTTGTGTCATCATTTCTATGGATGTCAAAAATAACCAATCCCAGACACCGCGGGTTTGGTGGTTCGTTCAAATTCCTCACTTTTATCGCCCTTACAATGTCCATGACGACATTCATTATTGGCTTCCTGGCCGATATCTCTTTCAGCAAGCAGGCTTTCAAGATGAAGAACGCCCTTTCTAAATGCACAACACCACTGAATCTTCTAGTTGGCATTCTGTACTGGAGCCTTCGCTTGACCAATAAAAAGCTTGTTGTACCTCCCGGGCACGAACTCCCGCTCATTCCGGATTTGGGTCTTCATGCTGTTCCAGCTGTCATGCTAACCACGGATTTAATGCTACTAAGCCCTCCTATGTCACTGGGGTTTCGGCATTCTATAGCCGTTGGCTCGTTTTTAATGTTCTTGTATTGGGCTTGGATTGAGTATTGCTTTTTGTTCAACGGATGGTAGGATACCAAAGCTTTTAATGCGTATACTAAGGAAACTAACAGTCCGCAGGTATCCTTACCCACTACTAGAGTTTGTATCTGTTTGGAAGAAGCTATTAATTTGCATTCTAGCTGGTAATTTGCTCGCAACCAGTGCCATGTTTTTGCAGTGGGTATATAGACGGATTAATGGACCGATTGCAACTGAGGGGCAAAACACGAATTCTTTGAAGGTGGATTGAAAGGGATAAATGAAGTTCAACCAGACTGTATCTAGTTTAAGCTTAGGCATTTACTTTGACTACTTGAATACCCTCGGGGGTTACGTCCCAGTATCCATCAGTGACTTCCCCAGGGAAATTACTTCAGTGATGAAGCTGAAGCGGCTATATAAAATAGCCAATACCAACAGCAACTTCTGGTTGCCATAAGTTCAATGGGAAATTATGGCCGAGTTTACTATTATTGCCATTTCGCAAGTTGAGAGATAAAATACAAGACGAGCTGCCTTCCAAATATGGATGTGTAGCTGCGCATGCACCATAAGGATGCATGCCGTATGGGCGCCGACATGTCTTCCACACTTCATGATCTATTATTCAAGGGTGCCGGCACATAGTCGCTACTCTTGTCACCTTGGTGTCGGGGTTTTACAAGTTCAAAGCTTTGGTTCTGTATACCGAGTGAGAGTGGCAAATTCTTGTGCAAAGTGTGGACGCCATTAAACTAGTCCTGCATTGATATCGGGATATTTGTCATCTAGTCTCGTATTCGGTAGTCCCCCCTGCATAGGAAACAGTGATGGTCCCCATTTCAAGCATATCTCGCTGGAATTTGCGCGTCGCGAGATACGTCAGCGAAAGCTGAGTGAGAAAAGAAAGGAAAGAAGAACAGGCCAAGGAGGTGTATCTGATCTCACGCGTATCAATTTTCTTTTTGTTTCTGCCTGCATACATTAGTGATCCAACATGGATATGAACTAAAGATAAGTCTTGATCCTTTGTTGTCCGCCGAATCCTACCAAATCGTTGTGGGTTGGTTGCGCTTACCCTCCAACCTACCGCTTCCAGGGCCAGTACGTCGTACAACCTCTGAAATAGTACAGTTCAAAGGGGATCATATGGCTGAACTCGGTCACCTCGGAAATTGCAACCATGTCGTGGTTTAGTGGGGATTAGCCCCCGATCAGCACATGAGCCCAACCAAGCTCAGAAACAGGACGCTTCGACACCACCAAGGCCCGGGCTCGTTTGTAATTGTGCCAATTTAGTGGTCCACAAACGTAGTTTACATGATGCACGGCTCAACTCTAAACTGGCTGACATCCCCACTCGCCCAATGGCATGTAGATGTCAAGTTCCCGGCACGTCCGGAGCATCCGCTCCCAGACCCTCCATTACACCACTGAAACCGTGACCGCGTCCATTCACATTGGGCGCCACTGTCATTTGAAACCTGTAAGGTGCTAATGCGATCCTGAGGTACGCGTTTAAAACCCTTAAGAGCTATACATAGCCCCGTCTCATTTGGCCATGGACCCTTACGTGCCACGCAATTTATGCCACTGTGCCAATTTTAGCCCCGGTTGAAGACTTCGAAATATGCTTATATGGCGCATGCCCTCGAGGTAAAAAAGGCAGCCAACTAAAATTGCACTGCACAGGCTCTTCATTCAACCAGCTTCGGCAGACAGCGCCATCATGTTATCGCTCCAATCCCGCGTCACGGGCGTCATTTTATTCCTGGCAGTTATTTTGACGTTTCAGCTGGTTTTATTAAGATACTCTCTCAACCAAAGACACACGGACGACTCATTACCGGCTGACCATCACCCGCATCAATGGGCAAGTCGAATAATCCGATAGGATTCCCGTCATCTTCTCAGAATTGCCCAACTCCTACCGAGGCAAGAAATCGCTGAGCAATGAGAAAAATTGTATCATTTGGTCCCCATCCCATAAAGAAGTCTGGAGGCTTGCATTTTGGGTGATGCGAGGACCTTGAAATCAACGTGGTCATGAAAAAACGACTGGGCGCGATGCGGGCTGCAAATGTCCGCGCTATCAAAACAAAACACGAAAATAATCAACGACCTGTATCTCTGCACAAACATGCTTTCTTTCTTCTTCTCAAACTGATCCCTGGAGGAGTTATGATCACTTGATTCGGTTCACATTGTGATTTTGAGATGAGGAGCATTTGTGAAGGTTGATTCAGTTAATTCAGAGCTCCCAACGTCGACATTAAGTTTTCTCTTAATCTTAAAATTAAATGCAAAGAATATCATTTCTTTACATCAAAGAACGCTTTTATCACTACCCAGAATTTATTATCAGCTATCTGATGCCAGTCTCTATTTTCCTAGACCCCTGCTTCCATTTGGTGAATTTTCCGGCAGAGTAGGTTTGCCACCAAGACTTGCCAAGACCCTATTGTTTGTAGCAGTAAATTCATCGAGTGTCCGTAGTTCCTTCAAAGTGAACCATTTAGGCATCAGCAAAATTCTCAGGGGGATTAAGGCGATAATCAGGACCGGAAAGCCAATTGCTCCAAGGGTGTGAGAAATGGCTACACAAGCTGCAACTCCGGTCATTTGCAGAGAAATATAAAGAATAATTTTCCGTCGTCTAATAGAAAGCATTGGCTCATCTCTCCGAATAAAACGCCTTTCTGACTGGAGGTAAACGAATTTCTTCAAGATACCATTGGATTCAATAGAACCCCACTAGTTGATCCGGTCAGCTCAAAGTTTTGGAGACAAAAGACAGCAAGCACGTACTCCAACGATAAAAAACACGCCGGCGAATACTGCGGCTGGCATTGTGCGTAGCACGATCAAGAGAGGCCCGGTCATTGTACCGATCAATCCCAATCCCATTAAAAAATGAGTCACCCTTTGCTCGACCACCTCAGTGGCCACCACAACGGGGCGGCGGATTTCAGTACTTTCGCCTTCGCAGGTATGAGTAATCTTCAGCTCCGTCTCATATACAGTCAATGATTCTGTATGTACGGGTGCCTTGAAGATGTAAGCCAATGCTCCGAAGCTCAGCTTGATGAAGATGCCCTACCTGGGGTAAAAGCCCATTTGGCATAGGAAGACCAAGGATTCCAGAAACAAAGGTGGTGCACCCAAGCAGGAAAAAGTCCCAATGGAAGCCACCTGGTTTCTTTAATGGAAATTGGCGAGCCTGCGCAGTGATGCTGCTCACATTCTTCTAAAGTCAGTCATCTCTCATCTGAAACAGCAGAGGGAAACAAACATGGTCGTAGTAGAATAAAAGCATGATCAAAAACCCAAAAGGCATCGCGACAAACACCCATTTTACATCAAGGTTCCAAAAGTCGATTACCCAATTTCGTGGTTGGGTGGGATGAAAAGCAGTGGTAGTTGGAACTCGTTCGATGTGTGTGTCTTTAATGTTACCAGGTATATGCGAGAATCCAACCCAAAAGATGGTGCCAAACTACTGGTGTGAGCAGGCAGAAAAACAAAAAAAGAACCCAGTTACATTCGCGTTGTGGAACTTACCACGTATGTGTAATCTGAGAGGACTGAACGTATTCTCAAATCCCATATTGTACTTGAACCTAGTTTCTCAAGACCGTAAATAGTAAAGAAGTAGAGAATAGCGATGAGACACGACAAATATCCAGCTGCTTGGCCGGCCTTGTCAAATTCATTGACAAGCTCTTCAACTCCCTTGACTACCAATCTAATGAGAATCAAGTTTAAAAAGTAGAATTTGGTTACTCACTAATATAAATTATGCCAACATACATGCCGAAAGACTCGCTTGAGAAGTCTGTCACGTAGCGCATATAATCGCACGCGTTGAAAACTGCCACAAGCCAATGGAAGATTGCCGCCCAGATTCCCGTCCATGCCATGAACTGAGGATATATTGAGGGCTCATAAATTTCGATGATGTCGTAGATAGTGAAGTTGAACAATGAAATGAGACCAGTCACGCCAACAATGGTCAATGGCTGGGCGCTGAACAGACTGAAAATAATGGCGGCCATGGCGGAGGAGAACAGTGCCTCATTGATGCCAAAGAATTCTCCTGTTCGACGATACATGTCGAGAGTGTAGGCAATTGCAGGAAGAAGACTATTAAAATCCAAGTAAGTCAGCCAGATACCGAGAGCAAGCTTTCATCTGTGGCAGGCCATAAACATACTTGACGAAGTACATTCGAATCGTACTAGCTATGGTTCGGTAGGTAAACGCGTCAACAATATCGCTCCAATAATATGGAAACCTTCGTCGGACATCGCAGTACATTCCCCAGCCAGGCCGGAGAATACGCCATCGCCGCCAGCCGACCAGGTTGTCATAGGTGTAGCGCTCCTGTCCGCTGAGGGACGAGCCGTCCGTCGAAGTACCAGATTCCATTGCAATTAACATTTGCCAAAGAGCAACGGGATGGTAAATGCCCAGACAAGAGTCTAGCTGTAACCTAATTATAACACAATCGTAGCCAGATCAATCCACTTATACCTACTCGAGGCTCGGCACGGGGGCTGTGATTGGACAGGTTAGTTCCTGGCCATTGTGTCATTAGGTGCCGCCAAGATAGCGCCAATGTGGGGACAGTGGGTGAACGGGCTTGTAGCACGTCCAACTTTCTGCCCGGGCAGAATTTACCTTTTACTGCTGTCCGTTATTATCCCGCTTCGCTTCTCTTCTCATTCTTTAATTCTGTCACCAGGTTCATCAACCATCACGTTTCTATATTATGGAGACGCTGCGCGAAAATTTGCAGGGCGACATTTTGGACCGACTGACATCGGTCTTGTCTAACTACCCTCTCGACCAGCTCAGCAACTCCATGTTATGCATCGAGGCATTCGTCAAACATGGCGACGATGACCAAGGCCACGCGCCTACTCCCTCGGATTCATCTAGGGAGTTGTTGTTATCGGTTCGTTAAATTTTCTTTATTCTACTGGTCGCCCATGTTAATTTGATCCAAAGCATGCAGTAAACCTTTCTAATCTCGTCAGGACAGCTCAATCTTGTTCTACCAGTCCCACATTGGGCCGACGTGCGAATTCAGAAAGTCATTACGAAAATGAACACCGGTTTGCTCCACTCGCAGCGGCAATGCCAACCCGCGAATCACCACCAACTCCTGTATCGCCTCTCCGTGTTACTCGCTCTCAGAAGCGTAAACGCCAGGGTGGCTTGCGGCCGGCCCATGACAGCACTGTCATCGATGATGACATTGATAGCCGTCGCCAGATTCAAGTCAAAAGTGGTAGCTTTCCCAAAAGAGCAAAAGTCCAGCCACCTGGAGTATTTCAAGCACAGGAGTCATCATTAGCCAAGTTCACTATCGGCGTATGGAGAGAAATACATTCAAGCATCATTCTCGAACCTTACCCTCTCAGCGAGCAAGCCCAAATCACGAACTGTAATGCGGTGGCGATGCCGTTGCCTCCAACGTTTAGTTCTCCCGGACATGCCCAGTCAGTCACGGCAATTACGAATCGGTTGCAAACACAACCTGAATCGGCTTCTGGCTTTTTCAACCAAGGGAATTTATTGTGCCGCAGAGTGACTCAGGCTAGTCGAACTTGCCGGTCTATTGAAGTCATCGTTCAGGCCCGCTGGGTTGAACTATTTGACTCATACATCGAGTATCTATCCTCTGTCAACTCAGGAGTTTCACCAACCAAAAACCGAATGAAGGCACTAGCCGAAGCTTGCAATGACTTTGGGTGGACTGAAAAAGAGATGCGTAATAAGATGGCAATTTGGAGAGGTTACAAGGAGATAAAAGATGCCGGAGGTTGGGTTATGCTCGTGTTTTCAGGTATGGGGCTTTACCGCTTGTGCAAATACCGCATTGGCCTCGAGAAGGACAAAACACATCGACTGAGTTCGCTGCGCCCAAGAATGGAGGTTGCAGCGGACACTCTGCATCCTAGTTGGCGTCAACTGCTGGCTATTGTTGGTGAATCTACCCATCCTCGCTTCACCGGCCATCCACATGATTGGGTTGTCCACCAAGATGGAACCGACCCAACGCCACTCGGACTGACATATCTTAAATATGATCCGCATTTCAGTTTTGAGCATGTTGAAGACTCAACAATTGATACTACGATGTGGGGCACCGATGATCCTCGTTGGACTCCACCACCCACTGTAACCTCATGTGCTAGCGACACATATCCTTGCCAAGCATGCGGGCAAACCCAATCCGAAGAATCTAAGGACAATGGTTGTATATGTTTTCATGACATCTTTACCACACAAAAGTTACCTTGCCCAGTGCAGGTATTCCGCACAACAGATGGACGAAATAATGGGCTTCAGGCGTTGGTTCCGTTCGAGAGAGGAATAGCCATAGGGGAATTCACGGGTCTCATAACAAAGGATGTGGAAGGCCTTGATGTTATGGATAGTTCTGTTGGCACCACAAGATACCAGATCTGGCAAGGCAGGCAAGGAAATTTCACTCGGTTCATAAACCACAGTTGCAAGCCCAATGCACAGTTCCAACATTTTTCTTGGTTGGGTATACAGCGCGTTTTACTCGTCAGTAAAGGCATTGAAGCGGGTATGGAGATTACGGTGGATTACTCGGGTAGCTATTGGCGTGGACTAGAAAAGAAGTGTCTGTGTGGCGAAAGCTGTTGTAGATACAAGGACATAGTATAGAGATCACAGAGTATACAGCCCCGAATTTGATTGTTGAATATTAGTTATAGGTTAATATACTTTACCGTCTTTCCAGTTTTGGCAATCTCAAAAACTAGACTAGTTGTTTAGACCCAACTCTTCTTGTTGTCCAAACCCGCTAATCCCAGGAAGAAAGGAGCCGAACAAGTATTCTTCAATAGATGGGAAAGATGCCATATCACCTCCCAGGCCCAAATTGCCGGTAGGCGCCACAGATCCAATGTCTTGAAAATTATTCCAGAATTCGACTCCATCAGTGCGAAGATCTTCGTGGGCCGCTGATTGCGTCAAGGGTGAAAGGACGGGTTCCTCAACACTATTAACCTCCATTGAATGGGCCTCGGGCAGGATTTGACTTGTCGTGTTACACATCATATCAGTGTTGCATGATGTAACTCGACTCGTGTCGCGACGATACCAGAGCTTTCGGAGCATCCGACTATAGGCGTTGCAAATATGTGATTGGATAGAGGAAGCACCTTCCATCACAGAAATAAACTTTAATCCCAATCTAGTTACTTCCCGGGCCTCATTGGAAGTTTGGAATGCTCCTGCACTTTGTGCTTTGTGAAGAAAAACTGCCGCGTACACTCCGTATCTACCAATGTACATTAGTCTACATGCCGAATGCTTATAATTACTTGGCCTTTGTGAAGGGGACGAACAAATGATAACGTGCCGGCAAATAGCATAATACTTCCTGTGGGTCTAGATCGTTCATCAACTTCAATAACCTTTTGGCTGCTCTGATGGCATCAAATATGTACGGGCCATCGGGGGATAACATCACACCACGGGAGAATAGGTCTGCTAGAGGTCGCTTGCCTGCCTGTTGATCCTGTTGCAACGGCACTCGGGGAGCTGATGTCCTCGTAAGTACCGCTTGAAACGCAAACGCATTAACATACAACGAAATGTATTCGTACATCAAGAGTAACGTGCTCTTGACGCTGCAGGGCACCTGTATTTGTTGCCATTTCGCTTGCCAGGTTGACGCCGAACGCTGAAATTCGTCCAGGTAGCAAGGATAATCGCCGTCGTAGATCATAGCAACGGTGCGTTCTGTCGATGAATAGAGGATGGTATGTGCATTATACAGCAATTGTGTGAGTTCAAGGGTGGCTTCCAGCACTGATGCATAATCCCCATCTTTGACTCCTGGGATTGGTTTGAGGCTTGGGAAATCATTTGCCGTGAACTTTGATGACATGGACGGGCCACGAGACCAAAAAGATTGACCGAGACGAACAGATATTTGACGGTCCGCAAGATACACAACTCGTTTATTCTTAGCAAAATTATTTATTTAAATGTCAATATTCACCGTGACTCACAAGTCCAGATAAGTCGCTTCTGATCTTCCTCCTCTTGGGGCTCTTTTGTAATCGCATGTCGAAATGCAGTTCGGTCCAGACGCAGAAGGTACCCTTGCCGTACTGCAAGACCTACAAGAGACCAAGCAGTTCTATCTTCGCTGAAAAGGCTTTTCGAGGCCTCCGACGATGTCTGTTCTATTTGGATGTGAGGTAGCCATTCGGCTAAGAGCAGCAGGCCTTCGACGGTTCTTGGAGTTTGAGCCCAAGGATGCGTGAGCAAGACTTCAAGCAGGAGGCGTTGGGTATGGTCCCAGCAGTAACGGTGTGTCAGTGAATGATTTGAAGAGTCCCTTGAGGCAATAGTAAGCAGTACAGTGAGGAGAAAATAATCTGACTTTTGTATTTTCTCCATTGCTGAGGGCCCCAACAGGTAGCCTGGGACAATGGGAAAATAAAGGTGGTACTTTTGGGCGTATCTAATCTTCTATCAGCTGTTGTGGTCGCAGTTAATCAGATCGCGTAACTAACACAAAGAGTAGCTCAGGTAGAACACTGGGGTGTAGAAGGCCCCTTTGAACCAACTCAAAATCATCAAGTACCATTGTAGATGTCTTTCCTTCACTTGGTGTCCGATCTTCATCTGAGTGCGCCAAAATTTGGAGGGCGTCAGACGGATTTCTTAACTCCATGCAAAGATTCTCATCTCCAACTTGACTTTCATATTCCTCACGGTCAATATCTGAACTATCGGGCGGAATTGGCACTTCGTGCTCGAAGCCTGAGCCTGTATCAAATTCTCTTGAGCGAGAATTCTCTGCCTCTGCGCAGTTTTGCAAATGCTGACTCGCCCGGTTCAATTTTCGACGGGTTCTGAAATTCCCCCCTCGTCTAGAAGCAACCAACACACATTCACTCCCTGAGTGGTGACATGATACACAAGGGGGCCTCTTGGGATCTCCGATGCCATCGCTACAGAAGTACGTCAGTGGCACGACCTTTTCCCAGGATATTATATATCCAGAAGAGTCTATTTACAGGTTACATTTTGTTTTCCGCCTTCGGCATCGCAAACATGCCTGGTAGGATCTTTTCCCTGTAGCAGTTGTCATGTTCAGGTGTATAAAGAACATCGGCAAAGGGCGGGGAACCCGGAAAAAGAAGAAGCGGGGTGCAGTGCCGATGGTAAAATATTATTATGGGAGGTGTTCGGTAATAGTCGGCAAATGATCTATTGGTGGCGAACCTAGTTCCGCACCTACGGGTCGTCTAGAAGCATGCATCGCCAAACAAAAGATACTAAATGCCTAAATAGCGTTACTTTACAAAGGAAAGGGAAATGAAATGCGGGTTTTCTATACAGGAGCTCTTTACCACCCGACACACTTGTATTCATGTCCAGAGCAACAATTGAAGACATATATTTCAAACTATAGCACTATTCGCATCAATCTACACACTCTCCAGTCTGATATACCATATTACCAAGAGGTTTAAGGGAGGCCTTGACGAATTTCAGAGCGCTCATTCAGGCCCCAAGCTTGACTACTATCATCATGGACAGTGGCCCGCCTCATGTCTCTCCTGTACTTGTATGTGAAATCGCCTCCTTCCGCTCTGTGCATCAAACAAGTATTGTCCCAAATAACAAGGTCCCCAACATTATACCACTCGACCATGGTTCTGTACTTATCCTGTGTAGCATGCTTGAACAGTTTTTCGAAGAGGGTCGTGGAATCCTCCGGCTCTAGATCCTCGATATGGTGAATGTGCATAGCTAGATATAAATTCATACGACCGGATCTTTCATGTTTCTGGACCAGCTTGTGGCGACTCATAGGATAATCTGTAGGTTCGATATTGGAGAAGTGTGCAGGCGCAGCCAATTTCCGAGAATGCATGTAATTATGGCAAGCAATGTAATCCTGCTGCAAAAGTTCGTTTTTCATCTTCTCATCAAGGTCATCCCATGCGGCTCTGGTATCACAGAACTCGGTACTGCCGCCGTATCCAGGAGGTGGTAGCTCATGGGTCAGAAGAAGAGAGTAACCCGCGCGACGCGGGTTGAAACTTGAGTCAACATGAAATAAACTGTTGCCCTTGTTGGCCTGTGCACGAGGACTGTTGGGATCAACAATGGAGCCGTCATATTCCATGTTCCCGACGTCAAAGAGCTCATCATACTTTAGGCGATTTTTTCGCCCTGCCTTGTTGTAAGGTTTGACGTCATCTAGATCTCCAAACTTGCGTGCCAATTCAATGTGAGTCTCATCTGTGAGACCAGTCTTCCGTATGACAGCTACTCCATACTACGATAGTCGTGTCAGTTGAAATGTGATCATAGCTGAATAGATTTGTGGCACTACCTTGATCACCGATTCCTTGATCAGCTGGTAACCTTCTTCGGTGACGCCGTTGGTAAAATCAAGACCTTGGATCTCTACCCCAAAGCCGGGCTTGAGTTCCCTGATCTGAGGCCCATTTGTGGCCAGAGTCATAGTCTCCGTAGAAGTAATCATGATTAATAAATGATCGCTTTAATTTAGTATGGGTAAAGGAATTTTGAAATGATGTTGATGGGCTGTTTCTCAGTGACGAATTCAACTAAAATGTTCTCAAAGAGTGGCACAGATGACACATTTATATACTTGGCTTGCACAATAGACAGCCATGGCTTCTCCGCATTCTTCATCTCAGATCTAACCTATGATCCTTATTCCACCCCTCCCCTTGCACGTCGGCCCCGGACTTGCCTGGCCCGTGATCCAATGGAACCCCCTCTCCAGATTACCACCTCAGCTTGCATTCGAAAAGATCACCATTCGTATAGACAACACGATTGGTCAACTGAATTCCCATGTCCCGGGAATACTTTTTTGAACGTATTGGCCACAACCGATAAGGTCACATCAAATGCCGCCCAATACCGAATCGGGGCAACGATGCTTCCCGACTATAACCGATACGATGAGAGAACAACCTACATATGCGCAGCCTAAAGCACCAGTTACCACAGTCTTGAAGTGGTATAATATGTGTAATCACTATCGCTAGAACTTGAACGGAATATCTTAGATACTGTGTCTAAGGTTCACAAAGTCATTGCGGAACCACCTCTGATGAGCCTCGAGTTTCGAAAACATACTAGCTAAATATGAATGAGGCGCCACGCTTAGTATTGCATTTACTCGTAAAAATTAATGTTTAGATCCAACCCTGATTTTAATGGGACTGCTTTTGATATCAAAAAAAAAAAACAGCATGTTGTAAGTGGTCACAATGCAACTCTAGGCTAAAGTGTGAGCTTCCTATCTCAGTCACCAAAATCTCCCACTGCCACGAGCGTTCAATTTTTTGTATAACATCAAACAGCCATCATTTCTCAAGTTTTCTTTTGAAATATCCATTGTTATTGATACCCCTACCGAGATTCAGCTTGCTACGTCACAGAGCGCATCGACGCGGGGCAAGGCGGTCCCAAACGGCAGAATAATTACGATGTGCATTTGGACGCCGACCTGCAATTTCGACATTCATCCATATCTTTCTCATCCGTTCAAAGTACTATTTAATATGACTTCCCCATTGCATCGCGTTTTATTATCTCGAACATGTGACTATTGCGCCACAGATGAGAAGGTTGATTTTCGGCGCTGCGCTGGCTGCAAAGCTGTTCATTATTGCACAACAGAACACCAAACCGCCGATTGGAAGCGCCACAAGAAGGGCTGCGTTCCTGTCAAGAAGGCACGTGTGAGCTATGAGGAAGAGGAAAAGAAACTGAGGGACCACCCTGGAGACATATTTTTACCACCCGATGTCTTTGAGACTGGTGTCGGTATCTTTTGGGGGATCATGGAAACCCGGCCTTATATGCGGGCGCGCTACAATTGGATGGATGTGATCTTGATGCTATTTGGAGCTGTTGGTGGACGAGTTGACGTTGTTCGGGCCGCCCTAGACACCCTCTTGGATATGCTCCGGTTGTGTCGCGGCGACAACATGGGCCTCCGGAAAATCGTTCCATCTTTGTATATCCGCCTCAACAGGGACCAAGAGGCCTATGACTTCATGTATTGGTGGGCCACTACTGGCGATGAGCCTGACTACGAATGGGGAAATCCTGATCTGCCGTTTCTGGACACCAAAAACGCTGACGTGCTTGAGGCTCCCTTAAAGGGATGGTCAGATGGCTTCTGGATCGATCTCACCCATGCCGCCAATGTGACATTAATCAAGATACGGTTGGCTCTAGATCTTCAAACTGCCCAAGCTGCTTCTGCGTCGCACGGAAAATCCACGCCCCAGCAGATCATCGAGTCTGTCCGTGGGCAGCTAGTGGGCAGCATCTTGACATCACGCCCCGAGCTGCTCCTGGGTAGTATTGAGGAGATCTCGCAGCGTGTTGAAACACTAAAAGATCAGGTTAAGCAGATGTACGCTTCGATGAACAAGTACAACCCTCATTTCTGGAGACTAATGCTCAGCGACCCGCATGGCGCCGCAGCGCGGAGGCCTGGTCCCTACGCAGCCAAGTCGGAGGAAGAGGCATGCTTAATCATTGGATATGTCATTGCATCATGGATTGAGACTCGTGAATCATTCGACACTATGAGGGATTTGAGTAAGATCGCCTAAGACTATTGGAAATTGGGGGTCTTTTTCATCGATGGACAGGTGATACCGCTGTTGGGTTCATCCAGTCTTCAGTATTAATTGGAAACTTACGGCAAGGTAAATATTTCTAGACGTTCTATCAAGTCGATTTCACTAGATGCTATTTGGACTTAGCGCCGAACTAGCTACACTTAAGAGGAGCTACCCTTCAGGTACTCATAGCGTGATGGCGTCATTGAATAGGATTTTTAGTACACGCTGACATGGACAGCTGCCCTGAACTAACATCAACTCCGAAATTTACGGAATTGAACCCAAAATGGAAAATGTGAAGGATAATTGAGAAACGTATGTCAATGCTCCATATCGCAGACAAAAGCAAAAAAGTAAGCCGCTTACCAAAACAGAAATGGTTAAATGAGGGAATTGTACTTCCTCCCAAATAATATTTGCTTGTCGGCGTCATCATGAAATATAAAAAGAATTCCGAGAAATTCAAGATAAACCAGTACGTCCATGGAGCGCTTCCCGACGGAAAATCGCCGAGCCGGCCCGAGAGGGTCAGGAAATGGGATACAAGTGATGGCGTCTGCAGCGGAACCGGAATTAGTTAGCCGTTACCGATAGGCTTACGCTGGATGCTACTAATTGCCGAATCGGGGCTTACACCAGTCAGTCATGCAGGAGCCACCATATTGACAGAATACTGACTGCCATCTTCTAGCTAATAATGGTAGGATTTCATATTGCTATGGAATAATGCGCAATTCTGAGAAGTCCACGGCTTGAAAAATATAATAAAAGATTTGACAGTCTCTGCGCCCAATGATGTACCATTGATGATTGAAACACTGGTACATTATGGGAAAGCCCCATGGGCTTGAAAGATGTGCATCAGCCGCCTACCAAGTTCATCCTCCGCGTCTATTCCCTCCGCCGAGAGCTCCTGTTCACGGTTGGGGTCCAACAAATTCATTGGAAACGACGCCAAGCCGAGATCGTCGGGGCTAATCTGTTCTCCGCCCGTGTTATATAGACCTCTCTCATCTCCGTAGGTCCAGAAATATGGTTTAAATGGTGTCAAAAAGTTCGTGCGGGGCGTTCGGTGGGAGGGGGTTGGATCTCTAGCCTTGGTGCATCTCTCTGGAGGGCCTGCCCTGTGTACAGAGATGAATTTGACCTCTTCAAGGCGCGTCGTCTCTTCATTCTGAAGTCGCGTTATAATTTCCGCGGTTTCTTCCCATCCATTACGAGATTGCCCGTGGCCAAAGTAGCAATGCTCAATTTTAAGCTTCTTGAGTGTCGCGGCATGCCGACGGATGAAGGCTTCAAAGGATTTGAGCTCCATTTTTCCGCAGCTCAATGTAAGGCTTCGCAGGCGTTCAAACGTCAAATCATCAGAGATGGGGCCGAGAATCAGCATGTTGTGCAGTTCAAGAACCAGCTCCTCTAAGTGGGGCATCGCGGCAAGCATTTGGCTCAGGCTCTTCCGATGCATCGCTATGTTCGATGAGGCTGGGTATAGGTGCGCCGTTCCGACGACCAAATGGAACCTGACCAGATTGGGGGCAGACTTGAAGGCATTGGTGAGGCGACCAGCGAAGGGTAGTCTCTCATCGAACACCGCGACGGGGAGGCCTGGGGTGTACATTGAATCCAGCATATCATACGAAGCATCTACTCGAAACTCCTTCAGAGTGTTTTGTACATTTGTATTTTCAAGAGCTTCAAGGACCATAAGTAGAATTCGGACTTCCCGGCCGATCGTGCGGACACTTCGAACGTGGTTAGTTTCCATTATGCTTCCGAGCCCTTCTTTGATGGCGGTCACGGCATCACTCTACAAGAATCACAATGAGAACAATTCTTCAAAGGCTGGCATGTCACTCAACTTACAGGTGGCCCCCTGATTATGGCCCACATCAAAGACTCCATTTGGTCGGACAGCCTATCCATATTGCAAAAGGTTTCACGGATCGGAACTCTCATCTCTGCTTCCGACTGCCAATCACATCGCGGCGGGAATGGTGGGCGCTCCCTGTGCTCCTCGCCTAGGCGGCGCCACATTTGAACAGTCGGGCTAGGCCAGTCCTTGCTTTGTGCGCCCGATTCCGGTTGGTCATCTGCGGTTCTATTAGTGATGGCGATACTTGTCAAGCCCGTCATTCGTGGAAGGGCATCTCTCAGAGCCATCAGATCCAACTGTTCGCGTCTGTTGTCGTGGTGGGCATTACTCAAGTTCTCGAACACGACAAACATTTCTGGGTCTGGCCCGGTCCCCCAGTCCCGGTTCGGGGAGTCGAATGGAGGGTCGCCTGGGAAGTATGGTATTTTTCGTTCGGGCCACAGCGCGTCGTGGGTGGTGGCAGCATCATAAACATCCCGCTCAGCCAGTCGGGGAGACAAGGTAGTGTCATCAATGATGAGCTCGCGAACACCGGAAACAAAAACAGGGTGTGCGATGACGCGTTTGAACAAATTCAGATCGAGTGGGTGACAGGACAAATACAGCACCCGGTGGAGATGGGGTGATGCAACTTCATGGAGAGTTCTGGAGCATATCCGCAATGATTTGATGTCCCGCTTGGGAAGCCAGGAACAAATCTCATTGAGCAACTCCGAAGGGAGCTGAAGCAACTCCATTGTGGGGGTAGTTATCATCAGGAGAGAGAACATGAAGCATGGTGGTTTATCGCTCCTTCCGTATCCAAACCAACTCCTTTATACATCGTCTCTGGGTGCGGGGAAAGCCTCAAAGTGCAGGTCTTGCTTTTTTTCTAAAACAAGGCAATCAATATTTTGCGTCAGCTTGAAGGCGGACCTGATGTCTAAGTGGTGAGGGAAGCAAGCCTCCAAATATGAGCGGAATCCTAGAATGCATGTAAGAGCTAGTGGCGTTTGAAAATCGAGCCGTGCCCAACCAAGTCAGGTTGGTTGGTCAGTTGTATTCCGAGTATGTTTTGCTTCTGCATCTTGAGAACTTGCTAACTGCATTGCGACGTCATCATCGTAAGATGGCTTGATAAAAGGTCGAGCATAGCCAGTGGGAAAGCAAAAGAAAACAAAAGCAAAACCCGCATGCCGATCATTAATTCGATATGAACTTAAATTAGAGGGGCTTACATATGTGGGTGTTGGTCACAACATGATAGTAGATGTATGACATATGACGGCGTACATGGCCTATCCCTTTGACTGCCGTAAGCCTGCAACCAGGTACCAAGCAATGTTCCTTGCCCACCACAACGCTCCAAATTGAAAGAATAGTCTTTTAATTTCAATCACGTAATTTTATAGTTATTAATAATTGATCGGTTTATATAAAGATGTATAATGTTTTATTATCATATTTTTTTGCGCAGGCAATTGAGGTGGGGTACGCGGGTGCAGGCTTACGGCAGTCAAAGGGATAGGGTGGTGCTGTTTGGCTTGGGAGGTCACCGGGCGTGTCTGGCTAAAACGGGCAACTGGGCGGAGGGCGTCTAGCACAGGTCAAAATGGAGACCTGGCGTGCTAGGGAAGGTCGGCAGGTGGCTAATCCCCAGCAGATTATCACGTTCAGGTTTTGAGCCAAGATTTCACCACGCCAGTGCATTCCGGAATCCCTTTTTGCCGTCCATGGACAATACCACGTAAACCATGCCATATGGCCGGTATCGGACACTCGTATTGAAGACACCAAGTTGACGAAGGCCATTGTTCTGGAAAGCAACGGGACGCTATGACCAGTCTGGCTGGGGGATGGGGGGCCTCAACACACCATTTTTTGAGGCTTGAGTGTTGTTTTTGAAGCTGGTTGTTCGTTGTGTCTTTCATGCTATAGTTATGGGTCGCATTTCGTGTTTGAGAACACGCGCTCTACAGTCGAGTCCAGCCCAGCCCAGCACAATCCAGCCACAGCTCAGTCAGTCCTGAGACATCATCCCTCCGCATTGCATCCCCTCCAAGAAATCTGTATCAATCTGGCCCCAAATGAGATGCAATCTACGCTCCAAATGCAACATGTTCATCTTGAATGATCATTACGCACATATCGAACCACCGCGGCCCCCCCTAGTGGGTCGAGCCATGCCACCTTAATTGGCGAGATCCACCCTGATTCCTTATCAATCAGTGACCATCACCATGTCGACCCAAATTATCCCGTGTAGCGCTAACCAGCCACCGCCACAGGACGTGTGCCATGCTCCGTGGTCGGTCAAGGGTCGCTCTCCTTGCTCGACGTCGACGGTGCCGCCCGCTGCTGTCGCCATTCATGACCTTTGATCTGCACGAGACCACCCTCCACCCGTATCAAATAAATCACCGGCGATAGCATGCATCATCTTCCGCGAGAAATCATCGACAAGACCCTCTCCAACTTTATAGAAACCGTCTTCCAGCCCTATTTCCCATACTCGAATGCATGGGGTGGTGACGATTTCTGTTGGGATGTCCTCATCCGAGGCGGTGGGCCGCGCCTCGCCAAAGGCCAGCCTGTGCCATACGAGCTGAGGCTCGATCGCGAATCACTATTCAGCTTGCGATTAGTCTCGCGCAGTTGGCATGCGGCGGCGACTTCATTGCTCGAGAAGCATCACTGGTGGATCATCAACTTCGACTCCAACGCGTCGCTGCAAAAGGCCGTGACGTGCTGTCCTGAGTCTCATCTCGCATCCAGACTTCCCGCTCGAAGGCTGAAGATACCACCCATCTGGGGCACGACACTATCTGAGAGGCGCTTCCAGCACAGTCGCGCTCAAGAATTTGATGGCCGGGAGCAGAGAGACCTCATGCTTCGCAAATTCTGTGACAGCATTGATGCCGTCGATGCATTTAGCCTTTCGCTTCCCGCTGCTTCGTCCTGCCACAATGCAGCCATCAATATCAACGAGTGTTATGACATCAAGGCGCTGAGGGAGACAGCAGCCACCATGCAGTACTGCCTCCAAACAAGTGCATTTGCCAATTTAACAGATCTTCGTCTGGAAGTCCCAAGTACCTATGACGTTGGGCAAATGACGAGCAGTCTAAGTGATGAGGCGCGGGGCCACCTCAAGCACCTCTACATCAGGATCATGGACGCCACAGGATGCGCCGGAAACCACCATTTCCTTCAGTGGTCGGATCTTGAAGATCGGGATTACGACGGCGTCACCGACTACTATCCTTCCCGTGGCGTTTACGGCTACCCAGTCAGCAACCGACAATGGGAGTACCCAAACCGGAAGCATCAGCACGCAATCTGGGATCTCGTTTCCTCGTGCCCAAACCTCGAGTCCTTGGGCATTGACGCCACTCATTTCCTAGACCTTGACCAGCTGCAATGGCAAAAGTCGCCAACGTCTACAGGTCTGCGCGTGCTCCATCTGAGTCGCGTCTACGTCAGGGCCTCAACATTTATCGCTCTCTGCCGGCCCGTGTCTGACAGTGAGCCGTGCAGGCTGCAACGGCTCAACCTCAAGGACGTCAAAATTTACGGCGACGGGGGCAACTGGGGTGATATATTCTCTTTCCTTCTGCACGAGTGCCGGGATCTGGAGTTTGCCAAACTGTGGCTTTTGACCTACTTCACTGACCACATACATAATGTTTACCCGGATTCATCCGAGGATGGCGCCTTGCTGAGGTCTTACGCGGAAGATGACAGGGTGCCGCTGCGACAATTAGTCCAGCGACTGGTTCACAAGGCAGGTGGTCTGCGACACTGCACTGAGCCAATGAGAGAGATGGCGGAGGAGATGGAGGTGAGGGATGATGACAGCGACATATTTTTCAGGGCATACTAGGCCATTTCACATGTCAGATATTCCTTCATTGTAATCCACGGTATGCGACAAGTGTCGAGCCGTCTAGTACTTCTAATACATGTTTTATTATGGGAGCCTTCTATGTTAGTGTGAGGAAACCGAGACGGGGAGGTTCATGTACATATCTGATCCAATCTAAGAAAAATATTAATGGCATGCTGTGAGTATCTGATACCTCTTTATGGTGACTTTTTGTTTCGTTTCCTTTCTTTTTCTCTCTCTTTGTGGTGCAAAACAACAGAGGCTGGAGGCCACAGACGTGTGAGAAACGTTTTGGGCGAACCATTTGCGCCCCGGCGGCTAATATCAGCCACCGGGCATTGCCTGATTGGCAGGTACATTGAGGCAAATGCTTAGTTGAAAAAGGCGTTGTTAGGCAAAACTTCAGTGGCATGAAGTGTAAATAATATTGCTGCCCAATATCTGAGATGTGGAATCGCACCTCGCAAAAAGCGCATCTGCGCATTTCATCACCCCGCACCCTGAGAGGCCTGAAATCGTACATAACGTGGGAAACCACCTCACTTGGGTAGCTCAATCTTTCCCCTGATCTTAATACACATACACTGAATTTCGCTTGGGGCCCCATACCGGCATTTTTTTGGCCTCTCCTGGCAACCATGGTCCTTTCTGCACCTTGAATACAAATTGTGATCCTACATCCCCATGCAATTATGTCAGTATACATCATGTCGCCAGTCACGTTGAATGGCCAAGCGCTGACATAGGGTTTTGTTTAGAAGACCTAGAAATCTTCAATCTGCGTTAGCCTCGTTGAAACCCGGTCTATTTTTCCATTGTGGCATAAAGAACGGCAGGACCCTTTCAGATCCAATACATGGCCTTTATTGCAGATGACTTAGGGCTGTGATTTATAATACTATTCGTCCCACTCTCGAAGAGTGCGTCTGCCACCTTTATCTGGCCTCTAATGCAGGGGGGTGTCTACCATGCATTTTCCCAGAACGGATTCTCGCCCCATGGATTCTCAAGCCGTGGATTCTCGCACCATGGATTCTCGCACCTTGGATTCTCGACCCATGGATTATCATTTTATGGACTATAGCACCGTGGACTCTCCTGTCATGGACCCTCATGCCGTGGATTCTCATCCAATGGACTTTTTTACTGGAGATTATGAACGACCCAGCGGCAATCATCTATTCTCGTTTCATGACGAGCAGTCTTCTTCCTTTGAACAATGCCTCCTCGAGAATGTGAGTTCAAGTTCTGACATGGTGTGGGTTGAAAACGCACTCTGTATGTCCTATGGCCTTGGTTGAAAAGCCGGAATTCCGGGTATACGGCCACATCACCCAGGAGAGTCACAAGACTCGAATCCCAATGATTTGCACTTGCACGTTCCCTATATTTGCATTGTGCTTTTCGCTTCCTGGAAATACAAGTCCAAGGGCAATCGGAAACAATATTAATTCTGATACGCCCAATATTTTGAGGCTCATCAAAATACTCAAGATTCTGTTTATTTCACTACCATTAAAGGCGCCAACACTTGAGAGTCTTTTTTTTCAATTAAACAGTGTCACAAGAAAATGGGGAATATTTTCCTGGCAACGAATTTCCTCATTTATTTCATGTTGGTTTACGGCCGAAAACTCCGGATCCATACTCGTCCAATGCGAATTTAAGGATAAAGAATAGCCGAGGCTCTCATGCCAATGCTGCAGTAACTGGAGGCATCCAACTGCACGCATCTCTTTCTTCTCACGACGTACTGGCCTCTGGATTACCTACATGCAATTTTGCTTCTTTTGAGCACCCGTGCATCGCGACGCCCCGTTGTCAAAATCATAGACACCTGGCTACGTAGTCATGCACCACGCAGCACTTCTCAGTCATTCCTTCTCGTGTCAAGATCTAGTTTCCTTGGCGTTTCCTTCGATACGTTGACTCGAACATGTGAGGAGAATTAAATATCGGATGTTGGCTTTAATATGACGATGTGTATTCATGCAATTCGACTGCACTCATTTCTCTGCCAAATTGTCAAGACTTATGGTAATCACTGGGTCTTCTGCTTAGCTTTATATTTGGATTACTGACATATTTCACAGATTTCTTGAGTTGGGGACAGCACATTACATCCCTTGTTTCCGCTAATTGGAGCAACTCAGCAAGCGAAATCCATATTCCAATCCTTATATCCCGTCGCAAACGATTTCCATGGTATGCAAAGGCTAATAGCACTGTTTCCATATCCATTCTTCTGTATCTTAACTAACTAAATTAGAAAACGAAGCATGCAATTCACAATTGCGACGTGAAGATTGAGTCTATCATTCTTTGAGACCAATTTATCGGCCATTCGAGACTAAGGGCGTTGCAAGAGTTGGAATCTGACGTATGATGTATTATTTGAGATTTACACACTAACAAAATGATAAATGCAGCCTTCAATGACAAGTATCGGCGGTCAGGCCGCAGACAGCCAACAGTCAGGCGGGGGCCATGGTGGTGGTAGCTGTGATCACCTTGTCTTGTCTGAGAGGTAAGATGTTTCATAATCGATTACTTGTGACCTCCAAGATGCTTACTATAATAGAATTATAACCCATGGTCACACGCGAACCTCTGTTTGTGGCTCCATCGGGGATCCTGCGGTAGACATTGCAGGCATGGAGAATGTAGAAGAAATAAGATTTGCATGCCCTTACTATCAACATAACCCCAAGGAGTTTAGAGGTTGGAGACCATGCGTCGGCCCAGGTTTCAAGACTATCTCTAGACTCAAGTCAGTATCTATTCACTAAAAGCAGAGACTGCAGCACCTCACTAACTTGGTCTCTAGGGAACACCTGTATCGTAAGCACGCTCCATCTAGACACAGGTGTGGCCGTTGCTTCCACCCATTCAAAACAGCATCTCAATTTCTGGAGCATCAGAGATCTCAACAAGCCTGCCCAATCAAGTTGGAAATACAGGAGAATGGTCAGATGACCACGTCGCAGCAATCACAATTGCGCTCAAAGAAGCGAAATGAGTCTATCTTGACAGAGGAAGACAAATGGGTTTCCATTTATCGCATTTTATTTCCACGGGATTCTAATATTAGTATTCCCTCGCCATGTGAGATACCTTGAAAGGAGGCCAATCTAATAAAGGTCATATGGCTAACAACTGGGAAAACGACAGACTGCCTGAATACAGATGATGCACATGGCATTGCAGGCAGTATCAACTCTTTGGACGGGAAATCTCTTTCCCGGCGTGATTACGAGGAGTTTCTGCAGAAGAAGCCCCCCAGGGATCTAATTGAAGAAGTGAAGCAAAAGTTCCGGCATGCCTTGTCACTCTCTGACAAAAGAAACCAGGAAGAGGAAATTTGTCGGATCGCATGGATGCTTCCGGCTCTTACTTTTCAACGGTACACTACAGCAGCTACTTGATAACCTAATGGTGGCTATTCTGGATTGGCTATTAAGCTTTGAATTATCTAGTTTACATGTTTTGAAATTTTCTGTTTGACTATCGGATTTTAGAAGACACTCCTTGGCTTACACCGTTCCAGTCGGGGTTTATAAGCACCAAGGAAGACATACAGTAGCCTTTGTGTATTTAAATAACCAAGCGGAAGGATCAGTTACAGCATCCAGATCAATAACCATATTCTATCTTTTGTTCTCATGTTTGACGGGGGGGTGTAAAAATTAGTCAAAGTTAGGTCAGCATCTCTCTAGCATCTCTCTAATTTAGTCCAACAGGCCATGCCAACAAACACATTTGTAGATCGCCACCGCCCCACAAACTGCCACCAGGTTGCCTGAAAGCAATTGTATTGATAACGACATGTCAGGGTCATCGCATATTTTTCTGATAATCTTTGCAGTGAGAAATGAGTCGATACGACCGGTCGGGTTTCCTCTGTGGGCGGGATCCTGGGGACAATGGTGCGGTGATGCAACAAGGCATTGCCAATGACAATCTCTCCCCCGCTGGATCAGCTCGCAAACAAGCTACACCATCAACCGCTTTTAATTATCCCAAAAAACCCAACCAAATTCCAGTAAAACGCGTCAGCGCCAGCTTCTCAAAGCCGACATCCTGCGGTGAGCGCTTGGCCCCGCAGTGAGGTTTCTTTGTCAGCAGGTGAAAGACACTGGTTTGCGGGTGTCACATGGCCTAACTAACGACCCGGTCTCGGTTACGTATCAGATAATCCTGCTCACTAAAAACACACCTATGCCTCAGAATTCTCCCTCCTAGTATGCGTGAACACGCAAATACACAATCTTCGGACCTTTCACTTATTGACTTCGGACGACGAGACCCATTTGACACCGACCAAAAGACGGCGTAAACGCGCCCGGGTAGCAGGACCTCGACGCACCTCACGAATTCGCCGCTTCGCCCACTCACTCGCCCTCGATGGAAGAGCTCGATGACCCTTTCTCTCAGGCCGATGAAGATGAAGTACAGAACCATACTGCCACTGAAAGGTTAGCAGTGAGTCTACCAGTATGGCTTATGTGGAATCATATTATTTGGCTAACGAGCTTCCTTAAAACAGTGCCATCGATGCCGTCAGCGCAAGGTGAAGACAAAACATATCCAAGGAAATAACACTATCATAACCAGTATCTTATTTTCTTTATCCAGGTGAAATGCGACCGGGGTAGCCCTTGTTCTCACTGCATCAAGGTCGGAGCAGAATGCTCATACGCAACAGGGCCCAAGCCCAGAGAGAGGCGGCAGAGGGTTATGGTCTCAAAAACATAGTAGGTAACTGCGGCATACTATATCACCACAAAACCTAGATCCGCCAGAGAAAAATGCTAAGATCCATCAAGCGATTCCAAATTGGATGCAATATCGAGGAAAATCGACGAGCTCGGTCAGAGGATGGATCAATTAAGTCATATGCCGGGCAAGGAAGAGCGCTCCTCATCCTCCTCGCTCGAACCAACCCCGTTTTCTTCGTTTAGCTCTACGCCAAACCAAGGGGCCCTGACACATAATTTGACTGATGAGTTTGCGCACGAAACATACTCCAATTCCCCCAAAGCGGAATATGAAGGCGAATCGTCCCTTTTTGCTCATGCCGACTTTGCCAACCGGTTTCTGCAAAATGCCATCAAAAATGCAACTGATACTAAGGTTGCGCGCGAGATGGAAGTCGCCCTCAAAAACCTCAGGGATGCTCTTCATTCCGGAAAACAGCAGTCTGATACGCTCAAAAGACTGTATCCTCATGCCAGGCCAATCCCGCCTGGTTCAACAACTCGCAACCTACCTCTTCCACCCATTGACAAAGTATTTGTGTGTTTGCGAATGGCGAGGGAATGCCCACAAGTCGCCATGTTATGGTTGGGAGACTTTATTAAGCCCGCCCAATTCAGCGACTACTTTATCAAGATCGTATCGCCTGGCCCAGCCACCGAAGCTGACCTTATCATCGTTCATTGCGGTCTTTACTGGCTGTTCTGTGAATGCTCCAAAGTCGTCCCTGACGATGAAACGAAACGAGACTACAACGCGCAGGCTTCGATATGCGAGGTGAACCTCGAGACTGTGCTTGCCAATCTTCATTTTCATCAGCCTACAAATATTGACTTTGCATATGCAATGGGTCTGGCGGTAAGTCTTTTACCTAGCTTTGTGAAAGCCCATCGAAAAGTTTCGTTCCAACTCACAATACCTGGTGCTAGTCATTATATTGCCTTCAGAAGGTCAAGCCATCTGCCGCGTGGAATTTTATCAATTCAGCCTCACAGATAGTACAAGCTCTTGGCCTACAACATAACATGCCTGCAGGCATGGATGGACCAGAGGAGAAGGCCCAGAAGATGGAACTATTCTGGACCACATACACGACTGAAAAAATGCTCTCACTACGCCTCGGGCGTTCATCGACTCTCCGTGATCAGGACATCACCCTGGCCCGTCCTGGTCAGGGACGAGCTGGCAGTTCTTTCTTGTCTGAATTAGCTCCCAGTTGGATCAACATAGCGAGTATACAGGGTCGGATATATGATGATATATACAGCCCAAGAGCCCTAATACAGCCACCGCACATCCGGACGTCTCGCGCTCGAGCCCTTGCCACAGAGCTAAAAAGTGTCATGCAACATGCGCAAGACACTCACGTACGTCTGTCCCGCTATATGCCCAAGACTATGAAGCTATATAGTCTCAATCGTCATTTGACACAAGCTCTATAGCTAACTTTCCATAGAACCATTACAATGCAGAGAAGAAAAATGTATTAGGAGTAGATTTTCACGAAATAGCAAGGCGTTCCGATAGAGTCATCGGCCTTAGCATGCTTACACTCATCTACCGGAGCATCGCCCCGGACAAGCCATCGAAGTCTGCATTTTGTACAGAATGCATTGACGCCGCCAGAGATACGCTCCAAGAACACGATCGGTGCGTCGCTGCAATCACCAAGGCGCGAGGAAAGACAGTATTTCTCGAGACTTATATCAACTGGTTCGTCATTTTTGATCCTCCCGTTTTATCCTCAACCAGGTCTGATATGAACATACAGGACCATCACCCAATCTCCTTTTATCCCTTTCATTATTCTCTTTTGCCACATCATCGAGACTTCCGACGCCTCAGACCTCGAACACATGAGAGGACTTGTCGAGACTCTCGAGTCCATTTCAATGTCCAATACACACAACACATGCGATAGGCAAAGTCGTCTCTTCAAGGCGCTGTACGATGTCGCAGCCAATTACGTTGATGTCAAATCCAACTCAGATGGCGGTAGTCCAGTGCAAATGTCGTGGTCGACAACTCGACAACAGTATGCCAATCCGTTCGCCGATACGACCTTGAACAACTTTGGGCTCGGCACATTAGACTCTAGCGAAGTTATGGGAGGTCCAGGGATGGATGCTGCAGCAGCGGAGTTTCCCCTTGATCAAATTCCGTCACAATCCGAAGCCAATAGGGACGGGATAGGGCTTGTGGATGGGTTAGTCGCACCTTCAGCGTTGCAAAACCCAGTATTTGGCGATGTAGACATAGAGATGGATCTCTCGGGAGCTGAGCTTTGGGATTGGTTCAACAAAAACCAGTCCATGATGAGGATGCTTGAGGATACATAGGAAAAATTGGCAGGTGGTCAGTTATGAGGTTTCGAAGTGTTGTGGTGAGATTCCTGGCACTTGAGGTGGGGACCCGTGTGCGTGCCGCAGTTAGTACACAAGCAAATAAGAGAAAAAGTCGGAATTGAACAACCGAGGATCCTCTCCATATTCTATCAATCAGAGCTACTTCGTAAACCATGGATCCCTCCCCGAAGTACTATTCCTCACCAGAGGAAATGCTTGTTTACCATTCCAACCCAGGAAAATTCATAGTACAGTCATTGGCCGCCGTTAGAACCACGAAATTTTAGGCGATTCAGGAGGGCTGAACAGGCGTGGCCAGCTTGTAAATTCCCCAACCCATGTTCGCTGCTAAACCCGTCACGGTCTGTGCCGAAAGTGGGGAGTGTCGCGTGTGCAATGTCGTGCCCTCTCTCAGTGTTGTATTCTCATTTAACAGGCCACTAACCCAACGGAAATGTAAGCCCCTTCGCTCCCAACCGACAACACTGCTTATTCTAGTTGCTAAACGCACACGTGATTCGGGGAGAAATTTCACCAGAAACAAAACAAGGCCAGGCTGCTCGTTGGCAGTCCCTCATTGTAGCTCTCCCATCACCAAACCTGATCACTCCACGAGTGCATTGACACAATGGGAGGCCCTTCGCTTTCTGACCTTTCCAACGAAAATATTTCCCAAATATTTGGCTACTTCTGCTTACATTGCCAGGGAGAGTACAGCGAAGCATGGGACGCGCGGCCGCTTCAACGTAGGCATCAACGGGAGAAGCAACTCCCAGGCACCCAATCCTGGTACTCTCTCGACCGTCATACCCTTTTTTCTTTATCGCTGGTCTCAAAGCGGTTCCGAGATCTTGCACAGTATGTCATGTACCATGAATTTGTGCTGGGCTACGGTGATTCTTATAAATCGAAGCTGTATTCCTGGAACGGCCGCCTTGAGTCATTTATGCGAACTCTTGCCCAGCGTCCTGATCTTGCCAGCTTAGTCAAGATTGTCTATATCCACACGGACCTTGTTGACTACAGGACCTTCGACAGCAAAAGGACTGCGATTCAGGAAGCATCTCGTGGATTAGGCATTGATTTACCCACTGCTTGGAAACACCGGGTGCCGCATGCTTCCGATTCCGAGAAGATTGACGATCCGGAGCTTTTTGAAGCATTCCTACTCTCTTGCTCAGGCGTAAACAGTGATTTGGATATAAAATCACAGCGGCAGTTGGAACAATCGTTTAATATGAGCCCTCGATACGGGGTCCGGTGGCTCAATGCCGAGCTTGTTGCTATGTTAGTTGCTCAACTGCCAAATTTGGACCGCTTGGGTATACAAGGCAGGCATAATTGGCCGTCCAAGGGATTTCCTGGTTCCGCACTCCCAGCGCTTAATATTTCAAGCTTACCCCTCAAGACACTTGATCTTGGGCTGATGGCAGATTCCCTTGTGGAGCTAGCGGTAAACTTGCAGTCGTTGAATATTGATTCATGCTTTCATTGGGCCCCATCCTCTCCGATGCCCAACTTAAAGACATTGAGGGTTACAAAGGGAAGGCTATACCCAGAGGGGCTCAAATGCTTGCTGGCTGCCTGTACTGGTGGTCTAATAGCCTTTGAATATGAGGCTGCACGCCATATAATACCTGACCTGGAAGTTCCAGGTTGTGGTACTACGCCACGAATACCAGATCCAACATATCACTTCCAACCTTCTGATGCACTTAAATACCTAGAACCTCATAAAAAGAGTCTGAAATTGCTGCATCTCGACTTTACTGAACAGGGGGACCGCATGAATCCTTTGGACGAGAACTTGGACTTAAAAGGGTTTACGTCATTGGAACATCTGTTTTTGGATTCGTTGACTATTTTTAAACCCTCTATTCCCTCCAATGCACTCATACGACTTATTCCCTCTTCAATCATATCTCTTTGTATTAGAAACAACAAACCCAGGGTTCTCTGGAGGACAGCGTTGGTCGGTTTGGCTGAACTCAAAAGGCGTCAGCCTAATCAGTTTCCTAATCTGAGATTTATCAGATATGGTACAAAGATATCAGTTACCCTTAATTCATTGTTCAGTGAGGCAGACATTGACTTCAATATTGGGCCTTGGTCTTTGAGCGAGCTTAAACCTTATTTACAAGGTTTTGAGGGAGTTCTGCACGCATATTACAAGATTTGGGATTCGGATTCTGACGACCTCTGATATTACCGGGTTCGAGACGAAATTTATTGAAATTTATATTTGGCGGTTTTATACCAATTTCCATATTCTTCTATGTAATGAAAACAGTTTCTCAGCTGCTTGATACCCCATTTCCAGGTTCGCCCACACAACCAGGACACCGCCAACATTGAACTCTGACTCCCTGTGCGCTGATACACGAAAACAATGCAGCGATTCATATTTGCGATGATAACTCGCCCGTGGCATAGATGGCAAAAGTCTCCATCAAAAGCATAACCACACTCCAATAGCCAGGCAATATCTGTGCATATCACCCTTATATCTCTACGTCCTTGCGTCTTGGCGCCTTTGCAGGCCTACTGGCCTCTAGTATCTTGCTACATACAAACAAACCATGAGCGGTAGGCATGTGTTTTCTGGCCGTTGGATTGCCATCATTTATGGATGCCTAGCTTATTCAAATCATGCGATTGGTCGCAAGACCATCGCAGATCGCGGACGCATCCTCCCAGCCCCATTTCCACGAATGTCTCAGCTACGGTGGAGCTTGGCGCGGACCTCGGAGCTTCGGAGGCACGGAGGCTCCGCCCTCCGCTCCGTCTCTCTCTAATGCACTCTCATGAACCGCCAACCAGATTATTGCTATCGGATGTGGTAGCCTCCAAGCTTCCGACGCATTAGCAAGGAAAATGAAGATCATGTGTTTAGTTAGACCCATTGTAGATCTATTGGCGTAAAAAGGAGGCTGAGGCAGCGAAGTAAGATTCGGTGATGTGTCCCATCGTAAGCCTGAACACTTTTCTTTATTTTTAATTTTCTATATATTACTCTTTTCCAGCCACTTTCTTTAATTACATTAGACAAGCTTAACATCTTGTCCCGATTGCCTGCTGATTTTGTTTTTCCCTTCCCCATATCCCGATACGGAGCGAACGAGATGGTAGCCCCCTTGGGCCATCAAGAGAATGAGGCCGTTGAAGAAACCAACGATAGTCAAGTTCCAATCAAGCATGAAAAGGAAAATGGCGAGTCCTCTGGCAAGAAGAAAGGAACAAATGGGTTTCTCGTGAGTCTGGCTGGGAAATGAATGGCTGCACTGTGCCTCGATAATGCAACAGTAGCTGACGAGTTGGGACGGTTCATCCTACAGAGAGTTTTCACCTTCGGCGATACCAAACTCTACATACTCGAATTCATTGCCATAATTGCTGCTATTACATCTGGCGTTGCCCTCGCCATGGTCAATCTGGTCATGGGTCATTTCTTGACTCTGCTTAGCAACTTCAGTTTCTCTGACGCAAACTCGATGCCTGACAACTTCATGTCCGCCGTGCGGACATCAGCGTAAGAAACTCACTCTCAATTGCTTCCCTGTAAAGGCGCACGCCATGTACTAATGCAACAAAAGTATGTACTTTGTTTACATAGGCGTCGTCCGTTTCTTGGCCACATACATCTACGCGTCTCTCTTCACCTACGTCGCATATTACCTCACCCGCAATCTCCGACAAAGCTATCTTCGGGCTGCCTTCAGCCAAGAAATCGCCTACTACGACCAAGGCATCTCCGGCTCTATATCTCAACAGGCCACCACCAATGGCAAGCTGATTCAGTCTGGCATCGCAGAAAAGCTCGGCATCGCCATCCAAGCCACCTCCACCTTTGTGGCAGCATTCGTAATCGCATTCGTCGCGCAATGGAAGTTGACACTGATCCTCATTTTCATGGTGCCAACTCTGCTCATAGTTCTGGGCGCGGCCGGTGGCATCGATGCCAAGATTGAGACCCGGATCTTGCAGATCTACGCTCAAGCTGGCAGCTATGCCGAGAATGTCCTTGGAGGGGTCCGTACCCTTCAGGCCTTCAGCCTTCGACCAAGAGTGATGGCCAAGTACGACTCTTACCTTCGAGATGCATATACACAGGGTATGAAGAAGAATAAACTTTATGGCATCGTGTTTGGAGGGCAGTACTTCGTCGTTTATGCTGGCATGGGCTTGGCCTTCTGGCAGGGCATCGCCATGCTCAACCGTGGTGAGATTTCCGACCTTGGAACCGTCTTTGTGTCAGTATTTGTTTGCCCTTGGGACAGCTGTCAGGCTACCATTTTATTAGAGACCTCGGGATTAACCAAGACGTCAGTGTCCTCTTCTCCGTGATTATGGCCGCGAGTACGGTCATGCAAGTAACGCCAAACATGGTCGCCTTCAGTCGTGCGGCAACTGCAGCTTCAGAGCTGTTTACTCTTATCGACAGGCAATCCGAGATCAATCCCTTCGATGAATCAGGAGACAAACCTGTGGAGACAACGGGTGTTATCGATTTGCGCGGTATTGGCTTTAGTTATCCCACGCGTCCAGATGTCACTGTCTTAGAGGACTTTACGCTACATATCCCCGCGGGCAAGGTCACTGCGTTAGTGGTGAGTATTATCCGATCATGCCTATCGCAAGCCTCTAATGAAGCTGTGGGAAGGGACCATCTGGCTCAGGGAAAAGCACTATTATCGGCCTGCTCGAACGATGGTATAATCCCAGTGCAGGCAAAATCGCCTTGGATGGTAAGGACATCAGCCAGCTCAATATCAAGTGGCTGCGGACCAATTTCCGTCTAGTTCAGCAGGCAAGACATCAATTTTATACCATAGACTTACGCGACATACCTCTAATGAGTCTAGGAACCTGTTCTCTTCAACGGTAGCGTGTTCGAGAACATTGCCAATGGCCTCGTCGGCACCCAATTAGAGACAGTATCGCAAGACGACCAAATGAAACACGTCCAAGAGGCGGCTAAAATTGCCTTTGCGCACGATTTCATCCAGAATCTGCCCCAAGGATACCACACCCGCATCGGTGAGAGGGGCGGCCTCCTTTCTGGTGGGCAGAAGCAGCGGATCGCCATTGCTCGCAGCATCATATCGGAGCCTAAGGTCCTGCTACTCGACGAAGCGACCAGCGCGCTCGACCCGCACGCCGAGATCATCGTCCAAAAGGCCCTCGAAAGCGCTTCCAAAAACCGGACAACCATCGTCATTGCGCATAAGCTCTCGACCATCCGGAATGCGGATAACATCGTAGTCATGTCCAAAGGCAAGATCATGGAACAAGGACGCCACGAAGATCTGGTGTCTAAGCATGGCATCTACGCTGCTCTCGTCAAGGCCCAGGACCTGGCGCCGGTTGACACCCAAAAGAACCATTGCTTAGAGGGTACCAGCACGCCTGATGAAGCTTCTATAGTGGCAGATGACCATGCCGATCGCGTTCAGTCTCCCATAAAGACCTTGACGGCCGAGGCCCGGAAACTAGCTGTCCTCAAGGACCGGGAGGACCACGATTTGTTCGAGAAGGCGGGCATCATCCACAACATCTGGAAGCTTCTTAGGGGAACGCCCGATATCTGGCTTTGGTTCGTAGTCACAATAACCACTTGCATTGGAGGAGGTAAGTAGCCCACTCTCGACTAAAACGTCCCCCAGTCCTGCTCTAGAAAGCCTGGCACTGTCGTCACACTTGCTTACCACAATATCGCTCGCAGGTGCCGTCAATCCTGGACAAGCCCTCTTGATTGGCAATATCATGAATGTATTCACTTCTTCAGATATGGTCGCGCGGGGGAACTTCATCTCCTTGATGTTTTTCATTATGTCGCTCAGTATTCTCGTCGTATACTTCATCATGGGGTGGTCAACCAATACCATCGCGCAGGTAAGTGCTTCCACGTTTCAACACTGGAAAACAACAGCTCACTTGGCCCACCATAATGATGCTGATACATTTTTGCCTTATGCTAGACTCTCAGCAGAAAAATGCGACGGGAAATTCTTGAGTCATTCCTACGGCAGGACCTCCAGTTTTTCGATCGGCCCGAGAACACTGTCGGCGCACTCATCAGTCGGCTCGACTCTTACCCGCAGGCTATCCTAGAGCTGATGGGGTTCACTGTTGCCATCATCCTCATGTCCGTGATTAACATCGTGGCCTCAAGCATACTCGCCATCGTAGTGTCCTGGAAACTCGGGTTGGTCGGAGTCTTCGTTGGCCTGCCACCCATGATGTTAGGCGGCTACGCACGCGTCAGGCTTGAGGCCAATATGGACGACGACATGGGTCGAAGGTTGTCAGCGAGTGCTTCGGTGGCTTCTGAGACAGTCATGGCAATTCGCACAGTCTCTTCACTCGCCATTGAGGGCACCGTGTTGAAGAAGTACGTCGACGAGCTCGACCGCGCAATCTCTCAGGCGAGCGGACCAATGTTCCACATGATGGCCTGGTTCTCTCTGACACAGTCTGTCGAGTACTTCGTTCTGGCTCTGGGGTTCTGGTGAGGATTTAGTTCCCAGTTTTGCGGGATTATATGAAGCGACTAACCATTTGCACAAACAGGTGGGGATCTAAGCTCATAAACGACGGTGAGATCAGCTTTTATCAGTTCATCGTGTCGTTTATGGGAGTATATTTCTCCGGTCAAGCCACCGCGTTGGCTTTCAGCTTTGCCAGCAGTAAGTCCAAGGGAGGGCCAAAATGCTGTAGACTAGAGTTACTAACAACATTCAGGCTTTACAAAGGCAAACCAAGCCGCCAACTACTACTTCTGGCTCAGCGGTCTCAATGGATCTGTCTGTGAGACGGATGAAAACCGCAAACGGGGACCTGCGCACCGGTGTTGTTCATATGGCTTCCAAGACGTGCAGTTCTCGTACCCCCTAGCACCAGATAACCGTGTTCTCAAAGGCGTATCTCTTCAGGTAAGCAAATACTAGAGTCTGAGGGATATTCTCTTTTTAGGCGCAAAACCCATATCGAGCTGCGCTCGCTAACACCAATTCTCTAGATTAAACAAGGTGACTTTGTGGCCTTCGTGGGTGCCTCGGGTTGTGGAAAGAGTACCATGATCTCGCTTCTGGAGCGGTTCTATGACCCTACAAGCGGCGTCATCACCATCGACTTGGCTACGCCCTTGTCTTCAATCAACCCACTTCTATATCGCAAGCAGGTGGCTCTGGTGCAGCAAGAGCCGACACTCTTTCCGGGGACAATCCGCGAGAACATCTCACAGGGCGTGCCAGATCTGGACACGGAGGATATTGCATCGGACAAGCTACTAGAGGAGGCGTGTCGGGCGGCCAATGCATGGGACTTCGTGTCATCGCTCCCCGAGGGCCTCGACACACCATGCGGAACAAGTGGTAGCCAGCTCTCAGGTGGTCAGCGGCAGCGCATCGCCATCGCCCGGGCGCTAGTGCGCAAGCCCAACGTGATCCTGCTCGACGAGGCGACAAGCGCTCTCGACACCGAGTCGGAGAAGCTCGTCCAAGGCGCCCTATCGGAGGCAGCCTCATCTGGAGACCGGATTACCATCGCAGTAGCTCATCGTCTCTCGACGGTCCGCGACGCCAACTGTATTTTCGTCTTCTATGGAGGCAAGATTGTAGAAGTCGGGACGCACGGTGAGCTAGTTGCGAAGGGTGGGATGTATGCCAAAATGTGCGAGGCGCAAAAGCTTGACGGCGCTATGTGATATCTTCACAAAAGCCGGACAATTCCGGGAGAAGTCATCATCTGAGACTCTTTGAGGCTATATTACTGGCCAAAAATGGACCTCGATTTGTGTACGATGGGATTTCCAAATCAAACTATACATTTCATGTTGTTGCGGACACTTTAGCAAGAGGAGTTAAAGAATCATATCAGCTTCTGCTAGCCTGTATTATTAATTTTATTTGTTATCCAATTCCCATGCTTCAAGCTTTAATCCCGTAGATAGGTCAGCAGCTGTACCTTATACTTCATTCTCCCCTTTGATAGGACGGTAAGTGAAATAGTCAAAGGTCGCAGATTTAGCGCCTCCGTTCAAGTCCGAACAAGCCATACCAACAAATGCGCCGGTGAAATTGCCGTTTGCGCCACGACCACCAGATTCGTCTGAAAGCAATGATGCATCAAAAACGGGCCCAAACTGCTTGGCTTCAGAGCCGCCATCTACGGCGTACGAGAATTGAAGCTGGGGACCTCGGATGCTTAGGGAAAGCTTTACCTTCCCGGTGCTAGGCAGTTGAGTCGATTCGATTAGAGGGGTTGTTATGCTTCCAGAAGGGTATGATCCCTCGCAGCTCATAATTGATAGGATACGCTGCCCGTCTGAATCAGCAGTTACGTTTAGGTAAAAGAAATTGAAGCGACTGTAGTATGCTGTGAGACCAGCAAACTCTCTTGGACTGGTTGGCAAAAAGTCGACGGTGGTCTCGGCATCGTAGGAGAAATGTGTCTGGCGGCGAGCTACAAGCGCTTGCTCAAACCAAGAACCGATGGCCTCACGACCAAACAACGTGAGATTTGTTCCGGTTGAAAATATACGATCAGGTTCGGGCGTTCGAAGCCACTGGAAATCGATGGGCAGTCCTGCCTCAAACGTATATCGCTTTTCCTCCCAGTAGCTTGCCTCGTTTGGTGTACCAGGAACCTCAACCTGGAGCGAGGGCACAGGTCCATTCTTGACATAGAGCCAATCTTGGTCCCAGTACGCCTCTTGGATGGCAGTCTCTCGGCCGAGTACACTTCGTCGAAGCTCGGTGGTTGGGCGACTTGTCAAATGCACCAGATAGGTCTTGCCTTCCGGTGTCTCCACAATATCGCCATGCCCTGCACGCTGCAAAATCGCTTCTGGTGCATCTCTCGAACTCAGGATATGCTTTTGCGGGTGCAGTTCATACGGGCCCCAAATATCACGAGAGCGGGCGAGTGTACAAGCGTGCTTGTACGAAGTGCCCCCTTCAGCGGTCAACAAGTAATACCATCCATTCCGCTTGTAAATATGCGGTCCCTCTGTGATTCCCAGCTCGGTCCCGTCGAAAATCTTCTTTTGCGGCCCGACCAGCTTTCCCGCCGTGGGGTCGAACTCCTGCAGGACAATGCCGCAAAAGTGAGGAGGATAACGGTGGTCTCTAAGTTGGTTCACAAACCACTTGCGACCGTCATCGTCGTGAAACAACGAAGGGTCAATTCCGGAGGAGTTTGCGAAAACGGGATCCGACCACGGTCCTGCAATAGAGGGGGCGCTGGTAATGTAATTGTACAGGTCCCAAAATGTACCCTCTTTCCTCTTGACGTCTGTGTATACAAGCCAAAACTTGTTTCCGTCATGTGTAAGACAGGGCGCCCAAATTCCTCCGCTGTCGGGGTCTCCTCGCATATCAAGCAAGCTCTTTCGATTTAGCGGTCGGGTAATGAGATTCCAGTTGGCTAGATCGGTAGAGTGGTGGATCTGGACACCCGGGAACCATTCAAACGTCGACGTTGCGATGTAGTAATCGGACCCAACCCTGACAATGGAGGGGTCTGGGTTGAATCCAGGCAGGATTGGATTGCGCACGAGCGGCATTATTCAGTTTTTATCACCAAAGTCGGAAAGAGGTAGGGGAAGGTAAACGGGATATGACTTGACCGTCCAATTTTTTAAGATGCAACGGCAGTAAGCAAGCGTTTTATTCTCAAGTCCAATTTATATTAAGCGCAACCTAGTAATTCTTGGGCAGAGACGTCATGGTCATTCGTTGGTTACTCCACAACACCGTAAGACCGCATACAGAACAAAAGCCCAAGTCATGCCAATAGCCAATAGCGGCAATGCTCACAAATCCAAAATGAGGGGGAATTGGGCGTGTACCGGACTCCCGGATATTGCTGAATAGCATTTTCTTCTCCATCAGCGAATTGAGACTAAGCAACGATGTCTTGATCCGCCTCTCTTTGAAGATGGTGAGGTGATTCGTGCCAAGTGTGCGTTGATCGCCGCTTTTACTGCATTAGCTCGAAACACTCGCGGAGTGTCGCTCGTTTACGCCATGGTGGGGTTCCCGCGGAATATCGGCCAAGTGACAGAAATTATTTAGCAGTGATTTAAAAGAAACAGTCTACGGTTACTAACACTACCGGCGGTAGGAACTCAACCTACACTACTGGGGACAAGGGAATGAGGCAAGAATCTCACTTGGCGATCAAGCTCCCACGGCGTGCTGTGCTGATAGGAGTTCCGGTCAGACCACGCCCAAAACACAAGACATCAGCGCTTACACGTAGCTGATAGAAAGCGATGTCCTAGGTCTTTATATAGGAAATTCTATAGCTTACTGAGGAATTTTAAGCGCTAAACTCAGGGTCATATTCGTCATTGCATCCTGTACAAAGTTGAGTCAACAGAGTGAGCCGTACCAAATATAGCAGCCAATTTACTTCGAATCACAGCCAATAATCCCGTACAATGCGTTAAACAGAAAAAGAAGCCTTAAATTTATTCTACAAGTATATAATCTCTATCCTTCACCCAAGCTCATCCGTTGCCAAAAGGGGGAGTGTCATAATCGTCCAGTGTGATTATCCATCTTTCTACCAGATAAAGGAATTGAGTGGTGTTTTACAGAAAAAGGTTGTATATTGGTGCCAGCGTTTACTCTATTTACAGACTTTGGGTATTTTACATTATTGGTCAGACGAGTTTGGTAAATGGCCACATTAACATAACCTACACCAGGAAATACAGTTTCGTTCACAATTCAAACACAGGCGACATATATCGGATTTCAAGTCAACTCAACGATTTATTTTTACTGATAAACCCCAGCCCCTAATTACCACCACTTAATTTACTCAATCACATGCATCGCTAATGAACTGTCCATGAAGGGGAAACTTCAGTTACCATTGCCCGTGTTTGGGTTACACAAGGTGGTACGTGTGCAACACACCTGCACTTAAAGACTTTGCTGATACTTTGCGTGAGCAGCCTGTTAATACTTATTTCGGTGTTGCACCGATGTGATATATTTTCCTCCACGTCCCACACAGACTGGCCCGCCCAACGAAAACTGAAGCAAACCGCAAACAACGGGAAGATGCATGGCGAACCAAACCCAATCCATCATGCCACGCCCACGAGTTTTGTCTTTATTCGTACGTACTAGTAACACAGATGATTAAGTAGTGAATGTTTTGACATGCTTTTAGATATATATACCGCCCAACATGCCCCTCCGCGACACACGTTATCGTCATTGAACACCAAATTTGGCATAATCCCACCCCAGAAACCTGCGCAGTAGCCCACATCTTTCTCTTACCTGTACCTGAACTACTACTAACATCTTTATAGTCTTTTCTATACACCCCAACACGTCATCGATTCCTTCACGGTGCACCACCATAACGATGTCCACGGGTCCCAACTACCCTCCTTTCCTATCCGTCGCCCAGGTTCGGGCAGCCGCCCTCAGCTTCCTGGAGGCTTTGCCTTCCATCTCAAAGAACTTTTGCGTTGAAAAAGTCTACTTCACGCCGGACGGGAATATCGGCTGCGACCTGATGCTCCGCAGCGACCCCCTGGCAATGTTCCTGCACCACAGTTTCGGCCTGCAGCACTCCGACGCTGTTTCGGACGAGAGCCTGTGGGAGTTTGGATCGTTCATTGCTCTGGCGGGCTGCCTGGTCGGGTGCGCGTCCCTGTGGCTCAAAAACCCGAACCTGACCTACCCCGACGGGCGCCCAGTTCCGCTCGAAGACCGACGCATCATATGCCCCAGCACCCTCATCTTCGTCAAAAAGCGCCCAGAGGACGACATACTGTCCATGGACCACATGAAGTCGTTCTTCCAAAGTATCCCAGACGTTCCGCTGGAGCCTGGTCCCTGGACCTCTCTCCAGGCTGTCGTTCTCGGTGAGGGGCTGATGAACGGTTTGTACAATCAGGCCAACCAAGGAAGATAGAGAGCAGCTGTTCAGAATGTCTTCCTTTTAGATCTGAAGAAGCTCCAGTCAGATAATTAGCACTCTTCAGACGATGAAAATAAAATGCGGATTGGCTATATGCCCCTGCTCCCAAAGCCTCGCATTGTTGTGCATATCCAAAGTGAAATCATTCCACGTTACACTCCGTTCTGAGCTGCATTTTTACTTGATTGGACATGTAGAATTCTTTGGTACATGTGGTGTGCCAGCGATTGACAGGTGTGTTTGCATTTATGTCTCAGTCAGTCACTACAACGATTACAGCAGCCGTCTTCGCAGCCATTACAAAGCTTGGTCCAAACAGAAACAAACACAAATGAAGCACAACTAAACTCACATTTCAGATGGCTTATGCCACAACTTGGCTACACAGAAAATTTTCTCCGTCGTGTTCAACGTCACACCAAAGTCAACGTTACGTTCATCACCCTGTCTCAGCCTGTCAGACAAAACCTCCCATGGTCGCCGACACTGGACCAAGTGGCACAAAACCCGTCAGTTTAGGAAACAGGCTAAGGCAGGCTATTTTTAGAGGTTGGGACCTGAATCCGCCAGTCGCTTCAACAATCGGACATGAGAGGTGAGGGTGGCGCCCTAGGCCAGCGCCTCGTGCCAATGACTGGCTCAGCCCCAGAGCTCAGGTAGCAACTCTATCAAATCCAGACTCTGGCCATGAGACCTGAGCTCGTATAGCTACGGCATTCGCAAAGCTGTGGCTGAAAACCCATCCAATCACGGCACCTCGAGTTGACCAAAATTAAGCCTCATAGTATGCTTGTATTCACCGTCTGATCAGCTGGCAATGGAGTTCGCGATGCTAATTATGGCGGTTGATATTTTTAACGAGATGTAATTCCCGCCTTCACGTATAAATGGCTTTCGCCCGCTCTCAAGTTATCGAGTTCTCATCATTAAACCTCCTATAACACTCGCTCACACACACACACACACACACTCGGCGGCACCTTACTCCAACCAGCGTTCAAAACATTGACAATGCAAATCAAAAGCATCCTCCTCGCACCCCTCCTCGCCGCCGGCCTGGCTTCAGCAGCCCCTTCCAAGCCCATCACCTTTGAGATTGTCGCACTGGCGCCCGGCAGCGGCTTCCACCTGCTCCCGCTCCAGGCCAGCGATGGCGGCTTCGGCATGGGCCTCAAGGACGAGAAGGCCGTCTGCTCGGCCAAGTCGGACAACACGGCCACCTTCAGGCTCGTCGACGGCGAGCTGCAGCTATACAAGGCGTCTGGGACCCCTCAGCGGGCCTGGACCGACCGCTCCGGGATGGGCGGCGGCGTCTTCAGATACGTCAACGGCGACGGCATCGCCCGGAACGGCGAGCGCAAGACGTGGAAGATTGACCAGAACGGCGACCTGACCTTCAACGGCGGCGGCCTCATTGCCTGCGCCGGCACCAAGCAAGGATGGTATGTCCTAGTAGCCGATCACGGCCGGCCTGGCGATAACAAATGCACACGCTTCGTCGCTCGCACCATCAAAACCGATAAGCCCAACAGCTGCACCTACTCTGGCGGCTCCTGGTGATTACGAGCATGGCCGTTTGCACGGCACCTCTTTTTTTTTCCTTTTTAACGAGACCGACGGCGTTTAGATGAGAGGAACGGTTAATGAATTGATAAATTTTTCTCCTTGTACCAAGTCAGCTAGCAAATAATTTCTGTAGTCAGGTTGAGGATATGTTCAGTTGGCATGAATAGATAGAGGTCCCAATATCAGGTGTATATATTCCACTTCTATATCATTGACGATTGTATTCACCTTGTCAATTGCGCAAATCCTGCTTTCGGAGCGTACAGTTGCTGCGGTTTGCAACCAAGCCATTCACTCAGTGCCCAATATTACCAATTTTACCTGCAATTTGCCCATCTTGTCGGGCAACAATCCGTAGATGCACAAAAAACAAGTCACTTCAAACTCCAAAATGCAAAAATAATGACAAAGTTGTTAACATAACCCAAGGAAAATAGTATTTTTGTCTTTCCGTCAAAGGAATCCTTATCAAAGGTACAAACGATGATGCCAGTACTACCCCAATTCCATCCCATTTCCTGTCCTTTCTTGTTCCGTGACCATCTGAGTTTGTCCACAGCGCAAATATGAATACATACTTTGTAATACATCCCGCAATACGATCATCATGCTCATCTCGTCCACATCCACGACGCCGAAATTAGTGCGCTCCTCTAGCCCTCTTAGCTCCTCCACCAACCTCCGAATCTCCTCTCTGTCGCTTGGTGCCGGGTTGGAAGTCACCCGCTGATGGGTTGAGTCCACCACGGCCACCCCTTGCGCCACCTCGTCCTCCACGACCAGCATGTGTAGGTCCGCCTTCCTGGTTACCGCTCGCCGCCCTTTGGCTGGGTGGTACATAAGCGCCACCCCGGCCACGACCTCCTCCCCGGGGCATCGGGATTCCTGATCGGACTGGCGGTTGCCCCTGTTGTTGACCTTGCTGTTGTCCTTGCTGCTGCTGGGCCTGCTGTGGCTGTGCAGCCGCTGCCGGTGCTGCTGCAGCTGGTGCCGCACCATTCGCAGCTCCTTCAGATTTAACTGCAAATGGGTTTGGTGCTTCCGCCTTGGTCGAGTTTGTAGACACGGCAAAGGGGTTGTTGGCCTTTGGCGCGGGGATTCCAGCAGGTGCTGCCTGAGCTGGGGTTGGCTTTGGTGCGTTGGCAGGTGTAGGTGCCGGTGCCTGTGCCGGTGCCTGTGCTGGTGTCGAAGGGACCTGGGCGGCCTTGGCAGTAGCAGCAGGAGATGGTGATGGAGGCACACCAGCTGCTGGGGGCTGTCTGGCAGGCGTGGCCTTTGGCCCGGCTGCAGCCGGTGTAGCAGGAGGGGGCTGGGCTGTCTTAGCAACCTCCCAAACCTCGACCACGGGCTTCTGCGGTGTCTCGTTCGCTGCCTTCTCCACTACCCCAATCTTGGCTTGGGCGCTTCGAAGCTTGTTCTCTGCCATGTTAATGCGCAACGTCGACTTCTTGGACTCCATCAGCTGAGCCTGCTCCCTTGCAGACGCAATCTTGCTCTCGTATTCAGTCTTCAGGTTCGACTCGAGCTCCGTCTTGGCCTTGGCAGTCTCCACTTCGAGCTTCTTCTTGATGTTGGCAGCCACAATGTTCTTGACAGTGGCGTTGGTCGACAGGAACTGTCGGATGCCAGCATCATCCAGCTGAGTGAGGTCGGGAGCACTAACCGATGCAGGGGTTGCAGGAACTGGCGCATCGGTCTTGATCGGAGTTGAAGGTGGCTGTTGAGCCGGGGGGGCCGCGTCGGCAGCCGGCTTCGCGACTGCATTCTCCGCCAACCAGATTTGTTTCTCCTGCTCGAATTTGAGCTTCAGGTCCTCATCCTTGCGCTTGTATTCATCCTCCATCTTCGTACGCGTCTCTTTAAGCTTATTGTTCAAGGTATCTCGCATACGATCGGAACGTTCCTTCACGGTCTGTTGAATCTTGGCTTCAAGCTCGGCAGCCTTATTCTCAGCTTCAGTGGCCCGAGCATCAGCAGCAGCAATCTTCTCCTCCAAGTTCTTCTTCTCCTCATCCGACAGACCGCCAGCAGCTTGCTGTCCAGCCTGTGTCGCCTCAGCAGGAGCGGGAGTCTCATTGGCACCCTGGGCAGGCGCTTCGGTGGGAACCTGAGGGGCCTCCTGCAACTTCTTTGTGGCTTCATCCCGTTCGGAGATTGCAGTCTGCAGCTCGCTTCGGAGTGCTTCAAGCTGTTGTTCAGCACCCAGCTTCTGAGCATTCACAGCCTCGAGTTCCTTCTGGAGATTGGCAATCTGCTGTTCCAATTGCGAAACAATTTCCGTGGAAACAGACGCCTCTGCTGGTTGAGTTGCAACAGGGACTGGCTGAACAGGCTCATTGGACTGGACAGCCTGTGCTTGGAGTCGGAGCTCTTCAACCTCCTTTCGGAAGTTGTTGATTTGTTGCTCAAGCTCTGACTTCTGCTGGCCCGTCTCCTCGGCCTGCTTCTTGACACCCTCCAATTCGCCGGTCGTCTGGTTCAAGGTCTCTTGAAGCTGGTTGGCTCGTTGAATGGCCTCATTCTTCTCGCCTGTTAGCTTCCTGGATCGATCCTTGAATTGCTCAACCAGCTTGCCACGAGTCGTAGTCCAGTTGGTTCGCTCTGCCTCCAACGTAGCCTCAAGTTCGGCAACCTTGTCATTAAGCGGCTGCTCGCCTTGCTTGAGAGCATCGCGCTCAGCCTCAAGAGTGCTGATAGTCTCCTTCAACTGCTCCATCTCAGCAGGGTCAACACGGCCATATTTGGTGAGAATGCCCTCTGTTCGCTTCTGCCAACGGTCGCGATCCTCCTGGATCTGCTTGATCTCATCCTCCAAGAAGCCCTTTTGAGTCTTGAGGGTGTCAATTTCCGCCTCGAGAGGCTGTACCCTGGCCTCCATCTCCTCTATCTTTTGGTTCTTCTCGGTGATCTGATCCTTCAATTGTTGGTTCTCGTTTCGGAGAGTCATGCTGCTCTCTCGGTAGAGGTTAAGTTCGTTCAACTTCTCCATCAGATCCTGGTGAGTCATTGACGTTCGGCCGCTCTGGGCAGCTTGAGTTCGTTCCTGGTCAAGCTTGAGACGAGCTTCGTCAAGCTGCGACTGGGTGTACTCGAGCTGCTGCTGAAGTCGCTTGGCCTCCTGGGTCTTCAAATCATACTGCACCTCGAGAATCTCTTTCTCGCGACGTAGGTAGCTGTTGAGTTCACGCAGACCCTCAGTAGCGTCACCGAGAGGAACAGGAGACATAGCCTCGTCGCCATCGTCATTCTCAGTTCGTGTCTGCTGCAGCGAAGCAACTTGGGATGTAAGCGCTTCTAGTTGTTGGTGAAGAAGCTTGTTTTGAGCATTAACGTCCTCGCGTCGGGTCTTTAGTTCCGACATCTCTTGCTCCAATTGCTGTCGGCGATCCTCCCAAGAAGTCTCACTCTGGGCGAGAGCCACCTTGGCAGATTCAGCCTCGGTCCTGAGGGAAGTTGCCTCGCTCTTGAGTTCGTTGTACTCAACTCGCAGTTGCTGAACAAGCTTAGCAGCATCCGCATGTTTGACAAGCTCCTGTTCGTAGTCTTGTTGGGCCTTGGTTGCAATGTCGGCTTGAGCACGAAGGTCCTGTTGGTGATATCGCGTGGCCTCCAGATGACGAGCACTCTCTTCCTTGAGTCGCTTGACTTCGTCCTCGAGAATGGCCTTTTCATCCTCAAATCGTCGAGCAATCTCGCCTTGCGAATCTCGCAGGCTTGAGAGCTCAGTGTTAGATCGGGAGAGCTCAGAAGACATGTCCTCGACACGTTGGCCAAGCTCCTTAATCTTGGCATCCTTCTCTTCGATAAGCGTCTCAATCTCTAGACGGTACTGCTCCTGAGATGCTCGAAGGTCCTCGAGAGCTTCCTCGTTGGCCTGGCTCAACTCCTTGAACTGATCAGCTTGAGCCTTGGCATTTTCAAGGTGAGTGTTAGCCATGTCAAGATCACGCTTGAGGTCAGAAATCTCAATGTTAAGTTCTTGGATTTCGGCCTCAAGCTGCTGCTGCTGCTCGTTAGACTCAACATTGGTGCCGGGTCTGGGTGTAGGTCGAGGCTGGAGACGGCCGGCTCTCTCCTCAGCATTTCTCAGCTCAACAGACAACTCATCAACTCGAGCCTGCAGATGGTCTCTGCTGGTCTTAGTGCTAACATGCTCCTCGCGGATTTGGCTGAGGCTGGCCATGAGGTCGTCGATACGCTTTTGAGCCTCCTTGGCTTCGTATTCCTTCCTAAGCTGTAGTTTCTTGGTCTCTTCAGTTTCGTATGACAGTTTACGTTGTGTGTCGCTGAGTTCTTGCTCCAGGCTCTCGATCTTCGACTGGGCCTTGCGACGAGCCTCGGATTCTGTCAGATTTCGCTCATTTTCGAGCGACTGCTGGGTGGCAAGGAGATTGTTGAGTCGGTTCTTCTCCTCAATCAGGCTTTCGTTGTCTTTGCTAAGTCGGTCTTGAATGTCCTTCCACAGCTTCTTCTCGGCCTTCAGGTTTGCGGCCTCGTTGCGCATGCTGTCAAGCAGGCCCTTAGCCTCAATGAGCTCCTCGGCCACCTGCTGGGTTCGAATGTCCTGCTTGGCAGCCGTCTCAGAGAGGGTTTGGTTTCGCTTTTGAAGCTCGCGGTTCTCGCTCTGCAGAGCAACGTAATTGCTGTTCAACATCTCACGTCGCTCATCGCCAATTCGGACATCACCATGCAACTTGACATTCTCAGTCTGCAAAGAGTTCTTTTCCGATGAAAGGGAGTCGATCTGGGCACGCAGGTCCTTGCGCACACCATCCTGTGCATCGCGGAAGCTGTCGTACTCTGACTGGAGCTTGCGCAATGCTTCGTTCAAGGTCTCAGTCTGCTCTCCAGCCTCGATGCTAGCCAGGGGAAGACGACTGCTACCATCCAGGGAGTGACGCATCATGGATGCCTCATCTCCGTTGACACCTCGTTGCTGGAGAAGTCGTCGGAACATGTCCCTCTCCATCTTGTAGCTCTCCATGGTGTTCTTGATCGATTTGGCCTCTTCAGCCATATGCGACAGCTCCTGCTGCAGTTTCTCGACCATGTCGTGATCCTCCTTGGCTTGGTGCTTGGCAGCGAGAGCCTCTTCGCTTTCCAGCTGCTCAGCAAGCTCCCGGGTGATGCGCATAAGCTCCTCGTTCTTGGCCTGCAGAGACTTAACGTCCTTGAAGACGACAAGCTTCTGAGTAATGAACTGGTGAGTGTCGGACATGTCGGAAAGAGCCTCTTCGGAGATCTCTCCCTTCTCCAACTGCTTGAGACGGAAGGTTTCCTCGTCGGTGAGTTGGTCCATGCCCTTCTCAATCGCATAAATGTTGAAGACGAGCATCTGAATTTGAGTTCCGAGATCTCGGAGCTGTGTGCGCAGGATCTTGGCCTCGGATTGCGCCGTTGCAAGAGCGCCCTCGGCCTTTCGAGCGGCTCGGCGAGCAACATCACGCTCCTCAAAGCTCTGTTGCGACAGCTCAGACATGCGAGCAATCTCGGTGCGGAGAGTCTCAGATTCGGCCTGGAGTTCCTGGATTTCAGGCGCCTTCGCTTCAAGGGCCGTCATCATATTGTCGAGCTCCTCGGAGAGTTGCTGGTTTCTTCGGCGCTCACTGGCCAGCTGGGCCTTGACCTGGTAGAGTTGGTCAATAGCCTGGGTGGCAGTGATGGCAGACTTGCTGCGGACTGATCCGGGAGTTGCAAAAGGAGAGGCAGCCCGGGCGATCAAGGATCCATTTGGTCGGGGGGTCTGAGGAGTGGTTGACTCGGCAGGGGCCACGCCGTTCTCAAGTCGCACTTGAAGCTCGTCAATCTCCGTCTCAAGCTGGCGGATTCGCTCCTCCATCTCAGTTCCAGCCTGTCGTTCCTGCTCAAGCTCAACTCGGATGCGTCGAATCTCGTTTTCGTAGTTGTCCTTGAGGCGCTCCTTCTCAGCCTCGAGTTCGCGAACGCGCTCCTGATGCTTCTTGCTGAGCTGGTCAGACATGTCAACCAACCGTCGCTGATCGTCAAGTTCCTGTTTGTAGCTTTCGACGGTCGAGGCAAAGGCGCCCTCCTGCTTCTGGAGCTTGACAAGCGCATCGTCCGCCTTGGATTGCATGGACTCGAGTCGTTCACGGAGCTGCTGCTCAGTTCGCTTCAGGGAATCGACCTGTGATTGGATGTCTTCGTTCTGTCGTTGAAGTTCAGCAATACGGGCACCCTTTTCCTTTCGATACTTGAGACCCTCCTCGCTCTTGGTCTTGAGTTCATTCTCAAGCCATTCGCTGTTCTTGCGGGCCAGATCAAGCTGTTGTTGCAGGGACTCTTCCCGGTACTTGGCGCTGTTCAACTGACCCTTGGCATTCTGCTCAGACTGTTGAAGAGCGGTGACTTCGCGGGCGAGCTCGACATTACGCTGGTGTTGCTTGGTGAGCTCCTCCGACACGGTCTGGTCACGCTTGTTGTGGGACTCGATTATGCTAAGGTTGGTTCGATTCGACGACTGAAGCGTCTCAATCTTGTCGTTGAGAGCCTTGATGTCGGCATCGTGGTCAGAGTTCTTCGACTTGAGGGTCTGTAGCTCGTTCTCAAGAGACTGTCGCTTGGTTTCTGGTTCGGAGAGAGCGGTTAGCGGGTGAAACATTTTTTAGGTGCGGCGACACCCCGCCAGCACGACCTACCTTCATCCTTCAATTGCTGTCGGGCCTCCTCAACATCCTTGAGGGCCTTGTCGGCAGTGGCCTTGAAAGTCTGCGATCGTGTCTCGGAACTGCGAACGGCGTTTTCCAGCTCGATGTCGGTCTGGAGCTTCTCGGCGTAGAGAGTGTCAAACTCGTGCGCTTTCGCGGCGACGGCCTGCAAGAGGGTAGCGACAAGGTCGACGGTCGGCTCGGTCGTCAGCGTCGCCAGGACAGGCTGATCGAGGCCAAGATGGCCTGCGATGTAGCCGATGTCCACATCTGCAGCCGCCATGGTCGTAGATCCTTCAAGTCGAAATCGCGGCCCTCGTCATTCCCGCCGTTGCGTTCGTTGCCCGAAAAGGTACAAAGGGAAGGACAAAAAAAGACAAAAGTCGTGTCTTTTTACAGATACAGCCTCCTCAGATGTCGTTTGCGCGTGCGCAGCGGCGAGAGAGAGCGAGGCTGACAAAAGTGTCGTGTTGGGTGCAAAGAACAAATCAAGGCACAAAGGAGTGAGGCAGAGAAATTGGAGCTTCGCGCCTGAACAACCAGTCCACTGTTTTTGGAAGCAACAAACGGTAAGGCCCAGCTGCGAAGGAGCAACGGGGCACGGGCCACCAGTGACCACCCGCGCCGCCTGCGTATCCACACGAGTGTTGGCAGACTGTAACGCGATGGTGCCTGGCGCTTACCGCAACAACATTATTCCGCATATGTCTTAGTGAATCGCGGCAAGGCAGCTGGGTGACTAAAAGCATAGTACACGACGACACGCATAAGCCAGGGCGTCCAAAAGGAAATAAAGGGACCTGTCCATGTAAAATCCAAAATCCCAATTAATACAGCTTCTATCTTACTTTTTGTTCTTTTTTCATGAAAACCATGAATCTCATCAACAATTTACATGTACAAGTGATGGGACTAGTGAGAGACCCACATTGCGTGGCCCCAATTTTGTCACACAGATGCAGCAAGCCACCCTACATACAGACAGCAACTATTTGACTTCTCAACTCAAACCAACTCAGACGCGAGTCAATGGGGATCCGGAAATATTCTCTCAATTATAGGATTTGAATTTTTCCGCCTCCATTAAATTAGTTGACTTATTTTCTAGTATACCCCAACTAACCGCAAATTACACTCAAACTCAGGTGAACAAATATTAGCTGGTTGATATCCTGCACTTACATGTACAACCATTACTCCAGACCAATCATTTCCACTTAAACCCATATAATAATAATATGGATCTATAGAATTAATAAACCAACATTTCATCTAACTACAATTTAAAACCAAACTTCCAACTAATTTTTCTCGTCTTCCTCCAAGCCTTGCTGAGGCCATTACATGATCTTATAGCAACCAAACTACAAGAGCCAAAGCCTCTGATGGCGAACATTGAGTACCAGCAACACAAACGCGACCACCTTGCAAATCGTGGTTATAGAAATAGTAACGTGGGAAATTTTGACACTTTATTCATTTGAAACCGTCATGGCTAGTCTGAAACTCCCCAAACAACGCCGGCTGAGAATACAATAAACCCCATACAAACGCCCCGTACCGGCTCGTCAAGTTCTTTATAGTACATATAGACACAGGTTCATTCTCCATACTATTTCCACTTGCCCACGTTAGAGTCAAGCTCATATGCCTCTATCGGCCCAGATTGCCACCCTCCATTCTGTCCATTTGGCTTTTGCGCCGTCGGGGCGGGATGTGCGGGAAACTCGTACACGGGCTGTCCGTGGGGCGTCTGTGGTGAAGGACTGTTCCCCCATCCTCCCTGACTGGGCAGTTCCTGGGCCGTTATTGGCGAGGGCACGTAACCGGGCTGTCCGTATGGGATCGGGGGAGTATAGTATCCCTTGGCTGGCGGGGCTTGAGAGCTGAATACGCCCACCTGGGCATGATTTGGAGGGAGTTCCGTGACGGCTGGCATCCCTCCAGTTGGCTTCACTCCACCGTCGAGCTCTGGTCTGTAGTTATTCGCCAGTTCGGGTACGCCTGCCGGCTGAAAGGGATTGGGGGGCTTGGTCTCGCCCATATGAGTGCTCCCCATGAGTTCGGGATGTCCGTTATACTGGTAATTTTCACCTCCAGAAGGACCTCCTGATAATTGTTCTCCATTTGCCTGACGGCGCTTTCTTCGCCAGAACAAAAAGAAGGCCACGCCAAGACCGATGACGGCAATAACGCCCGCAACACCAGCTGCAATTGGCACAATTCCGACACCTCCTTGGTTTTTGTCTTTGGACGACTGGCTTCCCGTTTCCACCGCACCGCTTGCCCCTGTCTTCGCCGCACCGGTTGACCCACTGCCGGACTCTGCGATCGTATACGTCGGCGCAATGGATTCGGAAACTGTGGCGGTAACTTTACCATTTACCGCGCTGCAGTAATAGTCCCAAACAGCGACGGCGGATGACAACTCGGCGATGGCAGTACTGTCGCAGGCAGCCTTGACCTGGGTTGTCAGAGCGGTAGAAACGGCTGGTGACATGCCTGATTTCAAGCATACGCATGATGCTAAATCTTCAGGGCCACTGCCACATAGATAACTTGTTTGCTAAGACGGGTTAGCATAGGAGAGACGAACGGTGCGGGCGGATACTCACGCTCTGGACGGCTGATGCGACAGCACCCCTGGCGCAGCTCGGAAGAGCCTTGAACTGGGGTAGCGCGGTGATGTAATATGTCACTGAGAATGTGTCAGAATCGGCCTTCAAAGATATCTGGGTAGCAACTAACTCTTTCCTGGGGCAGTGGATGGCGGTGCGAAGTGCGTGGTTCCCTTATTCATATTGCAGTATTCGGTATAAAACAGATCCGCAGCAGTAGCATCCTCGTTGTTGGAGCATGAGTATTTTACTGATTTGTAAATGGCGCCGGTAATATCCTTGACAACGTCGCTCTTGCTGCAGACACAAGGCGCGAAGAGCTGCGCTGCCTCGGGGCAGCGCTCTGAACCGTATCCCATGACCACATAAGACAATGCCGACTGCGCGCACGGAGGTAGGTAGGCCATTTCAGGAAGATCCGTGATATAGGCGTTGACGATGTTCGTGGTTGGTGAAGAGAACGTCACTGTCATCTTGTCTTGGTTGCAGTATTGGTCCATGAACATTGATGCGCTCGTCAAGTCTGAACTGGCGCTTGAAGCGCAGTTCCAGCCAAGAATGTCTGTGGAAATGGACGAGAAGACTGTCTTGAAGTCGGCCGAGTTCGAGCACACACATGATTGGAGGTTCTTGGGGGAATCGCCGCAAGCCGTTTGCGAGTAGGTGAGGGCGAAGACATCCTGGGATATGGCACTGGCAGCACAGGGTGCCTACCGCAGTCAGTATTGCCAAATGGCCTTGTAAGTGAGCAATCGCATACCATAAGTGTGTAGATGTCGAGGTCAGTCACGTCCACAACGCTTTTGGCCGCGACGGAGAGGGCGGCCAGGCCAGCCAACCAGACCGGCCGTCTCTGGAAACCGTGTAAGTGACGCATGGTCGGACCCCAGCAGGAACGGGTTCGCAATGTAAAGTATAGCAGCGGGCCAACGACTGGCACCTCAATCGAGCAGTCACAGTCACAACCAACACCAACACGCGGAAACAGAATTCTGGAGGAGGAAAGAAAAAGCCAGCCACCGCGTCGCCGTGCAAAATGCCTTCACGCTGGGCAGTGTGGGGGAGCTGGAGCGCGGCCAGGCAGGGCGAGATGCAGCTGGCGGCCGGGACCCCTGGAGCTAGTCCGCAAGTCACCAAAGCTGAAAAATTTGGCTGCATGTCGTTCCACTGCAGATACAAGCTTACTCCATTTTGGCGTTCTTGAGCTGCTTCAAGATGCTGGCCCAAATGCAGGAACAAGACGGGAGAAAATGCCACCCGAACAAGCGACCTGCACCACTCTCACAAACCAGTTCTCCCATCATCGTTGCCGATGCAGCGAGAGAGAGGGCCCAGAGCTATGGAAGAGAAGCTCGCCCGATCGTCACTTGACAATAGTGTATGGTGTTCTGGGCGGGGGGCAGCAGTGACAATTTCCACCTAAGGATCTGGCCGGTGGTTAGTTCATCCGACCATCCCAAATCTGACTCGTCGCTTATCAGGGTCGACGGACCATGGATTAGATAAGGACTGGTAGCAAAATAGGCTCCTCCCTTGGGCAAGAAATGGGGAATGGGTAATGGACAATGGCCCTCCCTCGGCGGCTCCCGTTAGACATGCATACGCGCGTTGTACGTAGTAATCTCACTGGAGAAACAACACGCGTATTCCGTAGGGCTGGCCGACCAAGACTTGACCAAGACGTTTTCGCTTGTTACTGCTCCATGGGGACCCAGCCCGAGACACCTTTCCCACCTTGCATGGCCTCGAGATTTTTTTTTTCTCTGTCGCGGGTTTCTCCCACGAGGCATTCCCGAACAAGACAAGAGCAGCGCCACCTGGAGAATGCCGCCTGGGAATGCCGCGGCCCCATTGGCTCGCGAGGTGTCGAAATGAGAGAGCGGGTGCGGCGAGGGGCTGAACTGGACCTGTGATGAAACACATGGCGCCTGCAGCTTGACTCAGACAGAAGAAATCATGGCATTCTTCTCCTCGGAACATGAGAATCCGTGAATCCGTGGGTCCAGGGAGGGTGAAGAAAGTGAATCCATCGCATGCACGCACATGGCCGGGCAGAGTCACGGCTCGCTCGCCCCGTCGGTCTCAGTCGCACGCGGAAACGGAGCAGATGCCAGCGCTTAGTCACCCGGGACCACTGCAAGCACGTGGTAGCGCCCGTGGGGTGGTGCTTGAATGCCGACCTCGATACCGGCACTGGAATCTCCACTTACTCGATATCGTTAACGTAGCGAGTCTATTGTTGTCGGTGAGTGCTTTGGACCCTCATGACACTCCGCCTTTTCATCATTGTTGGGTCACACGCCAATCGCGGCTGAGAGCACGCGCGATTTTATGATGCAGGTCATTGTCACTCGCTTGATTCGCTGTGCGCTAATGTTGTACTGCAGCAGTGTGCTTGTATTTGTCTCTGTCCAGAAAAGTAAAACTTGGTTTTGTCTTGCCGCCCGTCCCCGTTATTACAATGTTGCTACATTTAATTTAAACGCCATGCTAAAATCAAGCCTTTTTTGGTGACATATCTGGTCAACCTCTGTATTGTCCCGTGCGGCACCGCGCCAAATAACACCATAGCTCCATGCTTTCCCTAAAAATGAACAAATCACAGACCCATCCAAAAATAAAATAAAATCAATCAATCAAAAATCGCTGCCTTCCTGTTCGTGAATCGAGGGCTGCGGGGAGACGGGGCCCTGCATGTGGGGCGGCACCGCGATGGAACTCATTCGCCTCCGGGCGTTGGCGTAGGCGTTGCGGGGGGCGGTAAACTTGGGGAACTGGTATCGTGACTTGGTTGGGGGAGTAGACGGAGATGGACCGAACGGAGAGGTAAACGGGGAAGATGTCCTGTCGGGCACCTCAGGGATTGCTGTCTGAGCGAGTTGAGGCCCTTGGGGGTCCGTCACCCTGCGCAGGCCCTTGCGGATGGAGTGAGCAACCTCGGCGACTGATGAGCGGCGGTTGGGCAGGGCAGCGGGCTCGTCCAGCTCGTTGCGCTCCTGGGATCGGATTGAAAAGATGGATCGGGTAGATGAGATGGAGCTGCCTCGTGATCGCACCGGGGTCGAGCAGTCGGAAAAGGTAGTCTCTTGGCTGGTGGCGGAAACCTGTGAGGCTCGGCGTGTGGGCTCGGCATCCTTGAGCATCTTCCATAGGCCGTGGCCGAGGTCGTCCCAAATGACGACGGCCTTGAAGAGGCGGCGGCAGGCTTGTGTGCCTTCGTTCTCATTCAGGTCGGCGAAAGACCACAGCTCTCCGATGGAAGGAAGAGAATCTCGCACAATGGTGATTTGCTCCATCTGGTCCCTCCAGATAGAGTTCTCCAGGAAATCCTCGAGGAAGTCGTATGTTTCGTCCTTGGTTGCCTCCTCTGCCTCGAAGGCTGCACGCTCGAGAACAGCTGACTGGGCGCGCTCCTCTTCCTCGCGCCGTTGTTTCTGCTTCTTCCCGTTAAAGAGGGAGCCTTTGGCTGCTGAGTTGGGCATGTTTGCGTTGGTGTCTAGGTTGGTGAATTTGGCGGGTTGAGAGCGCTTGGTGTTATTGATGTGCGCGGTGTATTTTTGTGGGTGTGGGGGATAGTCGAGTGGGCGCCAAGGTGAGTAGAGATCTGAGCATTGGTCGACAGTCCTGTTGCACCTGTTGTCATTTGGTGATGACGGATCGTTTGATGGGAATAGATATCTGTGGTGGGAAGCAATAGACAGGGGGATTTCCGATGGGCTGGGACGCAAGGAATTAATATGTTTTTCCCGACATTGGCCTTGAGGTGTCCTATGTCGGACATTCAATTGGGCGTCAAACTCAACGGCCAACCTCAGACAAGGTTTGCCAAGGCGCCGCCACTTGACCCAGGGCGCTTGTGGTAGCCTTGATGTGCAAGGTTTGGGGGGCTTGACTTACTCGCATGTGCCCGGCGGGTCGGGACCCTTGTGAGATGGCTCGCCGACTGTTTCCGACCGCCTGAATGGGACATGCGGGAGTGTGTTGGGCTCACGGCGGGCGGTGAGTGGACAGCCGTGGACAGCCTCTCGGGCACAGGCACGCAGTCAAGCGAGGCAGAGGGTTTCTCCGACGCGTTGTGCTGACCCAGACCATCGCCACATAGCTGAGCTGAGGATTGCGATATGGAGGTTGACGTGCTTCACGTCAACTCAGCTGAGTAGGGAGAAACCTTGGCGGGGAGCGGGGAGCGGGGAGATGGAGCGGAGCGGGAGAGGGTCGGGAGAGGGTATCGCGGCACCATCACAATCAAATTCAACAGCGGTGTTGGGCTGCCCCATTGACGGACGGCTTCATCTACACCGACATGTCTCACCGTCTGTCTGCCGGGCACACAGAGGGGGGGGGGGCTTTGGGGGCTCTTGGGGGGGCCCTACTACGGAGTTTCTAGTCGGCTATTCGCACCAGTGCGAGAGCCGGGCGCTGGCCGACTGGCCCCGGGCCGCGGGACATCTCTGTCGGTCGAGTGGCGGCGCTGCAATTCGCGGCTGTCATTGGAAGATGCAGATCCTAGGGCTGGATTGTTGGCCGGCAAGGCTTGGGCCAGTGGCTGGTGGATTTTGGTCCGGCGAGCCCCAGCGAGGGCCAGCAAACCAGCGAGCCAGCAAGCCCCAGCATTTCAGAGGCCACATTCCGGCGCGGCAGAGGCTCCCAGCGCATATGGCGCTGAGAGCTCTGTGCGTCCGGGGAACCAGGACAGGAACCGTGGGGTCGCCCCGGGTAGCCGGGTGGGTGGGTGCCCTGTGGATGTTGCTTCGACCCCCCCCTAGGTCATGGGTCTGGGGGGAGATGGGGATTGTCCATTTTGACAGCTCTTAGCCGCGTGGATGCGCACCAATGCCATTCACACCATCTCGGATTCGGTCTTATCACGGTGCTCGGGTGATTACGGTGCGTGTTCTGCCACATGGCACAATGCCTGGGCTAAGGCTGAGAGGGATGGATGCGATGCGGCGTCTCGTGCCATGACGCCGTGTTGTTTGCTGGATTGCTTGCTGCCTTGCCCGCCAAGCCTGGTTCGCCGACATGCTGGTTGGGACCGACGCGTCTTGCTTTTCGTCACCTGGATTGTGGGATGCAACAAACCTTGGCGACCGGGAGCCTCGTGTGCTCTGGAGGAAGAGGCGTCTGTCTTTGCATGCTGAAACAGGAACGACCTGCTCGGCACTAGAGGCCGCATGCTTTGTGCTTTCCGGTCGAGAATCTCGTAGCATCGTGGTCACGGGAAACTCCATTTCCCAGTTGGGCCGCGACGTGGTGAAGCTTCCGGGGGCTTGGGGCTCTTTGTGACGCCTCGCCATTCCCACAATCTGGCGAACAATGCAAGACATTCGTGGGAGCGTTGGCGGCCGGGTCAAACTCAAATGGGCGGGAGCTGCATTCCAATCTCCTCGGGATCTGCACCCACGTCTGCCCCTCTCAACTACCGTCCGTCCATGTCTCGGACCGCGCTGGGCTATACGGCAGCCGCGTGAGAGAGGCTGATGACTTTTGGCCATGGGCGCCGTCGCCCAACGTCACCACGAGGGGGAGAGCGATATATGGAAGGGCACCAGAAGCAGCAGATGGGTGTGCGCAGCGGATCCGCAAGGAGGAGGGGTGATTAATTTGCCGGCCGCGAGACGCGGCGACAATGACGTTGAGAAGGACCTTTTAATTGCCTATTGAGGGTGCAGCGAGATGGTGGTGGGCACAGTTCGAATCATGGGGAGTCCTCTGCCCGGCCGATCGGCTCGGAATCGGGGTCGGAGTCGCGAACCTTCCGAAGCCTTTTTTTGATTGTGTGTGTTGTGCTTTGACTTTTTCCATTGTGAAGCTGAGCTCTCTCCCTCCCTCTCTTGTCTCTAAAACAAAGCTGTGGCTTCATAATTCTATTGAGCCACATTGCTGTGGCCACGAGACCACAGTGTGGGTGGGGAGCTTCAAGGTGTGGCTGACTGCTTGACCCGAAAGAGAACGCCAAAAGTTGAATATGAATACATGTTTATTGCGGTCGACAACTATTCAGATGACAGGCAAACAAAGAACTGAGGTGCAGCCAATGACATGGCCGGACGAGGTGGCCCGGGTGCAACATTGTGTTACCGAGACTGGGCCTGTCCAACTAACACACACCAAACCGCTCAGCTCAGGCCCCTGTTCTCGCTTTTGCTTGCAGTCAGTCATGATGAAGCAAACAAATGCAGCCATGGCAAACAATGAGCACGCTGAACAGACTGCGCCCTCAACGTTCTTGTTCTATTGTCCCTGATGCATCTGACACACGGCGCAATTTCCGCTCTGGGCATGATTCTAGTCAGGATCCCAGCAGCTCAACCGTCAATCTTGCCAATCTTTGCCAACCCAGCTTTACGACAAAGCAAAACTTACACCACCACGGCTGCCACTGCTCTCCTGCTTCACAACACCGCGCCCTCGGCACTGCAGCACGATGGAACCACGCAACCATGCGCCGCCCCCTGCCCTTTGCAGAACCCGCTACGACTCAGACTGCCCGTCCGCCCCGGACGACGGTGCCTTCGGCCCCCGGCCCTGGGCCGTGGCACTTGCCGCGTCGACTTATCAACTGGCGCTATCCATGTTGATGGCGTCAAGGGACGCCGTCTCCACTGTTTCCCGAGACCCCGTAGCCATCATCGCGACTATCGACGGCTGTCTCCATGCCCTGACGACCGCGTCGCCGTGGAAGGTGTCGCATGCCGTGTTGATTATGTGCTGCGTCTACAGCGGCGCAGTCTACGTCTGTCTCTTCGCCTTCCACGCTACCGTGCAGATCTTCCACGCCTGGGTCTCACTCGGCAGGGCGTTTCCACATCGCCTTCAGGAATGGGTCATTTCGCTTCTTCGCCATGCCGCAACTCTTCTGCCTCTCCTTCTAGACAGCCTGACCCTTCTCATCGTCATCGCCGCATTCGGCTGTCTGGCGGCCCTGCACGGTGTTCCTGTGGTGTGGAGGTTCGCGCACCGAGTCAAGACCCTTGTCCGGGGGCACGACACTCCCGACAACGTTTTTTCGCCCTCGTACACCAAGAACGGGCACCTGGTCAAGCCCAGGATGGGAGCTACCTACGTCACGGTGTCACCCAAGGCAAGGCGATACACGTCCAGCGTCCCGCAGAAAAAAGTTTCCTCTCTTGACGATCAGGCCTTTGATAACATCACCACCAATCCCCGCTCCGCCGGCAAGTCCGTCAGTAACAACGGCGATCATCGCTCCGGGCTCGCGCTGCAAACCTGCGAGATCCGGCGCCTTCGAGGGTGTCTGGAAGAGGAAAGACAGCGTAATCGTGAGTTTGTGGGTAACGGAGCAGAGATGGAGGGGTACCGACGCGGCCTAGCTGCCGAGCAGGGCCGGTGCAGCCTCCTACAGCTGCAGCTCCGCCAGCTCCGCACCGAGATGAGCGCAGAGGGCCACCCGCTGGAAAGGGACTACCGCAAGTCCCAAGATAAGATCCAAAATCTCCTTGTCAAGCAGGCCGAGGTCAAGCAGGAGCGAGACGAGATGGAAAAGTCTTCCCTGGAGTTTCTAGACGAGATTGCCAAGCTCAGGAAGCAGCTCAAGGGCATCGACAAGGTTCACCAATGCCAGATGAACAAGTTGCGACAGAGGCTCGTCGCGGCCGAAGCCAAGATGGCCGCCTCGGAGCGAGAGGCTGCGCAGTATCGACAGCATCGCCATGCCCTTGCCGCCGTCGGAAGCGAACTCAAGTCGGCCGAGGCTGAGATTCGCGACGGCCGAGGCCCCGAGCCGCGAAGCGAGGAGAAAGGCAAGCAGCCAGTTACCGAGATGACGATCTGAGTGGCTTGATCGAGAATATTGATGATCTGATGATCGCAAAGGTACTTTTTTTTTCTTCTTCCAACACGACGACACTCATGGTGACATAACAAACCGCGTATTTTCCCCCTTCGCTTCCTTTGCTTATTTTGGCCCTTATCCTATTTCTTTCCTGCCGAACTTTTATCGGCGCGGTTATGACGAAAAGATGATACACACCATCTCGCTGGAGCAGGTAGGCGTTCGAGATTGCACTGAGGCGGTACGCTTTTAGCCGTGCGCCTCTACCCATGATGCTGCTTTTTTTTTCCCGCTCACGATTTCGGGGAATTTTTCTCCCTCTTCGATCATGACCCTGAAATTTTGAACAAAGTTTCATACCAGTACGTGTGACTGGTCTATGGGAGGGGGGGAGGCCTAGTTAGAAGACACGCAACACGAAAAGAGGTGAGGGCATCCGCAAAAAAGTTTGACGCCCCTCACAATGACACTATTGATGCACTTTACATACCAGGCGTTGGCATAGACAGTTTAAAAATGGCACCACTTTCCTAAACGAGTAGACAGATTAGATGCAATAAAATTTCCCCAACATTCACTGGCGCAACCCAATTGACAGCAAGATTAACCAACCATTACAGCGCCGCGTGTCAATTACAACATACGCGTGACGTGAACATGAGACTACCGCCAACAAAAAAGCATGAGTGGAAATGAGTTAGAGGGTAAAATGAAAATAAAAAAAATAAAAAAAGAATAAGAACATCCAGATAAAGCGAACAGGTCTAATGCGACAAAGTCATTTCCATTTCCCATTCCATCAAATCCCAGAATTCCTATTCCGCCCTCTCCTCCCTCGTCATTCCCTGAGAACCTCATTCATACCGACGACAAATCTGCCCTTGTCCTCAAATCCATCCATCCCATTTCCACCTTGCTTTACCTGCACAGAGAGAGTTACAAACAAGAAGAAGAAAAATTCCATGTACGCCATTTTCCCCCGCCCTTTCCCCTTGTTCTGTTATTCTCTGGGGCTCCTCCGCCAAAGGGAGTGTAACAAGAAGAAAAGAAAGAGACAAAAAAAGAAGTATGAAACGGAAAAGAAATAAATAAGCAGAAAAGTGGCGATGAAGAAGACAACAGAGAGGCGATGGCATTGGAGCAGGAGAGGGGGTTTGAAGTTGAGTTGTAAGTAATTGGAGGTTGAATTGAAAAAGTCAAGGCCCGTCTAAGTGCCGGCCACATATGTGCTCGGAGGTCGGTTGATTTTAAACTTGTCGTCTTCATTATTCTTCGCCTCTGTATTCAGTCTCATTCATTACCCCTTCCTCCTGTATACAAGTTTCATTCTCCCCTTCCAAAAAATCTCCTCCCCCTTCTTCAACCTAATTATGGCCCGCCGCGCGCGCAGACTTAAGCACCGGGGTAGTACATCTGGAAGTGAAGCTTTCCCTTGGTTCCCTTTTCGCCACGAGAGGCGCACTGGGAGTTGCCCCGGATGCCCACCATGCTGCCGGATGAGCCCTTGTCAAGGGCGTGCTTGAGGATGAGGCTGATATCGATATCGCCAATGGCCAGAACCTTGTCGGTGGCCCCGGAAGCCAGCGCGAAAACGCAAGACTCAGACTTCAGGATAGGAGTGTAAGCAATCTTCTTGCCACCGACAGTGACTGAACCGCCAGAACCGTAGCCGTAGGATCGCTTGTTGTAGCCGGAGCCGTAAGTGGGAGCAGAGCTGCCAGTGCCGCTGGAGCTGCCACCAGAGCTGCCGCTAGAGCTACCACCGGAGCTGCTGCCATCGGGGGAGTAACCAGAGCCAGTTGTGGAGCCGGAGCTAGTCTTGGAGCCGGTCTTGGAACCGGAGCTGGAGCCGCCGCTACTGAAACCAGATCCGTAAGTAGGAGCAGTGCTACCGCTGTTGCTGCCAGCCGAAGAATCACCGCCGCTCTTGCTGGAACCGACGTTGAAGGTGCCGTTGAGTGTGATAAACTCGCTGTAGAGGGCAGCGCAGGCCTCCCAGTCGGCGGGCATCAATGGGTCGTCGGCAGTGGCTTCGGTGTAGGTGGGATCGTCGCAAGCCTTCTGGTGCTTCTCAGTAGGAGTCCACGAGATGGGCCCTGCGGCCTTGGAGGCAGTGGCCGTGGGAGGGGAGCCGCAGGTCTTGGTGGGGACGACAATGATGTCGCTGCCATCGCCGTTGGGAGAGGTGCCAGTGCTGGGCGTGGTGGTAGGGCTGTCAGCCGAGGAGTCTCCAGACGGGGAGGCGGGCGTGGACGAGGTGTACGAAGGCGGCTCGCCATATCCAGGTGCGGGGGCAGCAGAGGCAACTCCAACGAGGAGGGCCGTGAGGGCGGCAACGGGAACGGTAACAGATCGCATCTTGGATGGTGATGAAGAAAAAAAAAGTTGTTGGAAGAAAGAAGTAAAAAAGATTAAAAATAGAACAGGAAAAAAGGTGAATCAAAAAGGGTTCTAAAGAACGACTGGGGGTGAGTTGAGTTTTGGGATTGGAAGAAGCCGGCGAAGATCTAGCTTCGTAAACGAAGTTGGAAGATGTTGCTTTTTTTGGTTGGTGAGCGAGAGGGGTTTGTTAATGAGCGACAAGTCCGTAGGCGGATTTCCTCGGAAAGGGTGATCAACACCTGCGAAAGTGAAGGCGGGTGAAGAAGTGGGAGGATCTTCGTGAGGTGGAGATGGGAGACACAGGGAGGAAGAAGGAGGGGAGCGAAGAGTTGGGGAGGATGCACGGGGATGATAAACAACGAGCCTGGGGCGTGTGTGCTCTCACCTGAAGGTGACGTTCAAGTGAGGACGAGGTGCAGTCTAGAATCTGGACAAGGAAAAGGCCCGTGTGGTTGCATGACCCGGCTAGTTAACGGCGCCCCCTTTCGCTAGTGGACGCCGGGCTGAGCAGCGCAATTGCTGACTTGCCTAGCTGTGGCTTAAAAAAAGAACAAGCAGAGAGCCAGCAGCAACTAGCAGCGTGACCCAGCGGCGGCGGCGGCGGTGGTGGCAGCAATCAGCAGCAGCAGCAGCCAGAGTGGGAAACGGCGAGGACGTGCTCTGGTGAGATGATGGGTTGTTTCAAGTAGGGTATGGCCAAACTCGGGAAGGGAGGGGGCGTTTTGCTAGCAAAAAAACACGCGGATAGAGAGAGAGAGGGAGAGTGCACTGCTGAGCCGAAGGTGCGTCTGTGTGTTTCCTTGTGGCCACAGAGGAGCGTCCGTGTAAATTGATCGAGGCCAAGGCATGGAATCGGCAATTAACGAGGGCAAAGGCGGATGCAATGCATTGCGCAGGAACCAAATCTAATCGAAATCAAGACGGGATGGAATCCAATGTCTTCTTGCTCTGCATACACACCATATGGAGTCGAGAGATTTGAGCAAATGCTGCTGTTGGCTGTTGGCTGTTGATTTGTTGGTGACGGGAACGAAAATGAAGGAGAGATCCCGGCAGCCAACACAGACACACGCGCGCACACAGCCCACCGCCCGGAGGTGTCAGCACCAGAGGGGATCTAGGGAAGAAGAAGAAAAAAAATGATAAAGGGCACTGTCACTAAGTGTCTGGCACTGAATGGCGGTTTCGAGTTGAAGGGCCTGAGACAGATGGGCTATTGCATCCTTGCCGTCGATCCGTTGGCAAACAAGGACACTTGTTGCAAGCAGGGGAAGAAAGGGAAATGCGAGACACGGGAGGCGGAAGCAGAGAGAGAGACCGATAGAAACAATTGCATGATACGACACACACGCGAGGAAGCTTCAATCGATGACTCTCGCTTCATTCCATTCGCCGAGTTGACTCTGATGATCTCGGTACCTACGTGATGGATACTTCCCACCCCGCATCCCGCCATGTGGTGGTGCAGCTCCAGCTGCTCCGGTCCCCCTCATGCGTGTCTCTGTCTGCCGGGGCGCCAAATTGGCCACCAGTAAGATTGCCCCAGGCACGACGGGCTCTGGAATGCCCTGCGCCAGGCGAGCCACCACTGCTCTCTACCTGACGCCGCCATTGGCCCTTCGCTCAGGTGTTGGAATCTTAGCCCGGGCGCGGGGGCCCTTCTGTTTTCCATGCGTACAGTGGGGACCTCTCAGCTGTGCGGCCTGAACCCGCTAGGCGGCTACTGGCCTAGCATTCCAATAGCGCTGGTCCCCTTCCTTCCCCCGACGGCGGCGGCGGAGGTGGCGGCCCCCCGATGGTCCTAAACATTCCCCTGGCTAATAATGGATGTTGGAACCACCAGCCTGAAGGCCGGGCAGGCTAAACACGACCCCCAGGGCCCAGCTCTTGTCCCCGGGAATGGAAACATTTTCGTTTTGTCGGCAGCGCCCAAGCCCTTGCCTTGCCTGGCTTTGCTCTGTCCCAGGGGGGTATAGGTCGGCAGCGGATACCGAGTAGTGCAGAACATGGATGACGATATGCTTCATTTTCTTTCCTGGGTCGTTTGGCTAGCCTCACCACCGCTATGGCATTTTACCCTTTCTTGTTTTATTTCCTTCCGTTTTCCGCCCAACAAATCTGATCGTTTCCTCTGGAGGCCCCCCTTTTTTTCATTTTCCACATGGTCCTTGGCCTTCTGTTCCTGGTTGGAGGCTCCATTGGATGTTCTGTTCGCCACAGATTCATTCAGCGCCGCTCCGTCCCAGGGATTCACCTTGGGCAGCCACCGCCCAGGCCGTAGCGAGGCCCTGTGCTCACACGGCTCACACGGAGGAAGTGGTGGTCTTCGTCCGGGGCACGCCGCTGGGCTGTGTCTGTGGTTCGTGAGCGAGCGAGTGCTGGGGCTGCCCCATCGGAGCAGCATTGCTTTTTTGTTTGGTGTTTAGGCTTATTTGGGGATTTGCAGGCAATTGCAGGCCTGCGATCGGCGTGCGGGATGTCGGGGTGCATGGGCTGTGCTGTGCTATTGAAGCTGGGTGGGTGTGTGGGCACACTACTACAGTAGCTTCCGGTGGTTGTGCAGGACCGGCGGGAAGCATTAGGCACGAAAGTTGGTTCAACGGCGCGATTCTAGTGTCAACACTTTATGAATAGGGGGGGAAGAGCGGGAGAGCATTATCTCATCCTTTCAACAGCAACTGAGAAAGGACAAAAAAGAGGGCAGAAAAAAAAAAAGGAAAAACGTGCCGAATCCAGTGTTCAATCACTTTGCGCCGTCTGTCGTCTGTCGTTTTGCGCGTCAGATGTCATTCTCAGGCGACCCTGCCGCCGCAACATCCACGGACAAACCCATGACCATGCCCCGTAGCAAGTAGATCGAGCATTAGATTGACGCTCCAAGGCCCTGCCTAATTCTAATTCCCGGGCATCGGAGAGAAAGGACGAATCCGCACCCAGGGCCCGCCCAAGGGCCGCCAAGGGGTGCCACAGGTTGACAAGCACATGATGGAAACGGACAGGGCCCTGTGGCCGTCCATTTCGGGGAGTCCACCCAGCTTCTGCACGCCTATCCGGGACATGCATAGGCTACATGCAGGAACACAACAACGCACCCACCTGCATTGCCCCGTGTGGGCAGCGGGCTCACCTTGTCGTTCTCCAAGCTTCCCCAAGCTTGGGCCGGGCTAATACAAAGCGGTGGCCCGGAGGCGCCCCGGCTTCGTCCAATGCGGTCCGATTTCTGGCAACTCTCACCATAAGAGGCTTCTGGCTTCTTTCGCACGGTTACGGAGAATGGGCTATGGAGAAGGGGGGGAGGAGACAGCGCCGGCTGCCCACCGGACAGAAATAATTTAGAGAGAGGGTGAGTGAGTGAGACAGGCAGACGCAGAGGACAGCACGCGCCCGCGCACCCCCATGTATGCGCACTCCCCAAGATACAACCAGGCAACGGCTAATGCCGACCATGATCCTCGCCCAGCCTGAGACTTGTGGGCGGGTGGAGATCCCGTTGAAGCTTGGAAGGAAAAAGAAGCGTTGCAGGGGTTGTGCTCCGGCAGTGGACCATCCGGCCGGGGGCCGATGATCAAGAGTCAAACCGGGCCCCCAGTCGGCCATGCGGAAACTGCCCTGCTTGCCTTGCCTTGCTCCATGGGCCTTATTCTATGAGCCTTGTTTTGTGGCCTTGTTTTAACACCTTGTTTGGGTGGGCCGTGGGGATGGGGGATGGGGATGAGAGGAGAGAGAGAGAAAGAGGCGAGGCAAACCAAGAGTCGGAGCATTTTTCACCATCAAAGGTGCCCCCATACCGTTCAAACGTGTCCTAGTTTACATGGCGTCGTCAAAAATTAGGGTGGATGAATGAAAATAGAACAAGCAAGAAGGGTGCCCCGGGTGATACGATATTATTTTTTCCTCTTCTGTCCTTCTCTTTCCCAGGCACGCCAATCTAGACCAAAAACCCCTTTAGGCCCATCTGTTTTTTCCCTCCGTGTCCCGACGAAACAGCCATCCGTGTGTTCCAAGCCCGGGCCTTTTTTTTTAGTGCATGCCGCGCGTGAGAAGCACAGGGCCAGGGCGGCGAGTTCGCGCCTCCAAAAGCCTCATGGTCGCCCGGGCTGCGTAGGCCAGGCGCCATTGACAGGAGGGTGACTCAATAGTGACAGGCCTATTTCGGTTCTCGTTTGGTGAACAGAGAAGCAAGCGATGGATTGGGACGAACCCGTCCCCCAAGCGGCCATGGCTTGTGACATGCGCGCGCCCTCTCCCATCCCTCCACTCTCCACCACCCAAACCACCTCTCAGCCCCTCCGTTTCATCCTCCAGCGCCATCACCAACACCGTTGGTCAGGCCAGGCCACCTGCTTCGCCCCTCCCTTCGGCTCTTGACCATTCATTCTCTCGGCGCCTGTCTCTCTGTCTGCCTGTCCACTGTGCATTTGCATGTTCGTCCGATGTTGCATGTCAGGTCCCAGGCCAAGGATGGGCCGCTGTTCCGCGACAGCCAAGGCCAAGACCTACACGAGACACTCGGGACAGGATATTCTTGCCTGCTGCTGGCTAGCCTTGCAATGTCCCACCAACCAGATGCTTCGCCGCCTCTGCATCGGGTATTAAGGGGGGAATCCAACCACACCTGTCTCATGTTTCCTGTCTGCGTCTCGCCTTTTTGCTCTCTCCCCAACGGTGCACTCGCCCGTTGGTTGGTCCTTAGCTGTTTGCAGCGGGCGTGTTTCAAAATGCCGAAAAGCAAAAAAAAAAAAAAAAAGTCCAACAACACAAATCACAACCCTCCAATGGCCCAGCTTTCATCTCGTTGTGCCACCAACATGCAATCCGCGAAATAGTGGCGTAGCAGTAATTACTCGAGGGAACGAATGAGAATCACGGTACAATTCATGGTAAAAGAAACAAGGTTTCAAAATAACGCTCTTTTGCATTCCTCCGTTTCGCTAGCTAAAGAATGGGGTGACCACGCAAGCCAGGCCTCGATCTCAAAGCCGCCTCTATCAACTCCAACTCCAGACTTTCCCAGTTTTGGCTACGGGCTATACCAACCCTTCTTCAATTCCCTCGGTTGTATTTTTGAAACATTGACAGACAGCTTCCTAGAACATCTGGAATAGGTTGTTCCCATTTGCGTCCCCGTTCTGGCTCTCGTCCTCGGAGGGCCTCGAAATTGACGGATCCTCCAGGGTCAGCTCCTCCATGATATGCTGCTCTACATGAGGGACACCCGAGATGGATATATTCCCGGGTGACTTTTTCAAGGTTGGTGTCTCCATATCCGCCCCCGTGAAGTTGTCCGAGATGAGCTCCTCCTAATGCTCCCGCCATACCTCTGGATTCACCTCGTTGAAACCAATAGCCTCCATGACGACAGGCCAGTCTGCCTGCCCGTCCCGCGTCACCACCTCATAAACGCGGCACAAAAGGCCCGAAAATTGCGGTGCAGGTTCGAGCGCCACGGCAAAAATATGCCGGACTAGCTTCGCCCAGCCAGCAATATATCGAGCATTAAAAGTAGCCGCAGGATAGCGGAACTCGATAGTCTGCTGCTTTGACACGACTAGTGCGCATCGCTTAGTGGTGTGCACGAGACCCAGGTCAAACTTCTTAAGAAGCATCCGCAGGTCAAACAGATTGGTCTGCGAGTATATGCGCTTCATCACATCCAAAGTTTCTTTATGGGCCTTTGATCGGTCTCCCAGTCCGTCCATGAGCTTCTCCAGAGCTCCCAGCTGAATAATGCCGTCATCTGTAAGGCTGTCAGGCGCCGGATCAAGTGACCTAGCTGCGATCGAATGCGTCGCAATCGGGGCTGCGAAAGGATTATTATGCCTAGACCTATGGCACAGTGGGATGAGGAGTGTTTCCTCGATCAGAAGCACGAGACATGCCACCCGCTGAGCTGTCTCCAAATCTAGTGTACCACTGTTGCTGGCATGAAGGTGCAAGCCGCAGCTACCATTAATAGCCACCTTCATGTCGCTTTTGAGCGACTCCAGGGCTTTTTTTAGCGTCGGTAGATCGTTTGTGACTTCGTCTACCGAGGTAATGATAGGACTGTTCAATTCGAGTCCAATCCAATGACGACTGTCTGGTGGTGCCTTGGTTGCGTCATCCCTGATGTCTCTCGATATATGTGTTTCGGGTACAACAAACCAATTCATATATTCTCTCCGATTTGCGCCCGGGCAGGGTTTCGCCGCCTTTGGGTTCCAAACTCGCAAGGTTGGTAACTCTGGGTTGGATTGTCGGTGAATGTCGTCATCAGTAGCACCCTCGGATAGAGGATAGTTTGTCGGCGGTCTGTCGAGGTAGCGACATGCCACGGGAATTCCTGTAGTGGCGAGGATGTCACACGACTTTTTGATCGCTGACATCTCCGCCCACAAATCCTTCAACTCTGCGTGCTGTCCCGTCAACCACGGGTTCTTTGATGGAGGAGGACATGCCCACTTGGAAGAGGAGTCCGCTCCCTGGGCATCTTCGGAACTATGTTGGGCGACAACATATTCCCACTCGATGCCAAGAAATACTTTTGTGATGTCGGCCATCGTGATAGTATTTTTATCAATCCTCAGATAAAATGGGGTTTTCGCATGTAGTGAGTCAGCGAAAGCTTCGGTTGCTTGTCTCTCTGAATTAACAACTGATGTCTTGTATCGGAATGCTGGAGACAGTCGAATGCTGCACATAGGTCTTTAAGTATGCCTCTCCGGTAAAGGATACGGATAGCTGTGATGGAGAACATGCAACCTCATCACTGCGGACATCGTTTTTTTGGAGAGGTCTGTTCCACCTTCCCAGATCGCGAGACAAGGACGATTTTCCACATGTTTCTTGGACAGTGCAACCCTGGGGCGTTGTGTTTGGTGAATGAGGACAGCGGCAGGAACAATTCTGGGGCTTTGATCCCATATTCTGGCAGTATCCAGATAGTATGAAGATATTTTACAAACCCATTTGATAATTAAGAGTGTGAATCGTTGATTTTGTCGTTGGAGTCGATCATATGCAAATGCCCACTTCGGTGTTCATCACAAGTTGGACAAAGCAGATCAACTGAACTACGTTCAACCCAGAACATGAACAACTCTAAACGGGAGAAAAAATATCAATAGAAAGGAACACAACATTATTTCTAACGAACACATCAAACACCAAAAAAACGGAGATACAGTGATAAGGAGTCTCCCCAGTGACTGGTCAACCGACAGCTACCCTACACATACGACCAAAGGAAATTAACGAATAGAGTTACGCCAAATTGCTATTGTGACTGATTGACAAAACTTAATGATTGTGAGATGGAAGGGATGGTACTGGATAATTAAAATTGGATACAATGCTTGTATTGTTGATTTCCCCCAAACTTTGACAACATCCTTGTGTTCGAAATGTCAAGTTTTGTGCAGTGTTTTATGTCCATTGTTAGCCACCCTTCTCGATAGATCGAGATCGGACGCTAACCAATCATAGCATCCCACATATCGCGCTACAAGACATTAAGGGGCACGGGCTTGACACGACTTGGGATTTGGGTGGCAACCAACTCAACGGAACGATTGGGCTGCATCGCGGGTCAAATCATCAGATTAATGACACGTCCTATGTACACCCCAAGAGGCCTGACATCGCTATCAAAGTCAATATCGCACAGTATTACGTACCTCGGTTGCGAATTGATTGTTGCTGGGCTCAGCGGAGGCGACCGTACATCATCAACTCGAGCTCGTTGTTGTGAGGCACATCATTAAATATACATAACTTCACGCAACGGCGAGGGATGGTTGTCAATATCAGGCATATACTTTTCAGGATTCTCTGAGATCAACATGGGATGTCTGGTTGACACCATTGTTGCTGAGCAAAAGCGCTTGTGCATGTCCTAGCGCTCAACTGCTGACTGTATCTAAATTACTAACGGACGAGTCAGAAAATGGACATTTGATGACTTACGATGGAGAGCCAGTACAAAAAGTAACTCCTATTAATATTAGAAGATTTGCATACCGATTTAATATTCTGCTCTCGACTCAGTAGTCATAATGAACCGAGGGCTTGCGGGTTGGGGTTGGGTTAGGATGAGTGGTGGATGAACAAGGTCAGTTGGCCTGTATGCCGTCTAGGGAATTTTCTGGACATCTCACATTAGACATGCACCTATTTTTTATATTCCGAACCCGAGGCGGGATGCAAATGTTTCGTCACCCTGACATGTACCTTGGAATAGGTATACTGGCATGGCGTGTGTCTGTGTTGGGCTACTAACTAAGGGTTCCAATGAAGTCAAATGGGGAATTTCCTCGGCTTCCTGGTGTGCCGTGAGATAGAATAGGCCATACTCCGAAATGAGATTCGTCAAGGCATGCGAGAACCCAACGCACTGGCTTCCCATGCGTTGTGGCAACTCAACAGATTGCAGGCTGGCTGTTGCAACACATGTAATGCACGGCTGAGCACAAATGAGTAACGACAGTATCCATGGGCTTGAATCCCCCAAAATAAACCCCCAGAATGCAATGCAAATTATACTTGGACTTGCATTTATACACCGTGGTTGAATCCAGACCCATGTCTATCCATCAACGCGGTCTGGCAACGGTACGTACCACAACCGCGAATCCACTGCAGCTCCCAGGTACAGCTACGGTACAGCTACCCGTTACAGCACAGCTGTTTTTTTTTTAGTGTCTCAGGGCGACCAAACAAGCAGCGAATGACGAAATTGGGCCATCCCCCAAAACCCACCTTGGGGCATTTCCCCTTGCTTGGGGTTTAGAGTGGGACCTCGTGCCAAAAACGCGCCAGCGCAGCCCAGGCGCGCGTCACAATTCAACTCCAACATTTTTGGCTCCATCACCATCCTCGCACATCATCGCGGCATCACCGCCATCCCCAATCGCGCCCTCCGCCATCTGCGCATCGTCGCGTCGTCGCATACCCGAAACGACCCCGTCCATTGATACCGTCGACGTCGCCGCTGCCCTCGGGTCGCCGTCCTTGCCTCCCAACTCAGCCTCCCCGTTCGACCGCTGCATGCGGTCTCCCCCACCATGCACATCATCAAGCCGTCATGGCTAAGCCATAGTGGCGAGCAGAAGGACTTCGAGGTCTACAGCTGCACAGTTTCCCCCGATGGAAAACGCCTTGCGACCGCCGGCGGCGACGGCCACGTCCGCATCTGGTCCACCGAGGCCATCTACGAATCCAACAACTCGTCCGAAGAGACCAAGCCGCGCCAGCTCTGCCACATGAGCCACCACCTCGGCACCATCCACTCCGTGCGCTTCTCGCCAAACGGCCGCTACCTCGCCAGTGGCGCCGACGATAAGATCATCTGCGTCTACCACCTCGACAAGGGCCCTCCCGCTGCCAGCTTTGGCACCAGCGATCCGCCTCCCATCGAGAATTGGAAGACGTACAAGCGTCTCATTGGCCACGACAACGATGTCCAGGACCTCGCGTGGTCTTATGATTCGTCCATCCTCGTGTCTGTCGGCCTCGACTCCAAGGTCGTCGTCTGGTCCGGACACACCTTTGAAAAGCTCAAGACGATTCCGGCTCACCAGAGTCACGTTAAGGGCATCACCTTCGATCCCGCCAACAAGTTCTTTGCCACCGCCAGTGACGACCGAACAATCAAAATCTTCCGTTTTACCTCTCCAGCCCCGAATGCCACTCAGCACGACATGGTTAACAACTTTGTTCTCGAGACGACAATCAGCGCCCCCTTCAAGAGCTCTCCCCTGACCACCTACTTCCGACGCTGCTCCTGGTCACCCGATGGAAACCACATCGCCGCCGCCAACGCAGTCAACGGTCCCGTCAGCTCGGTTGCTATCATCGAGCGAACGAGATGGGATAGTGAGATCAACTTGATTGGCCACGAGGCACCCACCGAAGTGTGCATGTTTTCTCCTCGACTCTTCCATACCTCGAAACCTGACAAGGAAGCGGCTGCGAATGGAGATGGTGGGCAGCTAGTCACAGTTATTGCCTCGGCAGGTCAGGACAAGACGCTCAGCATCTGGAACACAAACACTTCTAGACCCGTTGTCATTCTCCAAGACCTGGCAGGCAAGTCGATATCTGATCTGGCTTGGACACCTGACGGTCAAACCTTGTATGCATGCAGTCTCGACGGAAGCATTGTCGTTGCCAAGTTTGGCGAGGGAGAGCTCGGATGGGTTGCACAGCCAGAGGAGAACGACAAGGCTCTCCAGAAGTATGGTGCCTCCCGAAAGGGAATGGGTATTGCTGAGGATGTTGATGGCCTGATACTGGAGAACCAAAGCAAGGAAGGCGAGTCAAGAGCCGCCCAGTCAAGGATGGGTGCCCTTATGGGTGACTATTCGGAATCCACAAAGGAGTCTACGCCAACTACCAATGGCACCAAGACTGGCAAGGCCGCCTCAACAAATGGCCAGCCGGCAGAGCCTGAAAAGAAACCAGAGGAAGAGGCAGCAGACAAAACTGCCGAGCGTGTCAAGGAGCTCAAATCAAGAGTGACTATTGGTAAAGATGGCAAGAAGCGAGTCGCACCCCTATTGGTTTCGTCATCAGGAACTGGTCAATCATCTTTGCCCCAGACTCAGTTGGTTGGTACCACCACAACCAAGGCGTCCCAAAACGACGCCCCGCAGACCATCCTCGACCTCACCAAGCCCTTTGACGGGCTGCCTAAGGGAGGCATCGCGTCCATGCTGCTCGGCAACAAGCGACGAATGGCTACTGCTGATGTCGAGGACGAGGAGGAGCCCGCAGCAAAGCGGACTGCTTCAGGGCCGACGCCCATTGTTACCAACGGCGCAGACGGCGTTGAGCCGGCCGCTCTTACGCCCGTCCAGAACGGAGTCGTGCCCACCCCCGAGTTTCTTCGACCAGCTGTTCTCAACCCTTCGATATCCTTTGCTCAAGTTCGACTCGCTGTTCCGCGGGTTCGCTCTCACATTCTTCGACCCCTAGAGCGTGGCATTCTCCAAGACGAGGCATCTTTGGAGGATGCATCCAAGATCCCGGAGAACATTATTCTCGAGGCTAAGAATGAGGCGAACCCACGAGATCCTTCGCATGTTACGGTGACTAAGAGAGGTGCTTTGCTATGGGAGGAGTTTCTTCCCCGGGCCATCATTTTGGTAACTGCCAACAAGAACTTCTGGGCCGTTGCGTGCGAAGACGGATCAATTCATGTCTGGACCCCCGCTGGTAGGAGGCTTCTTAACCCCATGGTGCTGGAATCACAGCCCGTTATTCTTGAGTGCCGTGACGGCTGGCTGCTCTGCATTACTGCCACAGGTTTGGCGCACGTGTGGAATATCAAGACACAGTCCTCGCCTCATCCCCCAGTTTCTCTAGGACCTATCTTGGATGTGGCCACCACGTCGCTCAACCAGCACACAGCAACACCTGGTCCTGGTGTTACATCGGCGCATCTAAACACGACTGGCCATGTTGTTGTGACACTGACAAATGGTGACGGCTACTACTACGCTCGGGAAATGTACACTTGGCAAAGACTCAGCGAGGCTTGGTGGGCGGTTGGCTCTCAATACTGGAATTCCAACGATTCATCCATCTCTGCCCTACAGTCCACAGCTGTGGGCCCCGCCTCCAAGGACGGAAAAGAAAAGGACTTGCCCAAGGCTACTGTTTCTTCTGGCATCATTCCCTTTTTGGAGCGCCACACCACCAACGAATTTCTGCTTAAGGGCCGATCGTATGGGCTCCAGCGTATTATCAAGATGCTTATCCAAAGAAAAGAAGCAGAGAACCTCGAGAGCACTGTCAGCGTCGCTCACTTGGAGAACAGAATGGCTGGAGCTATGCAACTGGGTGCCAAGGAAGAGTTCCGACTGTACTTGTTCATGTATGCGAAGCGACTGGGAGCTGAGGGGGCGAGGCAGAAGGTGGAAGAGCTCCTGAACAGCCTTATCGGTGGAATCCTCGAGGACAAGAGTCAGGATGTGGAGGAGGAAGCTGGGCAAGGGTGGTTCAGCAAGGAGGGAGAAATTTGCGGATGGGACCGAAAAGAACTGCTCAAGGGCGTAGTCATGATACTCGGTACGTTGATGGTGTATGTGATGGCTATTTCGTGACAAGCGCTGACAGGAACAGGAAAATTCCGCGACTTGCAACGGCTAACGTTGCAATATGCAAGGGTCCTCGATCTCGACCTGGAAGACGGGTCGGTGGACGTGGATGCGGACTCAATGGATGTCGAGTCGTGAGGAGAGTGAGGGTTGTGACGCAATCCGTGTATCAATACATGAGGGTAGGACATAGTAGGCCGATGGGACAAGGCCGGCGTTGGGGTTAAGGGACTTCTTGAGGCGAGACCCAGCTGAGGGTTGCGTGTTGGCATAGAATTAGCTTGATTTGGCTTGTGTTGTATTAATGAAGGATCTTCATGACGTACTGCGAGTGCTGTGAGAGGAGATTGCGCTGTGGCCTGCTACACAGCACGTGAGGCGTTGAAACACGACGAAGATTGGCGGGTTTGGGCTGATTGTGTTGACTGTCTGCGTTGACTGGCATGGCGTTGAGTTATCTGGCCAACAGCCATTGGTGCTTGGACGGTATCACGGAGTAGAAGGCGTAGTGCCACTTGAACGAGCTGCGTCTCTCGCCCATGCCAAGGGGCCCTTGGGGTCAGGCGACTGGGGGACCGGTGTAGCAATGGGCTAGGTCGGCTCGCTTCTCGCTCCAGCGGGATGCTGGGCAGCTGGGTAGTGTCTGTTACGGGGAAGCCATCGTGGACGGGCCGGCCCAGGCGGTCCGCACGTTGCCCAGGAGCAGCTCTGCTGGAGGCCACTCGAGACGGAGATGGTCGAGGATGGAACATGTGACGAGTGACGATTGCAGCTCGATGCGACGGCCGATGCCTGCGGGGGATCCCGGAACTTGCCCGCCTGCCGTCTCACCGGATGTTGTTGTTGTTGCTGCTGCTGTCGAGGGGCTCCAATGGGCATTTTCTCACCTCCGGCCAATGCAGGCCAACTCTCCCTCTTGTCGCGGCTCGTCGCCTGCTCTTGACCGGTGCGATGCGCGTCAGGCCAGAGATGTCGGCCCAAGAGGCAAACATCAGCGCTCAAGCGAGCTGGCCCTTGGTGTTGTGTATCCGCTTCGCACCTGCTCCCAGCTGCGTCAGTGACGAGTGAGTGCCCGCGTCACGTCCTGAACAATGAGGCTCGGATATTTAAACCGGCTCCTCGTCATCCGCTTTCAGGCGGTTCTCACCTTTACATCTCTGAATTATTTCTTCGTTGACTGATCCAACTTCAAAACTTCGACTTCAACCTCTGACTTTGACTTTGACTTCTCCTCCTCCTCCTCCTTCAACTTCAACTTCAACGCCCACCTTTCCCCCCCTGCACCTACTTCAGGCTTTGTTTTGACACGCCCTTGTTCGACTTCGGATTCCAACTCTTCCTCTCTCGTCTCTCATTTTTCACTCCCTTAAAGACTGTCCAAATCAAGCTTGGTGCGTCTCGACACGACAATCTTGTTGTCCAGGCACTGCCTCCACACACATACACACATAACCCCCCTTTCCTTCACCTCATTTGTCTTTCAGCATTTGCACTATAAACGGCCCGGTTTTCTCTCTCTTTGCTCTTACTGGCCTCTCTTCCTGCAACTCTCACTTCCCCATTTGTCTGTCGTGATCGGCGCCCCACTGTCGCCATGGCCTGGCGCAAGCTCGTCTTCCCCCCCTCGTGGGCATGGATAGGCTTCCTGCTCTGGGCCGCGGTCTTTGCCCACGGCCTAGGTGTATCGTCTCACGCTGATCCGCCTCCTCGAGCAGCCCTCGTCTCCCTTGCCCACGAAGGCGACCTTCCTGCCATGCTCTCATCTATCCGTCAGGTCGAAGACAAGTTCAATAACCGGTACCAGTACCACTGGGTCCTTTTCAGCACCAGCGAGCTCAGCGAGGAGTTCAAGCAGCAGACCTCCAACGCCACCAATGCCCCATGTATCTACGAGGTTATTCCCCACGAGAACTGGAGCGTCCCAGGTTGGATCGACCGTGCCCGTCTCCCCCCGGCTTCCTCACACGGCACTGAGTTTGACCTGGATCCCGACATGGCTCCCATGGCTGCCCGGCAGAAGAACCGTTGGAACTCTGGCCTCTTTGCCCACGAGAAGCGCCTCAAAGGATACGATTGGTTCTGGAAAGTCGAGCCTGGCGTAAGTGACGTGCCCCACGGGTGGGAGATGCCACCGAGCCCCCAATGGCTAATAGGCAGCTAGGTGCAACTCACGCACGACATTCAGTTTGATGTTTTTCGATTCATGCAAAACAACAGCATTGCCCTTGGCTTTCATCGAAACGCTGCTGCCGAGTCGAACCTGCGGGCCATGTCCTTCCAAGTCAAATCTTTCATAGACAAGTACCCCGGACTCGTCCATAAAGAAGCCGACGTCTCGTGGTTATTCGACACCCCATCTCATGAGAACGACAAGGAGGATATGACAGAGGAACCGTCGGTTCTCGAGGACTCAGACGGGCTGACCCAGCGGATCATCTAGGAGGGCCGCTCCAGCCCGGAGGACGACTCGGCAGCTGATGCGTTGCAGGCCAATGGCAAGGACCATGATGAAGGCAACGACGGCATGATGTTCTTGCTGGCCGAGTCTCTCAGATCTCGGCTAAGTGACATTTACGAGGGCAACCTTTATCCCACATTTGAGATCGGATCTTTGGCCTTTTTTCGTAGCCCCAAGCACATGCTGTTCTTCGACCATCTGGACAGCGCAGGAGATTTCTACTACCACCCAGTCGGTGATGCGCCTGTACACACACTCAGCGCCAGCATGTTTCTCCCGAAACAGAGTGTATGGAACTTTGGAAAGAAAGAAGGGCGACATGGCGCGGGTCATGAGGCCCGGCCCAGCCAACCAAAAGCGACGGCAGACCCCGACATGGCATCCGAACATGGCACACAGGTGTATCTGACAGGCACCGCGGCATCTGGAGGTGATACCCGCAAGGTGGTGCTGGACTGGTTTGCGCTATGGGAAATGGTCGCCCGTGACCTGCAGCGGCAAGGGGCTAAGCCGGGTTTGAGGGCCGGTAACACGGTGATTGACGAGCGCAACTTTGCTCTTCAAATGCAATCTCTTTGAGATGGGTTGTACAGAAGCACAATATTACGGGGGCGAGATAGCGATGGGAAAGCATGTCTAGGCGGATGACGAGTTGATGGTTGAAAGTGTCATGTGTCTACTAGAAGCAGTTGGGTGTGACGACTCGCAGGCCGAAAAGCACAGAATAGACGTCTATTGACCAGGCTCGAGGTTTGGATGCATGCATGCAGCGGTGAAGAGAGGGTGTGGAGTTGATTGGGCAATGTGTGTATGTGTGTGTGTGTGTGTGTGTGTGTGACTGGGCAAGTTGGCATGTCGTTGAATGTGGCACAGACAACTCCCCCCCCCATGCCAGCAAACCCGGGTCACGCACAGGTTTGACGGGATGGTTGGCGCGGGGTGTCGATGGATGGGGTTGGGGGGAAGGATGGTATGGGCTGGGACTGGGCTGGACCGGGCTGGGCTGGACTGAGGTGCCTTGCAGCCATGTGAGGCATGGCCGTACGTCAACATGTATGCCGTATGCACATGTAAGATGGAGGGCCGCAGCGGAGACATGAAACGGAGCAGCAAGGCGTCGAGACAGCGGACAGGGCAGGGTATGACGCCATGCAGACGGGTTGCAACTTTGACAACCGTTGGTGCGACGGAAGGCTTGGGGGAACTGGTGATACATATGCCAAGGGGACAATGATGATGGCGGATGGTGAATAGTGGGTGGTGGAATTTCAGCCCTGCTTTTTTTCCCCTTGTCCCATCGCTTCTGGTCACTTTTTCTGTGTTTCCCCAAAATGTGACCTGGTGGGTGTTAGGCTTGGGGGGGAGACTAAATGGTTCGGCTAGTAGGTGCTTGGCGATGCTTGTGCCGTCGGGTGCGGAGGTATGGTTGGCACGTGGTGTTCTCGGGAGGGGTTGGATGGGCTGGCTGTAGCCATCATTGAATGTGATTGTTGAGAGCAGCTGGGTAGCTGGCACAGAGGAGATGTAATGAAAGACGGTATGTGGGTGGGGGGGTATGCATTCATGCAAGTCAATACAATGAACGGGAAAATGGAAACGCACCGAAGGCAAGCGAAGGGGAACGAGGGGCAGGTCATTTCGCATTGTATGCAGCAAAAAGGGATGGTTCATGAGACCCGCGAAGATTGAAATCGATCAAATGTGCCCATGGCGGGGATCATCTGGGGGATAGGCCGAAAAAAAAGTGCGGGGGGGAAGGGGAACTAGCGAGCCCCCCGGAGCATCTGATGGATGACGATCGGCGCCGGGTCGGAGGTGGAGGGGGTGCGACGGACGCTGGGACGTGTTACCGGCTTGGGTTAAAGGCGCCGGACAGGCTCGCTCCAAGGGCAACCTGCCAGCCGGGGCGAGGGTACTTTTGCGACAGAGAGAGGGTTTGTATGACAGTTGCAAACAGGACGACGCTGCAATTTACGGGGGACGGCGCAAAAGCAATTTACTGGAGCGGGAGGAGGAGCGAGTTGTGTGTGGGTTTGAGCGTCGAAGCCCTGGCCCGCTGGGCGACGGCTGGACTTGGGGGTTGCAGCGGAAACGGGGACATCGGGACACCTCGATGAGACGGACGCCTCGACGGGAATCTGCCAGGCCGGGTCGAGTTCAAGTCGGTGGCTGGAGGGCTGGGGGTTACCACGCCGGGGCCGAGGCGAACTGCTGTCGCCCGACACGTGTAAAGATGCGCCCCAGTTTTGGGGGGGTGCCTGGCCCGGCTTTGTCCCTGTCGCTTGCTTGCCTGTGGACAAAGGTCATGATGTTTCTCCGAGCATCTTGGACTGGGAGCGGGAAACTTGGCAGCAGCTGGGATGAGGTGCATGACGATGACGATCAAGGCGAGTCGCACAGCCCAGCTTTTTGGGGCGGCTCGTACGGGTGCAGCAGGATATGCAGTATGCAGGCACCCACAACGACACCCTCAGGTTTATACGCGGTGAATCTGCCAGCGTCGAGGAGAAACAATGTCGACCGAGAGGCGGCCGGAGGACGGCATTGACATCGATGATGCCTGTCGCCAGCGCACACACATCACTTAACAGGACCCCTTCTCCCCTCCCTCCCCTCCTCAATGGGACAGGGATCTGCCCTGCATGGCGCTAGGAAGGGGTGGGAAACGACATGGAGCAATACAGTGCTGACGGCCTCAGTTGGTTTTCAGCACCTCCTGGGTGGCTCGGCGCCGATGGGATCACCACAGCCTTGGCTGACAGATAGATCACGAACTTCTAGGTTTGGGCATTGTTTCGCACGCTGCAGCTCAAGAGGGAGTTTGATCTCCGCCTTGTGGAGCGGATTTTCCATTCTCTCTCTCTGCTTTTCGTATTTACCTCGTAAAAAAAGAAAAATAAACAATTGGAACCCAAAAAAACCCAAAAAAAGGAAGGGTACGCGAACCACGGGCCTGAGAGTCCGCACGCATGAACACACACGCGCACATACGCACATGCGCACACGGGCCCGAGGAGATAGACTTTCAACAGCTCTCCAGAGATCGACCACTTCTGGCAAGGTCCTATGGAGCGGGAAGAAGTTGGGGAGGGGGGGCTTGACCTGGACGGCACGGCAAGAGAGGATAGAAGAGGTAAGCTTAGCGGTCGGGAGGCGAAAAGGAGGGGGGGATGGGAGGGGAGGGAAACACAATCGTTGATAGGATTGACAGGGGCTAGGGTGATTTAGCTCCGATGGTGGGAGGAGGCCCTTAATTTTTGTCTTGTTGCGGTGTCGAGGGGGATGCTGGCCGGGAGCTGGTGATGAATCATGGCAGGTAGAAAAGGTGCTGTAGTGCGCGTGCGTGCGTGCGTTGCTGGTAGGACAGGGGGGGGAGAGGAGCGTCTGATCCACACCCCTGTTTTGCCCAGGTCGGGAACAAAAAGACGAAAAACTGGGGTTGAGGGGGGGCACTTTAAAGGGCTTGGCAGTGCTCTGCAATTATGTGACGAAAACTGTTAGGAGTTGCGGGGCGGCCAGAGTAAAGAGGGTAACAGTGTAAGAGGGAGACGAGAGTGACGAGAAACGAAATACGTAAAGGGAAAGCTCGGCTATTATGGAAAAAGAACAATGCTATATGCCCATGGAATGCAACGTGTTGTGAGACGGTATCTGTAAGGGGTGGGCGCCGTCGAAAAGCTGTTGACAGCGACTCATCGTGGCCCAATGCCCAAACGGGGGGAAATACCATTTCTCCCGTCTCCCACTGGCCGCTTAGCAAGCCTGGAGGCGCCGCCACCATCTCCACGCTCGCTGCCATGGCTTGGGGTGGGCAGTGACCCGAAAGGCCTACGGAAAGCACCGACCCCTAGCGTCTGCCGTAGTCCCCCCTCTCCCCTCTGCTCCACCCGCTGTGGTCCCTAGTGGTCTCAGCGGGTGAGGGGTGGTGGGTTATGGTTATGGGGAAGATGGCAAGGGCCAAAGCAGAGCCAGCGAGCGAGTGACACACAGGGAGAGGGAGAGACAGAGAGACGGAGAGAGAGAATACCCACAGGGCAAAACCACATGCGACCAGCCGACCGCTGCCGCCGCCTGACTTACCGGTAGTGCATACATACATGACGCTGGCTTGCTCCCCTTGCCTTGATGGCTTGGGCCTCTGTCTCTTTTCCCCGTGTTTAACTGGCTCGAGCCCTATGCTTTCCTCCTTCTTCTTCACCTACCAAGGCCGTCTTGCCTCTCCATTGAAGCCCGCCGGCATTGTTTTCCTCTTCTCTGCTGTCTTTTTGCGCTATAGCTTCCGCTGAGCTGCCGTTGGGCGCATGACAAGCACTGAGCTCTGCTACCTGCTGGTTCCTTGTCGGGGGCTTCCCTTTTGAGCTCTACTCACTCCCCTCCTGTCTCTCTACTCGCCCTCCACCACTACTACTACCGCCGCTACCACCACCACCACTACACCACCTCTTTCTCCAACCTCCAACCGCCGTCCTTTTTGCTTCTCCCCCATTTCAACCTTCTCCCTCTCGACTCAGCTCCCCCCCTTTTCCTTTTCCTTCTCTCCTTTCCCCTTTACACTTCTCACGCTGTCCTCGCCCATTTCCTCTCGGCGGAGATTTACTTCTCATCCTGCTGATCCTGTCAGCTTGTTCGCCACGCCCCCAGCACGCACACCCCGGCCGCCATTTTTTTTTTAAAACCCACCACGCTGGGTCAGAAAAAAAAAGCGAGCACACTACCGCGCAAATCGAAATAGACGAAGTTCAACAACTCCTTGGCTCCCGAGCCTTGGCGACACTACGGCGTTGCGATCGCAGATGAGCCCCGGCTAGCCTCCTCGAGTAGAAGTCGGATTTGCATTCATTTTTTTTTTCGACGTTTACAACCCCCCTACCTCCTCGTGGCATTCACCGTTGCCCCCCGACTGTTTCTCGACCACTGTTCGACGCTTCCCCCCCACGATCGCAAAACGCCTCTGACACGGCCGTGAGACCAGAACCGACGAGGCGAGCCGCAACCCCTTCAGGCCCCGTCGCATAAAGCTCCTGAGCCTGCAATCGCAATCGCATTCTGCATACGCGGAAAACACCTCTGAGCTTTCATCCCATCTCGCCATCACCGCATCGCCATCACCCCTCGTCATTCGATCCCTACACAAGCTCCCTCTCGCGCAGCCTCGCTCCGCCCGCGTCGTGTGCGTCATGGCTATCCTGAACAGATCGCGCCCTGCAGCGCCGGCTCCCGGCACCTTCATGGGCCTCACCAAGAAGCAATGGTCGCTGATCACGGTACGGTTCCCATCTACTGCGTTTTGGCGATTCGACCATTGCCCCGTCGTTGGCGTTTACTGACCTGGCCGTGGCGCAGTTGACCTTCCAAAACTCGGCTCTTATCTTGGTACGCGCAATCGCCCATGACCCCTCCACCGTGCCCCGTCATGTCATGACGCTGACCTGCCACTGTTGCATCTAGATTATGCACTATTCTCGTGTCATGCCCCCATCCGGCGATCATCGCTACTTCACCTCGACGGCCGTCTTCCTGAACGAGGTCATCAAGCTCGCCGTTTCGCTCTCGCTCGCCATCTACGAGACGTCCAAGACGTTGGCCCCCACAACCCCCGCCACCGTTTTGTTTGAGCAGATCTACAACACCGTCTTTGCCGGTGACGGCTGGAAGCTGGCCCTGATTGCCGCATTTTACACGCTGCAGAATCTGCTGGCTTACGTTGCCGTCGGCAACCTCGAGGCGGTCCACTACCAGATTTTGTACCAGCTCAAGGTACGACGCGAAGAGCCATTGTCCTCAACCGTTGTGTCCCAACGGCGCCAGCGATCAATGTTTCGGCCAAGACTTTTTTAGTATAAGACAGAGTGACTGACAAGTGCCCAGATCCTCATCACCGCCCTTTTCAGCGTCTCTCTTCTCCGCCGACACCTGGGACCCAAGCGTTGGGTCGCCCTCATCATCCTGACCACGGGCGTGTGCGTCGTCTCGCTGCCCCAATCAAATGCGTCAAGTGGCAACTATCTCTTGCACGACATGACGGACCACTTCTTCCCGCGCTCTTTGCATGAGCTTGGCCATGCCCCCGTCGACATGGCCCCGATCGGCAAGTTTGCGAAGCGCTCTGCCACTTACCAGGGCATCGATCACGACATCCCGGCCCCCGACCCCTTCATGGACTACTCGGTGGGCCTGACGTCCGTCTTGGTCGGCGCCTCTGTGTCTGGTCTCACCGGCGTGTACTTTGAGAAGCTGCTCAAGGAAAGCCCCACCCAGGCTAGCGTCTGGATCCGCAATGTACAGCTCAGCTTCTACTCGCTCTTCGCGGCCCTCCTTGGTGGTGTCTTTTGGCAGGATGGAAGCGGCATCAGCGAGCATGGCTTCTTCGAGGGATATAATTGGGTTGTGTGGAGTGCTGTGTTCCTGCAGGCCGCCGGCGGTCTGATTGCCAGTGTCGTCATCCGTGACGCGGACAACATTGTCAAGAACTTTGCAACGAGCATAAGCATCATCCTTAGCTCGGTCGTCAGCGTTTTTGTCTTTGATTTCCAACTTACCTTTACTGTAAGATTTCCCAGTTTTTTTTTTTTTTTTTTGCAAGTGTCCATGCTAACACATGGTAGTTCATCCTGGGCACCTCTCTCGTCCTCCTGTCAACTTTCATCTACAGCCGCTCAGATCGTAATCGCCCTGCCCCGATTAACATTGCCAAATTTGAGAAGCCCGCCATCGAGCGCGTCTTTACTCCTCGCGGATCCACAACAACCCGGATGACACTCTCGCCCTTTGACAACAATGCTGTTGGCATGACCACGAGCCGACCCAACAGCCCAATGCTCCCCCGGCAGCCAAGCCGGACTAACCTGAAGCGGGACGAGTGATTGGCTTCCCTGCCGCTTACAACGAGCATGGGAAGAGACTCTCCTGGGAAAAAAAAAAAATCCTCCGGAAAAAAAAAAAATCTGTTGGCATCCACACAGAGTCCTGACACTGTGGGGTGCCACTCACGAACTTACAACGATGTCATGACACGAAATATTTTTCTTCTCACATATAAACAGATATATACCTATACACAAGATACATCCTAGATGATCTCGGTACATTGGTTTTTGGACATGGAAAGACGGGAAATCCAGGTCTAGGTCTAGAAGAGCTCCCGCCGTCCTGATTTTTTTTTTTTGCTGTGCAGGTCAGGGCAGGTGAGCAAGGGTGCGCAATCAGATACCACAAAATGCCCCGGTCATCCACTATTTGGCGGTTGGATGTTGGGAGGAGGAAGTGAAACATCCGATGGATGGGTGACGTTGCATTTTGAAATTGTTCTTTCTTCATCTTTGACTTTTTTTTTTTTTTTTAGAAGCAGGGGAAACTCGGAGCGGTGCTCAATTATGGGTTTCGGGTCATTGGACGGGGTTCATAGGACGGAAATAGACGTCTATTTTTGGCTTCCTAGCTATCTGTAGTCCATTTCAATTGTGACTGGCCGTTTCTTGAGCACGGCTGGATGGTTTTGCCTACTCCGTGGCCTCGCAAGGCGAATGCGTCATCTCCATTAACTTCTAGTCATCTCAGTATACTATGCTTCATAATCTCCTTTTCGGGGTTTTCTTTTTTCGTTTTGTGGCAAAAAAAAAAAAAGGTGAGGAACTTGGGGGAACTGTTTAATTCCCTATTGTCATTCATGTGGTTAGCCTGATTACATGATGACTTCGTTAGTGACATCCTGCATCGATTTGTTAGCATGAAAGCGAATCCCGCGAAATAGGGAGAATCGACTTACTCGTCGTAAATCCTTGAAAGGAAGGCAGACACAATTCTGGACGCGGACCTCGTCGCCAACACCGCAATCCTTGCCGAGGATGGTGATGCTCTGGACCTTGACGCCGTTCTTGATGATGCTGGTCGAGTGGCTGCCCACGGGGGTTGGGGTGCCCTCAACACGAGCCCAGGCACCAACACGGCTGCCCCAGCCGATGATGGAGTAGAGGACACAGGCGTCGTGCTTGACTTCCGAGTCCTCGAGCACAATACTCTCCTTGATACGGGCACCGGCACCGACGGTGACTCGGGGACCAATGCTGACGTTGGGGCCCAGCTTGGCGGTGGGGTGAACATCGGCGGTGGGGTGGATGAAGACGGGGGGCACGATGTTGGCGCTGGGCTGGGCGAGCTCGTCGCTGCCAGACTGCGAGGCCTGTTGGAGGTACAGGGCGTTGGCGGGGACAGCGGAGCCAGCAGTCTTGATCTGGCGCCAGAAGTCCTTGGTCTCGTACACGAAGAACTGCTTGCTGTCGGCCATGTCACCGAGGATGTCCTGCTCGAGACGAATGACCTCGTTCTTCTTGTCGCCCTCCTCCTCGTCGACGTCGGGGAGGATGAAGCTGTTTTCGAGGTTGTCCGACGAGGGGTAGGAGACGAGGCGCGGGGGGCGGTCGAGGCGGCGCTTGATGGCGGAGCGAATCGAAGGGAAGATTGCCTCGGTGGAGAAGAGGTAGACACCGCAGTTGATCAAGTTGCTGATGCGGGACTCGGGCTTCTCGACGTAGTGCAGGACTCGGCGAGTGTGAGCATCGGAAACAATGCAACCAAAGTTGGTGGCAGCCTCGTCGCTGACACGGGTTCCGAGAATCACAGCTTCGGCATCCTTTTCGATAAAGAGGTTGAGCATGTCGGCGAGGGGGAACGAGCAGCAGACATCGGCGTTGAGGACAAAGAGGCGCTCGGGGCGGCCCTTGAGGATGGCATCTCGGAAGTGGTAGAGACCGCCGGCGGTACCCAGGGCCTCGTATTCGCGCAGGTACTTGATGGTGATGGCGGGGAATTCCTTGGCGGAGTCCTTGATGAAGTCACGGAAGACGGACTCGTCGTAGTAACCGATAATGTAGACCTCCTGGATCTGCTTGTTGGGGACGCGGGCGATGGAGCTCAAGCAGTGCCAGATGATGGGGTGGCCGGCCACCTCAAAGAGGGGCTTGGGGACGTCGAGAGAGAGGGGACGGAATCGAGTTCCTCGGGAGGGACCACCGACCTGGAGAGGGGTGGGTGTTAGTCGAAGACTCGCTCCAAAGTTAAAGGGAGGTGAAGCTATACCAGGATAACGGCCTTTGTGGCGCCCTCCTGCTTTGCGCGATGCGCCAAGGGGACCTGGAGCGACATGATTGCGGGAGTGGAGGATTGGAGGAAGTAGAGGGAGGGAGAGTGAAATGCGAGGAAGAAGCGTCGCAAAGGACGGTTCTTGGAAGAGTTGCGGTTGTTGAGGGGTGGTGGGAAGGTGGTTGTTGTCCTGTTTCGACCGTGTGTCGTTTGGCGGGGGACTGTCAAGGCGGTCACTAGGACAGGGGTGCCCGAGCTTGCGAATGGACGGGAGGTGGGCGGGATATGCGATTAAGCGGAACAAGGGAGCTCTGAAAGCTGTCAACTTTGCGAGTGGCGCTAGGTACCGATTAGAGCTGGGAATGCGAAAGAGACGGCCCTGAATATGGGCGTTGGGTTAAAAATAGGCCTGCAATATATATAATGAACTATACGAGTCCAATTCAGGGGAATTCCCCTCCAGCTTATCAGTTGGGTCAGGATTCTGCAGCCACAACAACAGGTCACAGTCACATCGCATAGCGCATCCAAGCAACGTGGGGACACGCAAAGAGCAAGACCCTAGCTCATCGCCGGTGAGAAGGCCAAGCTCCACGGGTTTATGCTGGCTACACCGACGGTGAGCCTCCCCCAATTATCTGCAGCGCACGCCAACGATGCCCCCACCCGGCCCGCAGCCTTTGGCCGGTTTTTAGTGGCTGCAGTGCTCTGCTTTGAGTGGCCAACCCACTGACGTTGTTCCTGGCATTCACTGGCCGCCGTTGCTTTTTCAGGGGTCGCTGCCTGGAAACGACACCAAGCACGGCCCAACCACTCCAATTTTTTTCTATTGTCGATACGTACCCCCTTAGCACTGGCTCAACTCCTGCCATCATTAATTTCTGTTAACGCAGTGCATAGTGCATGCTGGCAAATACAATCAATCCAGGCATTCATATCTAATAGGTGAATCAAGCCAGATGATATAGTGTTCTGTCGTATACCTTCATTTTTCGTAGATTTTTTCGGGCGGCCAAAAAGTCCAAAATCACATGACCAAGCCTCACCCCCTAACGCCCATTATCATTCTGCAGTGTTGCGCCTGAGCCTCATGCGCCAGCCAGTGAGGTGCGACAAACACCAGACACCTCTCCTATCGCATTTCAGTCGTTTGCGCGCCGTCATTCATTGCCACCAAACAAACACAATTCTTCCTATTTCGCCGTTTCTATTTTCTTGATACCCTCTATATACACGCTCTCTCTACTTCTCTCTCCTATTGTTTATTGGCTTGCGCGCCCTACTCTCATTCACTCCCCTTAGCAACCGTCGCATAGACGAAAAATCAGCACCGTCGCCAGCTGCTTGACCTGCAGCCCATTCACTTCCGCCGCCCCAACGTTCAAACAAAAATCCGTTTGCTTGTTTCCCTCTTTCTTTTCATCTGCCAACCCCAAATCATCCGGCATGTCTTCTGGACGCAGACGCCGGGGGGGTCGCGCCCAAAACTCAACCCGGCACAACATCATTAAAGAAGACCCAGAATCCTTCACAGAAGTTGGTTCTGTGCACGGCTCTGGAACCACCAACCCCAACCCTTTCAGAGGTTCCTCCAACGCATCCAACTACGGCGGAAGCCCTTCCGGTCATCACATCGAACAGCCTTTCTATCGCCACGGGCGCTCTGATGCACGTAAGTTCATGCCATCGCCAACTCTGATCAAAGGCATCAACGTCCTAACTCATCACAGCTACACCCAGTGAGCGCATAACAGAGCCGGAGCCTCTTCTTAGGGAAATGAGAATGCGCCCGCCGTCTGTTGCCGCCGCTCCGGCTGCCGCTGAAAGTCCCATCAGCGCCGAGCCCAGTGAAAGCTTCTTCCATACATCCTTCCAGGATATCGGCAAGAAACTCAAGGCCTGCAATGACACTCTCGGCGAACTTCAGCAACTGGGAGTTTCTCACGATGTTCAGCTTCCCGAGCTCGTATTGGTCGGTGATCAGTCCGCTGGCAAGTCAAGCTTGATGTCTGGACTTGCAAATCTGGAGCTTCCTCGAAGCGAAGGCACTTGCACTCGCTGCCCTCTTCACATCCGTGTTTCCCGCAACAATGACTGGTCTTGCCGCGTCTGGTTGAGAAGGGAGTACACCTACCAACCTCCCCCTGACCGGGACATCACCGAAAATGATGTCACTGACCAAGATCCATTCTTCCCCTGGAGGAAGCTGCCAGTGTCCAAGGTGCACGAGTTCAAAACTATGCATGACAAGAACGAGATTGAGGATGTACTCCGATGGGCGCAGATTGCCATTCTCAACGACGACAAGAGCCACAAGCTCTTCATCCCTGGTTCTGGCTCCATCGCCATGAACACATTGATTGACCAGGCTGCTGATGAAGTCACTGCCAAGTTTTCACCCAACATTGTGGCTCTGGAAATCAAGGGACCTGAGCTCCCTGACTTGTCTTTTTATGACATGCCAGGCATCTTTCAGAACCCCGCAGATGCCCGCGATGACTATCTCGTCAACGTTGTCCGAAACCTCTCCAAGGACTACATCAAGCACCAATCAGCCATCATTCTCTGCTCCATGCCCATGAACAGTGATGCCGAGAATTCGTCCACATTCGGCCTCACTCGCAAGCTTCAAGCACTGAACCGAACCATTGGCGTGCTCACCAAAGCAGATCTCATCCCTGAAGGTGGCAACCATGAACAGTGGTTGTCCATTATGCGAGGTGAGGCGCACGAGACTGGCCTTGGATACTTCATCACTTCCCGCCCAAATGGGAAAGACCTTGATGAGCTTAAAGAGTGGGAGGAGCATGTGTTTGAGGATCAGTCTTTTGAGAGATGGCCAACTGCATTCCACTGCTTCTCTGAGCGATGCGGTGTTGAGAGACTCAAGGCATTCTTGTCTGAGCGCCTTGGAGAAGAGTTTGCAAAGAGGTAAGTCGCCAACTCACACACTTTTGGATCATGAACTGACATTCTTTTCCCAGTCTCCCCAACATCAAGCATAAGCTGAAGATGCATCTCGACAGAATCAATACCCAGCTTGGAAAACTCCCAGAGCTCCCCCAAAATGTTGAACTCGAGGTGAAGTCCAGTGTCATGGAGTTTGGCGAACATGCACGAACGGAACTCAAGCCGGCCGAGTTCTCGAAGCGGTATGGTCCTTTGCCAGACAACTTTCGCGACTGTCTGCTTGAGATGAAACCCAAATTTACTCTCAAAGACGCAACCGATATACCAGTCATGGAAATTTCAGATGACGAGTCTGATGCAGCTTCGACCGTCACAGTCACTCCCACCTCAAAGCGACGAACCATGGTGCCCCCAACTACTCCAGCCAAGCGACAGCGTCTTGACCAGACTGCCGCTGCAAACTCGTTCAACAATCACAATGGACAAAATGGCACCAACGGGTATATAAAACCAGAGGACAATCGTGGCAGCGTCCCTCCTCGACCCTCTCCCGCCGCCGCCGCCAGGCGACCCAAGTTCGCCGAGCCCTTCACTAGGTTCAGTGAAGTTGGACGAGGTTTCCGAACGTTGCGTCAGGTTCGAGACGAAATAAAATTGAAAACTCGAGCAGGCATGCCCGACATTATCACTGAAGAAGTCTACAACGACCTCTGTCGGGAGGCCATGCAACCTTGGCATGGGCCAATGGAAGCATTTCTGGATCAGGTTATGCACCTGCTTCACAATTTGCTGGATGCGGCTCTCAAGAAGTCCTTTGATAGGCTTGGCAAGCGTCTGATCTACCAAGAGTGTCGGAGATTGCTAAAAGAATATCTAGAGGACCGCCGTATGGAAACTCAGGCTGCTCTCAGTGTCGTGTATCGCCTAGAAACGTATGGCCTCTTCACCATTAACCGTGAGGCTTTTAGTCTGTGCCGCAAAGAGGAGGAAATCCTCCTCACACGCTTCCGCCATCAAATGCGTATGCAGGCCGCTGGTTATGGTACCGGCCAGCCACTCATTCCGTGGGAGAGCTTGACCGATGAGAAGCGCTCGCAGGATGAGAAGCGTCGCGAGGCAGAACTCGCCAAAATCGGCCCCGATCCATTTGAGCGCGAGCTAGAGGTGGTAAGCTACGTTAGGGGCTATTATCGCTTGGCAGCCCTTCGCTTTGCTGATGCCGTCGCTCTCCATATTACCAACGGGATGATTCCCGAAATCCAACGGGAGCTGCCATACTATCTTGACGACAAACTTGGTCTTCGTGGTCCCAATGCTGCGAACGTCTACGAGAGGCTCATGGCGGAAGATCAAGCAACAGCAACGAAGCGCCAGAATCTCAAAGGGGAGCGAGAGAAATTTGTCAAGGCGCTCGCCAGCATTGAGGGACTTGAATCTGGCGATGATGGCCACGACTTCTCCCAGATGTCTCAAGACGAGCCTGAAGACACCGACGCCCTTATGAGTGGTGCTATTCAGGATGACGAGGCTTAGTGGTTTGGTAATTTTTTGGTGATACGGTTGGCTCGGCTTGTTGAAGGGCCGATTTTACGAAAAGTTTGCGGCACAGGTCTGGTTTTTTTTTCAATGCTTTCTCACATTTTCTTTGTCTTACCCACTCTTGTGTGTTAGGTGGATATCAGGCTCAGGGGGTAACTGTGTACTATGGCGATTGGTTTGATTTGTCGATTGATGTTGTTGTTTTTTGCGCCAAACGACGCCCCCGCAACATGTCGACTGAGAATATGCGACTTTCCCCGCGGTTTGTGGTGTGCTGATGTTGCCACGATGGCTCACATTTGGATGAGGGCTGAAGTGCAAAGGGGTAATGGATGGACGGGTCGGTTAAACGGGGATCTACAAGCACCCCGGATTTGTGTTAGGAGATTATTGACAAGCTTGGCGCCCCCGGACTGGGCAAATACTGTACAGGTCATCGGACCCCAGGTAGCTAAAATGAATGTATGTGTCAACAAAAGCGGAATGGCCGAGTAGTAGCAGACGAGCCGAGATCCGAATGAGCGTGACGAGTGGCGGGCGACCGCGTGGCAACGTGCGAAGAGACCTGGCACCTGAGATGCCATGTCGATAGCCTGAATGCTCAAGATTGATACGAAGCATGCCGGTGTAGGAGGGAGCCAGCCACGTTAGCGCCTGAAGTGAATCGTACCACACAACCAACCAAGCCAGGGCATGGCAGATCTCGTCAGTAATTGGATTGGTGTTTGTTTCATGGCACGCGACCGGTGAACTTCAGCTGGAGGATCATAATACTCTGCAAAGTGGCAGTGTCGCTGGCGACCCGCGGCCCGAGTATCCGCCATTTATCACCGTGGAGGAGCTCATTTTGCTGCATCCAGAATCCCCCCATATCCCATCTCAGCTCAAAATGAAATAGACACAAGAGTGGACGTCTCTATTAGCAGTGAACCGGCGCATCTCTATCCCGGGATGCATCAGGGTAAGGATGCCTGTCGCAGACCCGTTCAAGAGCGTGACACAGGTCAAGCCCAGGGGTGGCAAACTGTCGGAGCCGAACTGGATAAATCTACCGCACATGAACCCTTTCAGGAAGGATGGTCCGTTCAATTCAAGAATAGCTAATAATGGATCGTGGTGGCCGTAAACCGTTAGGTCACTCTTGGTGTCCTGGCAGCCACTACTCATTTGAGAAATTTTCCTGAGCAGCTCCCCCAGTGTGCTTAGTAAATGGTAATTAAGATTAAGATATTTGAGGAAATATATTGAGATCAACTCTGCGAGATACTACTGATTACCAGTTACTCCGTCATAAGATTTGGCATGTTGGTGAAGCTTGAGTAATTGGCTTGCACGAGCCGCATTGCTGAGACTGTCAGATTCACCGTAATGAAGCCATTATCCATTTCGTCCCAGCACTGAAAATACGTCGATGGGCCCTTTATTAACCGAAATGACGCTTCTGCACCGCCAGAATTTGAAGGTGTAGCCAAAACCTGGCGGGTGGTTTGGCAGCCAGGTCAGGTCGGAAAGGATAAACTCCCAGGCCGCAATTACAAATCTCAGCTCAGCACCCTGACAGCAGAATGATGCAGCATCAAGCGCCTTGTGGAAAGCCTACAGGAATACGGCTCCGAGCTGCCCGCCTACGTGTCTCACCCCGGCCGCTAACGGGAGAATTCATCGCGCTGCTCTGTAGTCAGAATGCAGTTCGCGACGATGCGCCAGCTCCCGCCTGACTCAGCGCCTCGCTCGTCTCGTATGTCGGCTTCGTTCCCGCATCTCCGCCTCAAGCTCCACTCTCAGCTCACCCCCGGGCGTGTCGAGACGCCCCCCAAGTTCATCGCTCTCTCAGCTTCAGCTCCAGAACCTCTTCAAATACACCTGAGCCAAAGATAGATTTCTGCCGAGTCGACGACACGTTACCGTCGAGACGGGTCATCATGCAGCTGCTCCCGAGAGGATAAAAATGTACCCAGCTTCTCGGTACTTGCAAACACTACTCCCTTGGGTTTTGGGACTGCAGCATTCTTTTTCCGGGGAAGATGCCTGTTCAACTATATCTATAACTATTAGATGCGTATCTTGAGTTTCTGATCGTGCAGGTCTCAGTTGGCAGTCTTGTCAATTCCTGATACGATGCATATCTGGGGTGTTGATACTATTGGCTCCCGCCTTAAGGTTATTTGAGTTCGAAAGCTCAAATAACGCCCATGCTTTTAAGCATAAACGCGCATGTACGGACACATTCTAATCAAGTCAACATGAGTATAACTCTCATGTTGCGATCCTCTAGCCAAGCCACCGTTTCAACCCAATGTCATCGGTCCAAAGTCACAAGTCTGCACCGTCACTACATGTACCTCAAACTCGCTCTCAGTCAAGCATACTGGCGGCGTGGTTGAAAAATGGAACATACGGGTGGTGCTTGACTAATCTCGCCTCAACGCCCATCATCGGTTTCGGCCCTGTCATCCGAGGTCCTGCACCAATCCATGGCCCAGTCGTGTGCAGCCTCGTTTGCAGGAGTTGGGGCTCTAGGGTTAGCGCCCCGAGAATCCTAAGCTAAAGCTGGGGTTGTTTGCGACAAGTGCCGAGGGAAGACGCCTGGCTGCCGTGAGCTGACTTCATGTGGTCTTACAGGTGACGGGTCGCACCGTTGCTTGCAGTAGTGAAGGACCATGACTGGTGAGCGAGCGCACAATCAACACTAGAATTGGGTGCTGTCCAGTGCGATCCTCCCAAGTCAATCTAGCATCGGCCTTATTTCTGCATAAGTCTCGCCGGCCGAGCCAACCAGTCCGGGGTACGGCAGACCGTGAGCGGCCGAACCAAACACCTGTGCGAGACGAGGCCTATATTTGATGTGGCGAGCGTATGCCAATCATTTCGTCGACCCCGAAGAGCTGCATCAGAATCGCTCTGGAATTTTAGACGGTGATTTCCACCGCTTGAGCAGAGCCACCTATCTACCCATTTGGTTTCATCCCGCTGCCACCAGCGTGGGTGAATAAAGGCTGAATGAGGGCCATGTACCAAGGATCATGCCACCCTCACAATGAGTCGGATTTTCAGCCAAATGACCCGGCATGGATGCCTGTACGGCGGGTTTCAATTGGGCTTTTCAGCACGCCCACCACCCCGACGACAAAATGAGGGGCCAACGGTTTTCGCATCCTCCGCCTTTTGGACCCGCTCTCCCCCAGGTCCCCCGGAACCTTGCAGGTCCTCCACGTTTTAGAGCCTGTTAGGGTCAGTTCAGCAGATCAAACCGTTGCTGTTTTCGGGGTTGAGGGAGGGGGAGCCGTCAAGGTATTGGATGGATGAATACACGGCCCTATTTTACCGGTCCTCCTACCCAGCTTGCAGGGATGGCTGGTCTGGCCGCCGAGTCTAGCCTCCTCCGACGTTACTTCAGAGCCACCAAATGCCACACCATCCTTGACAAGAAAGAAGCAATGTCGATTGCGAGGACTAGAGTGGCGGGTTAATTCACATCAGGCGCTGATGAGACTCACTTTTTGTCACTTTTTTTTTTTCTCTCTCCCAGGTGATGGAAAACGGAATTTTCGTAGCAGCAGCTCCAGACGAAGTGCCTCACCAATAGCCCGTCGACAAGAAAACATCCTCCGGCAGCAATGGCTAGTCCACTAATAAACCCTCAACCACTCTTCTCAAACCAATTGAGCCGCTATACCAGCGAGATATTTATTGAAGGTACTAACATAACATGCAAACCTTCACCACCTCCAGGCCACTTCTGGTGTCATATCACGGCTGGAGCCGACGGACCGGAATCATCGCTCAGCGGTGTCTCCTTCACGGTGTGGCGTCTGGTCACCATTAAGGATTTTTGCTCCTGGCTATTGTCTGGTGGCATACAACCCCAGGCTTACGGATTGAAGGATCCACGGCCCCTTCGACACAGTCTTGGCGCGCTAGCCACTCATTGCCTGCAGGTCCCGAGCTCATGATTTCCCAAGTCACGGGTATGTAAAAAATCCTCGAAACTGGCCACCAGAGTCACTTTGATGTCTTCCGTCAAGCATGGCACCAGAGGCATGTGCCGCGCTGGTGAGGGAGTACCCTGATCTGAAATGAGCACACCCTTGTAAAGATCTTGTATCCTCTTAACCCTTGTCGCGGCCCAACCAAGTAACCTTAACAAACATGAGACCTTTGGAACTTGTGACGGTCGCAAAAAGGAAAAATGGCTGTCGTCTACAGTCGAGCATCCCTGCCCGTCTTTCCGCCCTTGTCAACGCTACGCCTACCACCACCACCCCCCCAGCTCGGGACTCCCCCCCGCCATTCCCGATGTGTCGTCCACACCCATTTTGTCGTCCTGTGGTAGCTCCGAGGGTGGCCAGACACAGATGCATAACGGAGCTCTTGCAGCCAAATATAATATAAGTGGAACGGTGATCCCCTTCGACTTGTGCTTTCCACCTCGTCACTCTCCGTCTGCGAGACTACCCCTCAATTGTCTCATTTGTTGGGTTCTCATCCCATCTCTCTTCCATACTCTGCCCTAGATTCGACTCGGAAGAAGTCGCTGTCCTACACAATGGGTTTGCCGAAGTTCTTGACGCCCATCGGCGACCGCAACAAGGGCAATGGTCACGACTCTGGCCAGACCAGCCTTGACATCGCCAACGCTGATACCCCAAGGTTTGAAAAGGTGATCTGGTACAAGGAGCCGCATCTGCGCAATCTGTACTGCCTCAGCATCTTTCTGCTCGTCGCCTCTGCCACAACCGGTAAGATCTAGGCCTACAGCCAAAAACTACCCGTCATGCTGGCTCGTCAACTAACTGTTTGGGCAAAGGTTACGATGGAATGATGGTCAACACCTCACAGCAGATGGACAAGTGGAAGGAGTACTTCCCTGAGTACGAAAATGACAACAAGCTCGGCATTCTCATCAACATGTACAACATCGGTTCCATCGTTTCTTTCTTTATTGTCCCCTACATGGCCGATCACCTTGGCCGAAAGCCCACCATCATGATTGGCTGTGTTATCATGATTCTCGGTGCCTTCGTCTCCGCCTTCTGCAATGGCTACGGAAGTATGTATTCTACAAACCCTGCTTTTACAGCAGTGAGATTCATAACGCTTGCGTACAACAAAATGCTGACGCCTCTTGTCCAGTGTACATTGCTGGCCGATTTGTTCTCGGTTTCGGCAACTCTCTCGCTCAAATGTCATCCCCCATGCTTCTCACCGAGATTTGCCACCCTCAGCACCGTGGTCCTCTCACTGCTGTGTACAACTGTCTCTGGAACTTGGGTTCTTTGAGTAAGCTACTGCGATCTAACCAGCTTTGGGATGTTTCATTTACTGACCCCACCTAGTTGTCTCGTGCATCGGTTGGGGCACTGCCTCCATCAACAGCAACTGGTCGTGGCGATCCATCACGTTTATCCAAGCTGTTCCCTCCATCATCCAGCTTTGCGGAATCTGGTGGGTCCCCGAGTCACCTCGATTCCTCGTCAACAAGGACAAGTCCGACGAGGCCCTCAAAGTGCTCGCCAAGCACCATGCTGGTGGCGATGAGAACAATGCCACAGTGCAGTTCCAATTCCGCGAGATCAAGCAAGCCATCGAGGCCGACAAGCAGGCTCAGACTGCTACCAGCTACCTCGACTTCCTCAAGACCAAGGGTAACCGATGGAGACTGGCCATCATCATTTCTCTGGGTATCATCTCGCAATACTCTGGAAATGCCCTATTCTCCAACTACATCGATATCATCTACGAAGGTGCTGGTATCAAGGGTCAAAACAAGAAGCTTGGTGTAAGTTGCGCCTAATTCTCACAATATATACCGTACTAACGTCACCCGCCCGCAGCTGTCAACCGGAAAGACCATCATGGATCTGTCTATTGCCATTGCTGCTGCCACAACGGTCGACAAGGTCGGCAGACGCCCGCTCTTCCTTACAGCCATTGGCGGTATGGTGTGCTCCTTCGTCCTCTGGACCATTGTTGGTGCCGTCTACGAGAACTCTGCCATTACAGTCCCCAAGACCGATGACAACACGAGTGGAATCGAGTACACTAACAAGGGTTCTGGCTACGCTCAAATCGTATTCGTCTGGATCTTCGGTATTTTCTATGATATCGGGTTCTCCGGCCTCCTCGTCGCCTATGCCCTTGAGATTCTTCCCTTCCATCTCCGAGCCAGAGGAATGACTGTCATGAACATTACCGTCCAGGCCATCCTTGCCATTGGAAAGTGAGTTTTAATATCCACATATTTGTTGCAAACAGCTTGCTAACATTAGAACAGCCAAACCAACAAGATTGCGTGGAGCAAACTCCCCAACCACTGGAACTTCATGCTATTCTACACCCTCTGGGACGCCGTCGAATTCATCTTTGTCTGGTTCTTCTATGTCGAGACTAAGGGCCCTACTCTTGAAGAGATTGCCTTCATCTTTGATGGCAAGGATGCCGTGGTTGAACACATTGATCTCGCTCAGGTCGAGAAGGAGACTCACCTCACCCGCACAGAGGAGGTCTTCCGGGAGAAGACCGCGGCCTAAGCGATTACAACACCGGTTTATAGCGTCTATCGATGTGTCTTGCGTTTTTATTCGATTAGTATAGGGGATGATGTAATAATTGAACATGATACCAGAATACCCAGCAGATATTTATCCTATTACAACTATTTAGTCTGCATAAAGCGGTAGCACATACCACTCAATAGCATTCATTTCGTATACCCCCACACCATTCATGGCACACTGCTAGAATTACAAATTACCGAAGTACCTAATAAGAAAACCCAATTGTTTGAATAATTGAAGGTGATTAACGATGACATACTTTGGCGGTGGTACGAATTTAACCGGCGCATAAAATATCTGGGGTGTAGGGTAGGCAAGTGGCATGTTCGTGTTGACATGCGAACTTTGTATCCCTGTTTGGCGAAATGGATTTAGGCAAATTCACACGAGAAGAATATGGTCCATAGGCTAAATAGAAGCATGTCAAGTTAAATACCTGTAAATATACTTTTGGGTTGTACACGAACTTGTGCATGAGACCTCGACCTGAAATGTCGGGTGGATAATCAGGAGAACAGATTATCATGCGAATTAAGAACTAGGGGTTTAATTACGCACAGTGTAACGGTTAAATGACGACAAACCATTTTTATTACGTTATCTAGGGGTAGCCTGTATCTTTGTCGTTGAGAGAGAACCCATACCACACGTAATGACAGTGATTGTACCATTGTACTTTGAAATATAGAACTTGGCGACCATTTCTTGCCAAGACAATATTGCCACTCAAACGGATGAACAGGGATCAGAGAATTGACCAAGGATGGGAGAGAATAGAGTGGAGATTTGAGCGATGGCTTAATGCCGATAGAAATGCGCTTCTGGCTCCCACACCAGAATAGCACACAACTGCAAGCCGAGTTCCAGGTTGGACATCCAGCTTTGTCATATGAAAATACCAAGAAAATGATTGGAAATTTAGGAGTTGTTCTCTTCACATTAAAATCTTCAAATGGGGTGCTATTTTCTAGTCACACCGATTTAACAAACACTTTCGAACAATGTAATCGGGAATTAACGACACACAAAATAGATGCAGCGGTAAAGATTGACTGGAGAGCACCAACTAGACTAAACCTTAAACCGGAAATAACAAAACATTTTGTATATCGGAGGCTCCTTTTTTTAGCCACTGATACAACAGTGAAATTTACAATCTGTCATTGTGGTGTTCAGGCTCCTCACTACGATCGGCCACGACTTCCCTACTATAGAGTCTTTTGCAAATAGAGCCGAATTTATTGATATAGCAGCTGCTACTGAGCTGTTGAGCCTCGGTGGGCCTTGTGAAACCGCTAATACGTGCCATGGATGAGGGGTGGAGAGCTTGTAATGATCGCGGACGCTGACTCCCCGCCCTCTCTGAACCAACAAGTTCTTCTACAAGAATAGAATCGAGGGATAATCGAAGATATGCACTTATATATATTGTCAGTACAAGCACTGTGAAGGCCAAAGAGGAACTTGCCACGACGGGAATTGCTACCGATTCGGTTGGCGGTAAGTTTTGTCTCCAACCAGAGCTGATAGGAGATATCACTGACTATGATAACCTAGAACGAGCTATTACTACTATTAGAAATGAAAGAATCTCCAAGAGCCTATTGAAATGCTTCCAAGACTAATTATCATGTCAGACACGATGCAATTTCTCCCATAATGCTCTGGGTTGGGGCAAACAGATAAGCAAGAGAACAAATTAGTTCATAGATATAGTAATATATTTAGAACTTTAAAGCTTATTGCTTTCGTACGACAACGCTGAAGCCGTTCTATTTATATGTGGTGCGATACGCTGTGTTTTCACCACCTCCGTACGCCGTAGAAGATTTGACACAGCAGTTAGTTTTACGCTGAATCACGGGCTGAAAGCTGCGAATGCGTAAATAGACCAAAGTGGATATTCTATTTCATATCTTAAAAGCGCCTACCTTGAGAGCGGAACCGGGTATCCATGTAGCCTGAGCAACTTGCCAAATTAAACACGTCGATTTGCCGCAACTCGCAACCGACGGGACTTGCTTAATAACCCAGCTGCACAAAACTAATGGAATTATTGGCATATATATACGTGAGATGGGATCTGAACTTCGATACACGAAATTTTTCTACGTTTCTGTTTGCTGAAAGGCATTTTCAGTCAGTGCTGCACAATTTGGCTTTTTTTGTTTGCAAACGTAAACTCATATGCTGGCCTGTGTAACTACCAGTTATGCTCAAAATTTCTCTCGTCCCTCCGAAATTATTGTTCCTGAGAGTGAAACATCTTTTGAAGACCTGTCCGTTAGTGCCTGGCCCCATGTGGCTTTTTTCCCATAGCAACTAGTTCTCGGTCTAAATAGCACATGTGCAATAAATTTGGCCCCCCGTCATAGTGACCGGGGTGGATTTTGCTGTGTATTGTCTAAAAATACATAAAGTGTTATCCGTAACAATGCTTATATGCGAATATTCTGTATTTTAACGTCGAAAATGTGTCTGCGACGGCTAGAGGGAGATCCGAAAACAAGGAGCTTCTGCCGAATACTGTGCCGGCGACGGGCCCAAACGGCTGTATAGGACAACAGTTTTCAAGTGTAACATTAAAAATGCAAGATTCCGTATGATTCACGCCAGGTTGTGCCCTGTACGATCGCAATACAGATGCCCCAAGGAGCATCAGGTTGGAGAGCGGTTGGTTTAGTGTGTTAGTGGGCCACCCGCTCCCGAACCGTCGGGTCGGTCCGCCGCGGCTCCACTTGTACCGTTGGCTTGGGGAAGCATGGAGATGTGATGCTATTTTGGCATTTCCCTCTCTCTTGGCGTGGCAATTTTCTTGGCAGACAGAGAAGTGTGAAATGCTCTCCCTACACCTTTTTTTTCTTCTCGGTGGTGCTGTATTTTGATGTTTTCCCGTTGGATACTTCCTCTCTGCGGTATCCTCCCAGATTGTTTTGGATATGGCCATGGGCATGAGTAACACTCTGGCCCGCATTTCATCATCGAGCATCTAACAGCCGTTTACAAGATGTGGGACAGCTTATCCATATTTCCCATAGTGCAACTTGGCCTCTTATCATAAAAGCATAAGGATCACAACCATAATATGAAACTGATCGCGGCGCGGTACTTTAAAGACAGGGATAGCCGAACGCTATCGGTTGGGGCTGGGATTTATTAAAAGGCCCCTGGCCAAGCAGGGCCATATTCAAGCGCGTCCCAGTTTGTGATGCAGCTGGCATCTTTCCCAACTGTTTTTTTAGAGTTGAAATTGACGCCTAGTTGTGGGGGCGGCTTTTCACAGCACCCTCAGTTGGCAGCTCGCCGCAGTGACCACTTCGATAACAAGGGCAGTCCCTGACTCCTCGGCATCGCTGGGCACTTGTGCCTCTGAGGTCAAGGATTCTCGTTGGTCAACATGGCGCCCTTTTGTTGAGATCAAGACAGCCTATCCTGCTGTATAATATTAATACGAACTATGGATGGAAGTTGCCAGGTCCCAAAAGATAAGCCCTAAGCCACCGGAACTACAGACAGGGAACCCCTGGGTTGTGGCAACGCAGCCACAGAAAATGTGACTTTTGGCGATTCTCTGTATCGACCCTGAATTGAGTTATGGAAGAACCCGAAATACAAATCATCATTTTATCTTGGCCCCTTCCACAGGGGCTCCATCCGATCCGGAACAGAACGCGGCGTGCTTTTGCATTGGGCAACGTCCCTCCGACAGCCGCACGCAGGGGGGAAACTGGAAGCAAGGGTCCGGCCACGCGGTCAGGGACTGCGGTTCCGGCTATTCGGCTGGCCTTTTTTACTATTCTTGGCTCGTAATTGGACCGCGCGCAAACTCTCGTATGGACGGAACCCTCGGCGCTGTGGAGTCGCGAGCCAAAAGGTATCGCCAAGGTTGGCTTGGATCTGCCCACTGCGCAAAGTCTAAAAGTAGCTCGGGATTGGAGGAACCGGGAACTGGTGTATTCTGCCAGTTGTGGGAGCGAGACACACATTCCCACCCCAAAATCTCAACCGAGACACAACCCTTTCCATCGAGAGAGTTCCTGTCTGGCAGTGAAACTTTGTCCCCCTTTGGCTTCTCACGTCAGCCTGCAGTCCGCAAAGCTTCACTAGCGCAGGCCTGTGGATCTGCCAGATCTGGCACAGTGATTGGGAGTGGGGATTTGCTGCCACGCTGGACCCCTGTCTGCCGTGATCCTCCGGGACCAGAATTGGCGGTAGATCTTGACCTCGCGATCCATCCCTGGGAATTTGCCAAGCATACCGGCCGGAGATCCATCTCTGTTCCAGACTCTAAAGCGCCAAGATCACATGGAAATGTTGCTCAACGTCGAGCCCATCTTCGTCTGCCTGCATCATGCATCGCAGGAGCGATTCTCTGTATTATTTCGTGCTGTACAACTCGTGCCTATGTCCTGTCTTGATAAATTCCAGAACCCAATCATCCTGATATCGTTCAAGGTGTGAAATTTGTCCGGTGCCATCCCAAAAACCCAGCGCCTTTCCCAAAAACACAACGCCGTTCTAAATGATATATACAAGGGAAAAATCATCGTAGCCTGCAGTACAGACCCTCGCGGTCGTCTAGTATGCATCTGATTCGGTCGCTCTGCGTTGCGACATCTCGTAAATGTTATTGCTCGACCGTTCACGGGTCCTTCTTCTTCTTTGCTTCCTCTTGCTTCTTCTTCTCTTCTGCCTCGTACTCAGGGGTCCAAAGCATCGGGCTTTCACAAATGTTGTCACGGGCGAATGAGCGGTATCGTTCGAGGATATCCGTCTTGTCCATACCTCCACGCTGGCTGCCAAAGCTGTAGTGAACGGCGATTCCTCGACCATCGGCGACGGCATCTAGTATATAATTAGTAAACAAGTCGGGTGGTGCGGCATTTAGTACTCACGTCGCCCAAGCTTCTTCGGCATGGTGCAGGAGAAGTGATTTTCGTCATCGGCCTCGATTGGCTTGGCAACATTGATGTCTTTGCCCATCATGGCAATTAACTGAATGCCCATGCGATCGTACTGGAAATCCCAGTTGCCAAACTTGTATTGCCACAGCTCGTTCTTTTCGAGATTCTCGAGGAAGCTCAAGTGCTCTTGGGCGCCGATCTTCCACTCTGTCCAACCACGTCCATAGGGGTGATATTCGGTTCTTTCGATGGGGGTAAAATCGAGAAGATGATCATGGTTGCCACGGTTGAGGGGCAGCCAGCGGTGGACACCATCCTCCGCGGGTTCCCAGTCACCGAGCTTGAATTCATTCAAGCTGGGGCCCTCCCACTGGGGTAGCTTTGAAGGGCGCCAGTCGAATTCGTTACCGACGATGGAAGTTGTTTTGTTGAGCTCGGGGAGGTAAGGTTTAACAGCGCCCAGGTTCCAGTGGACCCAGCTGAGCAAGGGCTGGTTCACGATGTTGCCGGACACAACGTAAAATTCGGGGTGCTCGACCTTCTTCTGGACTATCGAGGGAATGAGGCTGTCTTCCATGAAGACCTAGATGGCAGGTTAGGCGCGGTGCAAGAATAAAGGGAATAGGCTGCGGCTCACAATATCATCATCAATCTTGATGTACAGAACATCATCCTCGACACGATCGTAGGACTGGCCAAAACCCGACGAAAATTGATTCATGTTGGCCATGTTTTCGGTAGCTCCCCACTTCTCGTAGTATTCGGGCTCACTCGCCAGCATGCGTCCGAGGAGGGCGACGTCCTCAGGGGTGCCAGTGCGCTCAACAAAGATGACACCATCGAGCATGCCTCCATTCTTCTTGAGATTTCGCTGGAATGGGGGCCATTAGTCAATTGATTGAAGATGGGCGGCGAGGATAACAAACCTTCAGGTAGCAATCCAGAATAGAAATGGGCTGGCGGCGACCGAAGAAGACGAGGGCCTTGATGCTCTTGATGCCCTCTGGGCGCTTGTAATCCCATACACTGGGCAGGAGATGGCCCTTGGAGGTCCAGAATCGCGGTTTTGTCTTGCCATCGGTTTCAGATGATTTCGTGTCGTCGCTGTTTGATGCGGGCTTGGTGTCGGCGGTGGCGCTGGGGGCGGGGCTTTTGTTATGTGGCAGGAACGAACTCGAGGCGATTTTGTTAGAAATGTGTTCCTGCTGGTTCCAGACCAACAAGCCAAACAGCATGAGAACAACGACGCTGACGGCCACAATGTGCCGCCGCGTGTAGGCCCTAATCGCGAGGACCATGATGGCGACCGGTGATGATGAGTGATTGAGAAACGAATGACGTGGGACTCCCGAGCGGTCGATGCGGATGGTTTGTGGGTTAAAAAAAAAAACTCCTGTCAGAGGGATTCCTCAGAGGAAGGCGCGACGGCGTCAGCCACGGACGGGAACGGACGCTTGGTATGTCTCCCTTGGGGGGCGGCTCGAACACGCGAGGGAACAAGCTAGCGATAAAACCCCAACCAAGCAGATCCAAATGAACTCTCAGCAGGGCGAGATGGGTGGGTTGGGGATATATATGGAGCAGTGGGTGATTACAGCCACAGGGGAGGGGCGCCCGCAGGAACGGCCCTAATATTCTGGTTGGGACGTTCGTAAAAAGGGTGTCGATGGGGGGGGGGTATGTCTGACGCCTGAGCTGCGGGCCATCAATCTAGACTCGATGACACTTGGTGAAGCTGAGGGACGTCTGGACAGAAGCACATACGTGCATGGAGAAAGAGGATGAAGTGGCTGATTTTGGAGAGTGACAGAGCCCGGCGCCGCCAGCACGCCAATCCGCACATGCACATGTGCCTGCCATGCACCTGCAGCTGAGCACAAGCACAGTACAGATAGCCAAGACCAAGCTGCCAGGGACCCGCCGAGCTAAGAAACGAGAGGCGACCGTCAAACTACTGATCGTCGCTTGTGTCGTAGGGGACCTTAACTGGCTTCGGCACCAGAAGCGGGTCTCGCGGTTTGCGCGCCACAGCAACCTAAGGCCGGATCCGGCCTCGCGGGTCGAAACTATTTATTTATTTCTGGACCAGCTTACGAGGTTTTACGGGACGCCTGCAAAGTCCCATGTTCAAATGCCCTCCACGCCAAGCAATGGGGAAGAAGGATGAATCTGTTCGTCATGGCTCCTTCTGCTTCCTCTTTGCCCCCCCGGCCGGTGCTGTGTGGGTTGCATTGTTCACTTTTATTCGGATCGGAGCCGGTAGACCGGGGAGGTGGCTTTCCAGGAGACACAGGGATTGGCTGCATCGTACCTTGGTGCGACATCTAGACTAGGGTGAGCCTGATGGGTTACACTGGAGACGGGATGCTGCCGAAGGATGCCATAGGATGACAGCACAGTCTACTCCATATCCGTCCACATTAGAAATGGAGCCCAGGACTGTCGAGCCATCGAGGCCAACCAGACGAAGCCTGTCTGTCGCGTCCCTTGTGTGAAGGTTCAAGCCGTTACATCGACACTATAAAAACGATGATGATGGTCACTCAGCTTCATGGACATGGAAAAAGACAAAATGAATGCAGCAGTACTGCCAATAAATAAATCTCGACTAATGTTTTCAGCCCCCCCCTTGGTGCTAATTGGAATGGACAACAAGGATACGTGTGTGCCACTCCGACTGATGGGCATGCGATAGCTTTTTTTTTTTTCCCTCTCACAGAGAAATATTCCAGCCCAACCATGAGACACGTGCAGACTCCGCGCCTCAGCCAACATCCACCACCGCCAACGGCCCAGATCGCCCCAAAAGCCAGCTTCCCTTGTGCACGATACGAGAACTGCCCGTTTCATCCAGAAAAGTAGCCGGGGTGGCGTGACCTCGCACACTTGGTTCCTTGCTGGGCTGAAGCGAGGCGCGCAGTGGAGTTCGTGTCGGCAGGGGGCCTGGTCGCCAGCGCAAAGCTTGGCTTTGGCACTAATTAATTAAAGCAGGTGAAGATCCAACCCGGACTCAGACACTGTGCCCGGCGCACCCGCATAGCATTGGCCCATCCAAACACAAGCTTTTTCTCGAGCCCCCTTTTCGCCGTTCTTGCATCGATCGTGATTGACGACGGCCGGTGCCACAGCAAACCAAAACCTTGGCACGTTCCTTTCTCCTCCGTTTTACATTGAATATCGTCATCTCGCCATGGTGGAGCGAGATGTGTAACGGAACCCAAATCGCGGATGCTTCTTCCGGCGACAATAACAAAAGTAAAGCTCACAGGCATATTCCAAAACAAGCCGTGAGGCAAATCGCGTCATGGACCTGACAATGATGACGCAGAATCCCGTCGGGCCGGAGCACCCCGCTGCCACTGCTAAACACCTCGAGCCTGTTCGCTAGAATGCGCCAAGGAACAACAGAAGGACACCGGAACGAGCAGGATGCGGCGTTCGGATAACGCAAAAGCGCAATTTGTGAGGCTAGCCTCCGCCACCATCGCCTCGCTGTGATTAAAAGCGCGCAGCCTGGGCCATTCCCTAGCCTAAAAGAACCTGCTTGCGGTCCGCCTATCCTTCAATCGCTATGACAGCCGGCTAGACGGGTATGGTCGCACGCTTGCTACCCCGAAATTGACTTATGCAAGACATAGCTGGACAGGTCAAGACACAGATTGCGCCGAGTGACCTGAGGCCCTGAGACGCCCGAAAATGCACACAGCCCGTTTGGTGCGCGGTGAGTGTCGTTGGTTGGATGCCCGCCCTGCCTGAGGGCTGCATGTAACCCAAATTTGTCGACCCTGGCTCGGCCAGATCAATAGCTTGAAATTATGCTTCTTCCAATTCGAGCCGGTCGCTCCTTCCTCCGAACATTCCAATCACGGCGCCACTGTCACATACAGACGGAGAGACCCAATTGACGAATACAAGGGGAATTTCCCTCTATTAAAGTTGACGCTATCTGTCTCAGCTATATCGACTCGTCCCCAGCTATTCAATACATTACTCGACCTTTCTTTTCATCAAATGATATCATACAGAGCCATGTACAGCAATGGCCTTCTTCATCTCATCCTCCAAGCATTAAAGTATTCCGCCGTGGACTCATATTCCCGGCGATCCGTTCCCTTCCCATGGACTCATATTTACCGTTCATTTTCCGATTGGAGCCAGACTGGTCACCCCGCCATCTGATTGCTTCTCACTTCATGCGCTCACCACCACGCGGGGAGCTGAGCCTGGCCCCCCCGAGCCCGCAATTTACGGCCCTCAGTGAACTGCGCCGCGGCGGGAGTTGTCGCCGTTTGCGTGGGCTTCGGTGTCTTGCCTCCGCCGGGGCCCACAGTCACAACCACCGTGTTATACACCGTCTGGATGCTGGTGGAGGCGGGCATTAGTGGGCACTCGGCGTGTGTGACGGCGGCGGCTTCCTCCGTCACCGTCACAGAGGGCTCGCTACCAACATCGTAATTCATGTTGTCATACTCATTGCCAATTTCGGGGTTGTAGGTGCCTTTGATGATGTTCTTGCCATTGTTGATGTAATTGTTGTTGCCGGAGCCGGAGCAAGGCAGGCCGCTCTCTGTCTTACAGATCGACTTTCCAGTGTCCTTGTCAATGATTATGATCTCGACGTCGGGCGTGCCGTCATGATCGATGGCAGTGTTGGTGATGGTCTGATACTGGTGGGCGTTTGGTGTCACAGTCTGAGGTGGAGAAGTGACCGTGATAGTGTGGGGAACTTCGACAACCCGAGTTATCGTCTTGCCATTGTTTAGGATGATTGTCGTAGTGCTAGGCTCTGGCTTGACGACAACCGTATAGGATTTATCTCCCTCGCGGATCGTCTTTGTCTCGTAGTCAGGTTTTGAGTCACCCGCCGACACAGTTTGGACTGCCTCGGAACGATCAGGGTTCTTCATCATGGCAGGGTTGAATTCATCATGGCTGTCTCCATTGCCACCGACAGTGATCGTAACATGCCCATCATCACCCTGGCTTCCCTCGGGCGCTTGGCCGCTAGGAGAAGGAGGGCCGGAGGTGATGGTTACTATCTGGGCATGTTTTTCATTTGGCTTGTTGGCAGGAATAGGAATGACTGTAACCTGCTCCGTTACAGTATGCTCCTCCACCCGGGTCACATAGATGGTGTGCCCAGGTTCGGTTACAGTATGCTCAACTGTGACAGTTTCCTTTGCTTGTATCCCGTATGGTGCAGTGACTGTGACAGTTTCGACGTTGCCGTTAGGTTTGCTGGAGCTTGGGCAAGGGCAGCACTCTGAAGCTTGGTTTCGAGCCTGGAGCCAATCAAGTTGGGCATGGGCAAAGGATGAGAAAGCCAGAACGGCCCAGGGAGTGATTCGAAGCATGGTGAGTATGATCCGGAACCAAGAGGATGCAAGGTGCAATGGGGGATGGGAGTTTTGTCTTCAAGAAGATGTTATAGTAGAAGGGATGGTAGAGGACCTTGTGAGGTGAGAGTGCTGATGATGAGGACAATGGTTGAACGTGATGATTAGATGAAATACTTATAGATATTCTACATGAAGAGGAATCGTTGAGATGAGAACATTGTGGTTTAATGATGGGCCACTAGCCCTTGGGTAAGAACCATCGTGACCGTCTATTAGATTTTTTCCCAAGGGATTGGAGACAAGGGAACACACCCCTGGATGAATCTTGGCCTCGGAGAAGGTTAAGAGACTTCACAATTGCAAGAGCACAGTATTACCTTAAGGGTTGTGGATTAAGGCAGCGAGGGAGAAGACTTTGGGTGCATCTACAGAGTATATCGCCCTTTTTTCGCACTACGCTAGTTGAGGGTGACAAAGAGGGGGGGAGGCAGTGCTTCAGGGCAAGCAAGTATCATCACCACATGGGAACGAATAATCCAATTAGGAAGCAAACGTCGATGACCAAGGGCGGCGTAAAGGGTTGGCCAATATAAGTCTCCCTTTGGCAAGGGCGGAATGAGCGGTTGCTTCTGAAGGCGAGACACAAAACTCAACATAAGGGAGTGGTGCTGGTCGGGTGATTCGGGTGATGCGGGTCCCTTGCGGCTCTTTTGGTATTTTCTTCTTCCTCTTCAGTACCTGGCCTCCACCGTCACATCCAGGTCGTCTGCCCAACGTCAAACTCACAAATGTATCATGATTGGATTGATGTTGTTGTCCCGTCGACCTCGGTGACCCAACAGCGTGGTTCGAGGCAGCGGGCCGGGGTTTTCCCGATGCGCTTCAGCCACCCCACATGAAGACCCACCACGTAATCTCGTGTGAAGCTTCACTGCGCGACTGACGACGAGAGAGCCTTACGATCAGCTGGCCTCAGACGACCCCGCAAGCATCAAGCCAGCGCCGCCTCTCCATCATTAGGAATGCCCTCGAACGAACGGCATTCATCACAGACGATTCCACCACCCACGATCCTTCTCCGACTGCTATGAGCTACTGGGCCACTCGCTAGCCGAAGATGGGAAACTGTACATCGTCATGCTTGGGCCAGCGCGACAGCGACGCCTACGACGAAGATGAGGAGAACCGTCTCCTCTACGACGATGCAAATGGCATGCAGTACGGAAGTTTCGGCGAGCAGGGTATGACGGAGAGCGACACGCTCGAGGCTCAGCGAGAGAACGAAGCCCTACAGAGAGTGGTGGCCAAAACATCAAAGTACGTGGGAACCTGCGAGTGGCGGTGTGTTGGAAAACGCCGGTCAACAGCCTACTGACATGTCTTGTGCAGCAACATGGTGGACATCTTCGAGATAGCTCCGCAGGACACCACAGCCCGCGGGGCGACGACGCCGTTTGCCTACGCCGGACAGGGCGCACGCGTGGCCCGATATCAGCATCTAGTGTCGAAGCTCAACGCACAGGGTGACAGCCCCGCCGCTGGCGTCAAAGTTGACTGGCTGCCAGAGGACGAGACGATCGAGATGCAGCGCAACGGTTCAGCCAGTATCAAGACGATTGAGAACGATGACGGGCCCCTCGTGGGGACCTTTGCCGACGCGGCGGCAGCCATGCAATGATGACGACCATGATCTACTCCATCCGGACACAGCTGCTCTCACCGACCTTGAAATTTTTTTTTAACGATAGCACAGAAGCCTCATCAAAGACATGTATAGCCCTCAAGGGTGGAGAAGAGTGGGATAGAAGAAAAAGAGAACGACCGGTTATTTGCGGCGTGGCAATGGGACGGGGTCGGCGGACTCACATCACACTGATTTTTGCCTGATATTTTTTTCTTACCTCTCCATTGTTTATTTCCCTCTTATTGCATCGGGCTTTTGGACGACGGAATGATGCCATCTGTCTAATTTTATATTGGCTGAGGGTACTGGATGGATCACGTCGACCAAGTTATATTTTTTTATTCGTGTATTTTCTCACGACGACTACCAGCACAACACACAACGCGGCAACCGACACCGAGAAAACCCACCTGACAACCGCACTAGCCAACCCAACAATCACCAGTCAGCAAATGTACAAGGTTTGGTGCTTGGTGGGTTGAATGCGGTTCGACACGCGGGTCGGTGTGGCCATTTATCCCATACTAGGGATTTTTCCTTGTATCAATCAAGCATCATCATGTCTTTTTCCTTGTTTATTATATTTTTTTCTGGTTTTCTTTATCCTTGTTTTGATCGCAATCGGGTACCTTAATTCGCGTGGGCAAGAGGGAGTGGACTTGTACAAAACAGATACACCCAATCGAATTTCACAGAATTTTTTTGACCAACTGTCGCCGGGCCCCAGAAGGAAGAAGAAAGAAAGCCGACGCGACCTCACATGCGCTACAGACATTCATACATGGGACCTACATGGTTCTAAGCCCGAAGTAGAGAAGAGAGGAACCCACCCCGGATCGCTCGACCAGCCTCGTCTGATGTCTTTCCTTGCTGGCGTACTTTTTGAGTTTTTTTCCCTTATTTGTTTTTCCATCCATGTCGCATTCCCGTTGCTTCCGATTACTCATATGACAGTCACGAGACGCCGTCGACAGTAGCACTGCAGCGCAGACGAGCATTGAAAGCACGGCAATGACACTCTTACTGGGTCTTCGAAGCCAAGGGCCGACTAGACAGCCCTCTCTTCTGAAGACTACCGCCGCCGCCCATTTAGCATCAGACACGTGCGCAAGCTCAAAACGGGGCGCGCCAGTGGGGGGGGAAGAGGGAGCGGCGCTAGCCTCACGAGAGAAAGGAGAGGTGGCCCTCTGGGCTTTAGCTTGACCATCGGCCCTCGTTTTAGATTCATTTCTCCGGCTTCGGCTCGCACCGTTGATGGCGGCGTGCATGGGCCCATCCGCCCTGCTAAGTAAAGACATGTACCGCACCGCCCTTGCCCACACACACCACCACTCACACTGCCCTGTCCCGTTGGTGTGGAGGGCTCGCTGAGAGAGGCCAGCTCGCTGAGCAGGTCTCGATGTACATTGGCACACACACGGGTACATGGCACCGACCGACCGACTGACCCTGGGCTCCCCGGCAGCTCGGGAGCTGGGCCTGCGAGCATGATCCCGCCCACTTACCAAGCCTTCGGGTTCGGTATCCTGGAGGCTGGATCCTTTTTTTTCCCTCTTGCTCCTCCTTTTGCCTTTCCCCCTTCCTGGCAATTCCCATGGCTTTGGGTCCTGGTTTCCCTCTTAGCCCGCCACCACGGAACCCCCGGGGGGTCGTTGACGAGCGGGCGTGGCACTCCTTGGGCCGGGGTTGGCGAGCCCGGCGCGCTGGGTATGGTGGATTTTTGGGGACGGGTGTGCTCCGAGACGTTGGTACGCACCCTCAACCGGTATCGAGTTTTTTTTTTTTTCTTTTCCCTTTCTTCTTCGCCGATGGTGAGTTTTCTTTTCTTTTTACATTTAATTATGGACCCCCCCTTCGGGGCCAAAGCCCGGGCTCCAAGGGATCCGCGTACATATTTGGAGATAAGGATTGAATGACTCTCGCGCACCGCCCTCTACCTACGGCACGGCACATGGCGCTCTGGACTGGATAGGGACGGACGGAAGATTTTTTGCTTGCTACTGTGTCCTCAGCCGGGAGGACGCGTATGGGTCTCTCAGCTCTCAGCCGCCCCGACGACGCGCTCGAGCCCGGGTCCAACCCTCGGACAACCAGGAGGGCCTGTCGGTGTGTCCGTCCGCCGGGGCCGACGACCAGGGCCCGCGAGCACGGCGGCGGGCAGAGAGAGGCAGACAAGGGCCGCTGATATTAGTGAGGCACGGCAGAACAAGGGACAGCCAAAAAGTTAATAAAGCAAAGGCGCGAATGAGCCCACAATTCCCCCAGCCGGCTGTTAATATTATGGGCTCTGCCGTCCGTCGCTTGCTTCGCTCGCTCGCCTATGACCTGCTTGTCGGGTCTAGCTTGTTCTATGTCAGACAGACTACACAAACGACGACGACGCTTGACATTTAGCTGCAGGGTTTATAGCTCGCTAAATGTCATGTTGCGGTGGACAACTTTTTTTTTTTTCTGGCTGTTCTCGATTCAACTATTTTTTTTTCTCTCTTCCCATCTCTCACACTGATCGTGCACTAACCACCATCCCGCCACCCTCCAATTGCTAGTACCATTCTCCCTATAACTTCCCTTGTCCCGTCCCATCTGTCAAGACAACTAGTCGCCCAAGCTAGTCCAGTCCACACCAGCACCTCCACTCCCCCCCCTCCCCAGCAAGTTAGATGTAGGCAGGGCACCCCCCATCCCACGCCATGGATCTTCCCGTCCTAGGGCCACTCACATCTCACTTGACTCCTGCTTCCCCTTCACTGCCTGCCCGGGAAAGGGCCTCCTGTCAAAACCCTGACAGGCCCACCTTTACCCTCCCTCCCCCCTCCCATCTCCTCTCCCGTCTTGAAATCCTTTCCCTTTAGGACTTCACATATAGTTCCTGTCCGTTCCGTTTCTTTCTCATTCTTTCTAGTCCGTCCTGCTTCTGTCGACGTGCATGACACGAAACGGCTCCACGACCCCTTTTCGACCCAAACGGCCACTTGCTGGAGGTGATGGGGGGCGTCTCGTGGATGGGGACGGGGTCGATAGTCCAATCGGCCACTAAAAAAAATTGGCGATTCAACTTGACATGTCCTTCTCCGCCATTTTGCTATCCTCCTTTTCCTTTTTCTTCTTCTCTTCCTTTCCCTTTTCATCCTCTTCTTCCCCGCTCTATTTCCCGATTTCTCTTTTCGTCTCTTGCAGACTACAAAGCATACGCCCCTCCCCACACTTGGAGCTACATACGGATACGTCCTCGGGCAGATTGGAAACTCGAGTCATGGTGACACAAAGGGAAGAGAGAAACAATAATAACCTTGTTGACTATCTGAGCTAGGCAACCCACATAGACACCAAACCCACCGGCCTCATTCTCGTCCTCCCGCCCTCCCTGCTGTCCACGACTAGGTGTTACTGGGCCGGGATGCCTTGTGCTACCGCATCTGCCTATGTACCATGGGGCTCCCCCTTCCCCCCCTCCCCCCATTCGTTGGGGTTTGTGTGACTGAGCTATAACATACATACATACATACATACATACAGTGCTCCGATCCCAGATAAGCTGGCAAGGGGGGCTCCCGCCCGTCATCACAGTTACGCCGCACCGGGGGGTGTGAGCGAGTCCGTGCCCGCGAGGGATGTGGGAGGGTCGAAGGAAGAAAGAAAAAAAAGAGGTACGCCTTGGAGGAGGAGCCGCGGACGCCCGTCGCCGGCTCTTGGAGATCTCGCTGTTGGTTCGTCACGTTGTCTTTCCTATTCGCCCGTTTCTTTTTTAAACTAGAGGTGGTGGGTGGTGTGCGTGTATGTGCGTGTGAGTGTTGTTTGCATTTTGCGTCTGACTATCTATGTAGTGTCCCCTCCCCTCCCTCCCTCCCATACTATCCGATTCATCCTAGTTTCCTGCCTCTATTTGCCAATCCCCGTCGAGCCGTTTCGTTCTTGCGTCCTGCCGTCCCACGTTGTTTCACCGCGCCGAACGAAAACCTTCCTCAGACCATATCCCGATCCCCCGCCATGGTCGCCGCCGCTCCCGTATCGAAACCCCGTCCCGGTCGTCTAAACAAAGAGTCTGCCCCCCCTTCCCTTTCTCTTTCTCTGTTCCTCTCCATCTTCCTCTGGCCCGCACCCCTTCCTATCTGCCCCTACCCCCTATATGCATACATATCACTCCATCACCCCAAAACCTTCTCTTCGTCTTTCATCGTCCCTCTT